>JACSYO010000285.1:3645000-3962500 GCA_016806645.1 Ophiodon elongatus | reverse complement strand
TATAATATACATAATACATAAAAGTCCTGTATAATATATATCATATATAAAAGTGCTGTATAATATATAATGTATAATATATATAATATATAAAAGTCCAATATATATAATATATAAAAGTCCTGTATAATATATATAATTGATCATTTATTTTCCAGCCTCTCCTCTCTGTGGAACTTGGACTGAACTGCTGCTGAACACTGATTTGTTGTCACATGACTGTTATGCGTATGTGTATATATATATATATATACATGTATATACATACATATATATGTATATATTTATGTATATATATATACATATATGTATATATACATATGTTTGTGTTTACGTACTGCCCCTTTGCACCAATACTTAACACAAACATATATAGTAAAATATATACTTAACACAAACATATATACTGTGTATATATACATATACATCATGCCACTGTTCATGGTGGAACCATGAATACTAATGTCCTTCCTGTAAATTCTTCTCTTCTCCTCGCAGCCGATCAGGCCGACGCCTGTAAGTTCCTGGCGTGCGCTGAGTTTTCCCGCTGCGTGGCGAGCGGCCGGTCGAAGGAGGCGCGCTGCCTGTGTGAGCCGGGCTTCCTGTCGGTGGACGGCCTGCCGTGCCGCAGCCGCTGTGTCCTGCAGCCCGACTACTGCCGAGGAGGCGCCTGCCACATCGTGCCCGGACACGGAGCCGTGTGCAGGTAACGGAGGACGCCGGTCACCGAGCAGCCGTCGCCGCGGCAACATAGTTCAAAGAGCACGTGCTGTTGAACTGTGGTAGTTTGAAACATCTAAAAGCTCTGATTATCTGACCTTTAAACTGTCACCAGTGTTGTACTTTACTGTTTGATGTACTGATGATATTGTGATAACCTGCTCCGGGACTACCGGCTCTAAACAGGAGGACAGTTTCCTGCCAACAGAGCTAATTAAAGTACAACAGTTTGTTTTGCTTTTGGGAAGCCAACAATTAGAGCTGAGTATCATCTCTAAGAGGAAAGAACATGTTGCCTTTCCCTCATTCGAGATCCACATTAAAGCTGCAGTAAGAAATATAAGTAGCTCCACATATCTCTACATATCTCTATGTAGCTCCACGTAGCTCCTCGTAGCTCCACATATCTCCATGTAGCTCCACATATCTCTACATATCTCATCGTAGCTCCACATATCTCCACATATCTCCATGTAGCTCCACATATCTCTACATATCTCTACATATCTCCTCGTAGCTCCACATATCTCTACATATCTCCACATATCTCCACATAGCTCCTCGTAGCTCCACATATCTCTACATATCTCCACATATCTCTACATATCTCATCGTAGCTCCACATATCTCTACATATCTCCTCGTATCTCTACATATCTCCTCGTAGCTCCACATATCTCCACATATCTCCACATAGCTCCTCGTAGCTCCACATATCTCTACATATCTCCACATAGCTCCACATATCTCCATGTATCTCCACATATCTCCATGTAGCTCTACATATCTCTACATATCTCCACGTATCTCCACGTATCTCCACATATCTCTACATATCGCCACATATCTCCAAATATCTCCACGTATCTCCACATATCTCTACATATCGCCACATATCTCTACATATCTCCACGTATCTCCACATATCTCTACATATCTCCACATATCTCTACATATCGCCACATATCTCCAAATATCTCTACATATCTCCACATAGCTCCACATATCTCCATGTATCTCCACATATCTCCATGTAGCTCTACATATCTCTACATATCTCCATGTAGCTCCACATATCTACATATCTCCACATATCTCCACATATCTCTACATATCTCCATGTAGCTCCACATATCTCTACATATCTCCACATATCTCTACATATCTCCACATATCTCTACATATCTCCACATATCTACATATCTCCACATATCTCCACATATCTCTACATATCTCCATGTAGCTCCACATATCTCTACATATCTCCACATATCTCTACATATCTCCACATATCTCTACATATCTCCACATATCTACATATCTCCACATATCTCCACATATCTCTACATATCTCCATGTAGCTCCACATATCTCTACATATCTCCACATATCTCTACATATCTCCACATATCTCTACATATCTCCACATATCTACATATCTCCACATATCTCCACATATCTCTACATATCTCCATGTAGCTCCACATATCTCTACATATCTCCACATATCTCTACATATCTCCACATATCTCTACATATCTCCACATATCTACATATCTCCACATATCTCCACATATCTCTACATATCTCCATGTAGCTCCACATATCTCTACATATCTCCACATATCTCTACATATCTCCACATATCTCTACATATCTCCACATATCTACATATCTCCACATATCTCCACATATCTCTACATATCTCCATGTAGCTCCACATATCTCTACATATCTCCACATATCTCCACATATCTCTACATATCTCCATGTAGCTCCACATATCTCCACATAGCTCCTCGTAGCTCCACATATCTCTGCATATCTCCACATATCTCCTCGTATCTCTACATATCTCCACATATCTCCACATAGCTCCTCGTAGCTCCACATATCTCCTCGTAGCTCTACATATCTCCACATATCTCCACATATCTCTATGTAGCTCCTCGTAGCTCCACATATCTCCATGTATCTCCACATATCTCCATGTAGCTCTACATATCTCTACATATCTCCACGTATCTCTACATATCTCTACATATCGCCACATATCTCCTCGTAGCTCCACATATTTCTACATATCTCCTCATATTCTACATATCTCTACATATCTCCACATATCTCCATGTAGCTCCACATATCTCTACATATCTCCTCATATCTCTACATATCTCTACATATCTCCACATATCTCCATGTAGCTCCACATATCTCTACATATCTCCTCATATCTCCTCATATCTCTACATATCTCTACATATCTCCACATATCTCCACATATCTCTACATATCTCCACATATCTCTACATATCTCCTCATATCTCTACATATCTCTACATATCTCCACATATCTCCACATATCTCTACATATCTCCACATATCTCCACATATCTCCACATATCTCTACATATCTCCACATATCTCTACATATCTCCACTTCCCTCCAGACCTCCCAGGCATTTCCTGCCCGGTTTGCTCTAAACTGGACTCACAGCTTTGGAATAATCACAGTTTTGCTCGAGCTGAACCCTTTTGACCTTCAGGACGCCTCTCGGCCTGAAAAGGCTTCAGTCTGGGTCGTTTCACGTTCTCGAGGGTCTTTCCGCCGCTCTGAGTTCAGTCTGAACAATCTGGTTGAGTGTAACATGAGGTCTGCGGTGCACTTGTAGGTACAGTACTTTCTCCGTCTCCACTCACACGGACTAATCCCCAGCCCTCACCGCTGTAACTCAGCCGTAAGTTGATTTTTAACGGATAAAAAGAGTTTCTTTTATTAACTACCGGCTCACAGTTGCTGCCTTTCTACGGCCAGAAAATGTAATTTCATCCCCGTTAGACTTCAGCCCCTCTTGACCCAGAGCACCTCAGAGAGTCTTCTATTGAAACATTCATTTCCCATCATCTGAACCTTTTTTAGGTCACATTCTTATTATTTTTATCAGACCTGTAGCTCTCTCTGACGGAAGGATTTTATTTCCTGAATCTTTGGTCAGCAATGAGATGTTACTGAAACTTCAGAGGAGAACTACAATACCCCGAACAAAGTACTGAGACCTGTTCCTAAAGTAAAAGGAACAATACCACAGTGTACAAATACTCTGTTACAAGAAGAAGTCCTGCATTCAAAAGTATTAGCATGAAAATTTACTTATGGTACCAAAAGTACAATGACTCATTATGCAGGATAATATATATACGTATATATATACGTATATATATATATATATGTACATATGTATTTATATATATATGTATATGTATGTATGTATATATAGACGTATATATGTATATATATATATATATATATTATCCTGCATAATGAGTCATTGCACTTATATATATATATATACAATATATATTATATATATATATATATATGTATATATATATATATATAGTGTATATATATATTATTGTAATAACTATTGGTGCATTAATGTGTTCACTTAAATGTTGCAGCTGGTAAAGATGGAGCTCATTATATATATATATATATATATATATATATATATATATATTTATTTATTTAAATGATCTAACAGGCTATACAACGATAATAAATAATATATTTAAGTTTGGTCCTAATTAAAATAGTCAATTTTACTGTATATTTTTAGGAAAATATTGACATATATAATATATTTATGAGGTGTAAACAGAGCAGGTTTGTTTACATTTGCTAGAACATTTAGTCAGTGCACATTCCTTTATGGGAATATTCGATGAATTCTTTGTGTGCAAACAGCAGAAAAGCTAAAGTTAAGGTAGCAGCAGCTTTTCTGTCTGGCCTCGGGATCGAAGGGGCTCTCGGGGCCACTTGTCGTCAACACGGAACACTGTCTGGTCTAATCCCGCCTCCAGACCGGCCGGGACCAGCACAGGAAACAGCAGTAAACACAGAATCCAGGGGGTTAATGCTGCAGAGCTGCACGTTCCTTTTAATCTCATTTAACACCCGGCGCCGCTGGAGGAAGCAACTAAATCTGTTGTGTGAGTTAAAGGTGTGTTAATCAAACGACTCCCTGGAAAAACACGGAAGTAAACCTGTACGTTTAACAGTTTTAACAATTGTTGAGAGTTTGCAAGTCTGCACCTTGCTCTCCGTTTACCCCTCGTACTCCAGGTTACGTTTCTTATATTTGCTGCAAACTGCAGAACGCAGAGGGGTGTGTCTGTAAGCCGCTGCGGCCTTATAACAGCCCGGGCCTTTCAGTTGTATCCTAAAAACAAGTGACGTGCAATTTTGTAAGTTTATATGTCATATGACACTCTGGTTTTCTGGTTTAAGGCTACAGTAATTACTCTGCTTCAGGTTTCTTTGGTCATACTATTATATGAATAACTAGTGCTGGTGCTTCCTGTTAGCTTCCTCCTCAGAGATAATTTGTCAATTGAAATTGTGGGCGGGACTGTGAGGTCTCCCCCGCTCTGGATTTTATATTACTGTCAGACGGTAGGTGTTCTGATTGATGGATGGATGGATGGAAGGATGAACGGATGATTGGCGAATGATTGATGGATGGATAGATGGACGGACAAACAGATGGATGGATGATTGGCGAATGATGGATGGATGGATGGATGATGGATAGAGAGAGAGGTAGGTAGGTAGGTAGGTAAGTAGATGGATGGACAAATGATGGATGGATGATGGATAGATGGCTAGATGGAGGTAGATAGGTAGGTAGGTAGGTAGGTGGATGGATGGACAAATGATTGATGGATGATGGATAGATAGAGGTAGGTAGATGGATGGATGGATGGATAAATGATTGATAGATGATGGATGGATAGATGATAGGTAGGTGGGTAGGTGGATGGACAAATGATTGATGGATGGATGGATAGATGATAGATGGATAGATAAAGGTAGGTAGGTGGATGTATGGACAAATGATTGATGGATGATGGATAGATAGAGGTAGGTAGATGGATGGATGGATGGATAAATGATTGATAGATGATGGATGGATAGATGATAGGTAGGTGGGTAGGTGGATGGACAAATGATTGATGGATGGATGGATAGATGATAGATGGATAGATAGAGGTAGGTAGGTGGATGTATGGACAAATGATTGATAGATGATGGATGGATAGATGATAGGTAGGTGAGTAGGTGGATGGACAAATGATTGATGGATGGATGGATGGATAGATGATAGATGGATAGATAGAGGTAGGTAGGTGGATGGACGGACAAACGGATGGATGGTTAGAAAGAAAGAAAGAAGTTGTTGAGCTGGCTGTAAATTAAAAACATACTTTTTTTTGCTGCCTTTGATGAAAACCATTTCCCATCAGCCTCTCTGGCTGAACGTTGTGGTCCATAAGGAGTCGGCTCAGACTCCTAAGGGTTCAACGTTAATGTATTTTTTTCACTTGCCCAACCAGAGATCTATTTGCCCAAAGTAGACTTTTACTTGCCCCGATACTGATTTATTTATTCATGTATATTCTGTGTATTTCCACCAAATTATCAGTTGAACACGTCATTTTCCAACTTGGAGGATTTTTCTTTTCTCTTCAGCTCTTTTGTACTTTCAACCCATTGGCGGTGTGTTCAGGTCGCCTGGTATCTTCTCTCTGAATCGCTCCTCGAGACACAAAGACCCGGAGAGTCTCGTCTCGGTGCACGTGAAGAGCTGCTGTAGCTGCACTTTCGCTTTCACACCTTCATTTCTCTCTTTTTATAGCTACAAAGACAGCTACTCCCTCCCAGGCCTGGCCAGCTAAGGAAATTTATTGGATTGGATGTCACCTGAGAATACTACAAAAGGTAAGGCTCGTTGCCGGGAGCGAGGTTGTTCCGGTTAGATCCCACATGTGTTACTGCAGAGAGAAAAGATCACGCACACTCAGCGTTTAAATCAGAGCTGAATGAGGTGGTGGTGCTATCTGATGGTGCAGACAGAACCTGCAGATTAAATCCACACATAAAACAAACACCTTGTGTTTTCCATTGTCTTCCACTAATGGAGCAACGCATCATAAACCTCACGGTTCGGATCGGATCAGCACACAAGGAAAAAAAGGAGCAAAAGTAACTTTTAAAGATCTCTGATCACCTTTTTTTGGCAGCCAATACTAATTATTGATCATTAATGATCCACATTAACAGATACAGATCCCTTTGTTGTTTAATTACAGCAGCTGATCCACAGTATTTAGTTTTTTGCCACCGTCCCAAAATATATGTTAAAGGCTCTGAAGTCAGTAAACCATCAAAAATACTAAATGTGATACTTTTACTTTGTATATATACATATAAAGTAAAAGTACAAGTAAAAGTATATGTACATATACATATATACACATATACATATATAACACATGTATATATATACATACGTATATATATACACGCACATATATATATATATATATATATATATATATATATATACACACACACGTATATATATACATATGTATATATATATATACACGCACATATACATATATATATATATATATAGACAGTATATGACATACTATACTGTGGTAATGTTAAGTAAGAAGTTTTTAATGGCGTACTATTCTGACGTTTTTATGAAAAATGATCCAAGAAGTTTTCATGAACTATTAAATGACACAATGCTGTGATTTATTCGACATTATAACGACATCCTGTGACGTTTCTATGAAAATGTACATACTTTTTTTAATGACTTCTCTGACTTGTACCAAAGGACTTGTGTTCTAAATCTTTGGCTTCGGTTCGAGTGAACTGATCTTCATGTATTTGTAAGACCGGATCTTCTTTCCCCTCAGACTCAAAGCAACAGGACTCCGGGACTCGTCACAGCCTCACCGTTAAGAATCAGAACCGCCGCCGGGCCGAAGAGCCTCCGGAGCTCCGAGCTTCATCACAGAGGACTACCCCCCCCCGACCCCCCCACACCCCCCTTCAGGGTACAAAGACACTTAGGCCACTTTGAAAACTGGCGGACGCCCTTCATCATCATCATCGTCGTCGTCTTCATCGCACGAAGAGGAGCAGCGGCGCACGGCTCCTCGGCCCGGATCGGGTGGACGTCGACGGACCCTGGACTGTTTCTGTATTGTTTGTGTAGTCGTCAGGTGACGCGATGAGGTCATCGCACAGCGCTCAAATGTGGAAAGGATTCTTTTGGTTGTATCGGCTGGTAGACCCTCAGCCCACCAAGAAACCATGCTGAGAGTCCAGAGCTCTCGGAAGTCGTCACCTCATTCTCTTGTATATTTCATGTAAATAGACCAGATTTACAAAAATGTTTATTGCTGCTTTTGAAGAAAGAAAAAAAAAAAAAAGAGACCAAACTGTAATTTGGATTTTTCTTATTTAAAGTGTTAAATTGTCATTTCAATGTTCAGTCTCACAATTAATAGTTGAAAATACAAAACTGTGTTGAACAATAGACCATCATCTGCGTAATTTATCCCCAAAAAATGAGAAGCCTTTAGCGGCTTCATGACACCGGAGTGAAAGAAGGAGCGGAGAAGTGAGTGAAACATGGAATGCTTTTATTCATCTGTTAGAGATCAGCGTTAGAAAAGTGACAGCGGACAAAGGCAGTGCTTCCCGAGGAATGATTGTAATGTGTGGAAGAGAAACAGATGCGGGACATGTTCTAATACATTTGAGGGAATATTTGGGAGTTCATCACTCGGGTGTAAGAACCACTACTGAGGTCTTAAGCGGAGGACATGGCCCCTCAAAACCCAGCACTAACAGACAGGAAGTCACCTGGTGGAACCTGGTTCGGATCAGACTTAAACCAAACCCGATCTCTGAAGCTGAGATAACCCGAACCCGAACTGATCCAGAGTCTCTTTGGTCCTTTTGAGAGACGTCTAGACAGGTTTTGACCTGAAGAGAACCAAATCCAAACCGCCCTCTGGCCTCTCGGACCGAGGAAGAGCGACGGGGAGCTCAGGAACAAACAGCTCAGGTGACGACAGGTGGAACCTCTCGGCAGATTGTCTTTGGGTTCAGTTCGAACCCGCCACAGGAAGCTAGTTTAATTTATTGCTCCTCGAGCCCGAGCCACCGAAGTAGAAACTGTTCCTCCATAAATAAACGTTCACATTCCAGTTGAAACGTCAGCGCCGGCTGAACATCATATTCAGTGTTCCAGTTCGAGACGGAGTTAATGAGATTTTAAACATTCCTGTGATCAAATGATATTCGTCAACGAGTTATTCTTTTAAGATTAATTACAACGAACAACGCGTGAAACTGCCTCGGGAATCACTGCATTGGCAAATTATGTTTCCTTGTGTAAAAAGATCAAATTTGAAAAGATGGTATGAGGGACATTGTTTTGTTTTTTTTGCAGCACTGATCTGGTCTCAAACAGCCCGCAAGGAGTTGCATAATCATTTCACATTTTCTGCTTTGCTTCATAAACGCAGACAAAAAAAAAAAAAAAAAAACCCAATCACTGAGCTGATTCACCAAAAGAAAACCCAACGAGGGTTTAAAGTCAAACGTTCGGTTCTCAAAGTCAAACGTCGCTGGAGCTTTTTTCTCATTAGCATCACACATTAAATCACACAGTGAGAAGAAGAGAGGAATCACGACATGAACAAATCAACGAGGTCTCAAGTTACATTCGGTTGGAAAGACAAAAAGGTAAAATAACAAAAAAAAAAAAGTATTAGCAAATATTTGACTTGATTCCACGCGCGGTCGCTCGCGCGGCTCCTTGTGCAACAGTTGTGCTGGCCCTTTAAGAGCCAGGAGACGTAAACAGCGTTAAGTCGGAGAGGGATCACCAGCTAGCTGTTAGCGATGGAAGCGACACACCGACCAGACTTAATAATCAGGAATGCATAATTACAGAGAAATTAAGTTTTCTTGTTTGGGGAGGCAGCTTTGAACAAAGAAAGAAAGAAAGAGAAAGAAAAGTCCTACTTGTGGCATTTAAAACTCTGTTAAAGTAGCAGTAAGGCCTCGTAGTTAAGACTCGCAGAACATGTTACAGGGATCAGAATTCCTTTGGGAAAACGAACCAGATGTGATAATTTAGTATGATTTTTCTGCATAGGGTTCAATGCAAAACTCCGCACCCCCCACCCCCCCACACTACCCCCCCACCCTCCACCCCCTTTGAGGAACCGAAAGCCAGCAAGAAAGAAAAACACCACCAGAGAAACAAAAGGACAGCTGAGAGAAATCGCCGTTCGCTCAATCTGTGTTAGGTAGCTGGTGCATTTGTCCCTTTGTTTGCAGTAAGAAGCCCCGCCCCCTCCCCCCCTGCCCCGCCCCCCCGGGGCTCCGTCTACTTGAACATGCTCTGCAGCATGGCGGTGGCGTAGGTGGGGCGTGCCTGCCGGCTCTCGATGGCGCTGCGGAGGTACTGAGTCCCGCCGCAGCGATCCCAGATCTCCTCGAACTGCCGAGGGAGGATCTCCGCTCCTCGCTTCCTCGACAGGCCCGTCTCCTCCAGGCTCAGCTCGCACATCTCCATGTCGTCCTTTCCTGGAACACGGGGCAAGCCATGAGTGTCTATGGAAAACTTCACAGGCATATTATACCATGACTGTCTATGAAAAACTTTAATGACATATTATACCATGAATTTCTATGAAAACCTTTAAAGGCATATTATACCATGACTGTCTATGGAAAACTTTAATAACATATTATACTAGAAATTTCTATGAAAATCTTTAAAGGCATATTATACCATGACTTTCTATGAAAAACTTTAATGACATTATACCATGAATTTCTATGAAAACCTTTAAAGGCATATTATACCATGACTGTCTATGGAAAACTTTAATAACATATTATACTAGAAATTTCTATGAAAATCTTTAAAGGCATATTATACTATGACTTTCTATGAAAAACTTTAATGACATTATACCATGAATTTCTATGAAAACCTTTAAAGGCATATTATACCATGACTGTCTATGGAAAACTTTAATAACATATTATACTAGAAATTTCTATGAAAAACTTTAATGACATTATACCATGACTTTCTATGAAAAACTTTAATGAAATTATACCATGATTTTCTATGAAAACCTTTAAAGGCATATTATACCATGACTGTCTATGGAAAGCTTTAATGACATATTATACCATGAATTTCTATGAAAACCTTTAAAGGCATATTATACCATGACTGTCTATGGAAAACTTTAATGACATATTATACCATGAATTTCTATGAAAACCTTTAAAGGCATATTATACCATGACTTTCTATGAAAAACTTTAATGACATATTATACCATGAATTTCTATGAAAAACTTTAAAGGCATATTATACCATGACTTTCTATGAAAAACTTTAATGACATATTATACCATGAATTTCTATAAAAAACTTTAAAGGCATATTATACCATGACTTTCTATGAAAAACTTTAATGACATACTATAATGTGATAGTTACTTTTAAATATGATTTACTATTTTATGTTTTCATGAACTTTGAAATTACAAACTATACTCTGACGTTTTTTAATGCGAATGTAAATGACATGCTAAATTATGACCTTTTAATGTAATTTTACATGTTATATTATTCTTTGACATTTTAATGTGTTTTTTCTTATGGCATGCTATAGTCTGACATTTGAAATGACATTTAAATTAATGAATTCATTTATTATTGAATTCATTATCCAGCTCGTTATCTTTTCATAACTCCATTATCTCGGTTGCAACCTTGAGGGTTGGACTAATACTTGGAATAACCATTACCATCCCATTAGGTTTAAATGCGATGGAAACGTTGTTCTATGCTCCAGTAAATAGGACGGACCTTAGATACAATAGTGTACAGCTGACAGTATAATAGGAAGATGGCAACAATATGTAAAAACAAGGTTTTACCGTATTAATATCGAAAGTAACAGAATATTCAACGTTCCTTCTGTTGTGCGTCCTGAATACAAAGTGAACTGAACTCCAGCAGACTAAATATTTCTCTCTGAACATATTCACGGACGGTAATTTACATTCAGTCAGTTTAACGCACATCTGCAGCTGCAGAGGCAATAACAAGTTGCAGCAACGTGTGCATTGCCAACAGTTATACGAGGTAGTTAGTCAGCAGGCCGCTGATCCACAACAACAACAACAACAACAACAACAACAACAACGTGGTTTCATAAACTCAGAACGAGATCTTCTGTTGAGGAATGTTTGAGACAGGGACCGAGACAGAAAACTACTTTAATTTAATATTATTACTATTCTATTCTATTTGTTGTATATATTGGGCATTTTTCTTCTTTTCTTCTTATTCTATTCTATTTTTGTATATATTGTTCTTTCTTATGTAAAAATTTTTCTTTTCTTATGTAAAAATGCTGCTGTACCAAAAGAAATTCCCCTTGCAGGATTAATAAAGTATTTATCTTCTCTTAACTCAGATATAGGCAGGAAAATCATCTCATGTATATATAATACAATATAATATAATATAATAATAATAATATAATAATATATGTTGAATTTTAAAACACATTCAACCTCTTATATTAAAACTAAATGGGAGAAGGAGGAGGAATAACTAAATCTGAGGAATAACGGACCGTAACATGTAAAGTTCAATGGAACCAGCTCGCAGACATGAGAGAGTTTGGGTGGAAAAATGTGATACGGTATTTTATTATTATTATTATTATTATTACCCCCTCTCAGAAACGCCTTTGGGGTATTTACCTAAAACATTGTCAAAAAGAGACAAATATTTAATAAATGTACTTCTGGTCGAAACTGGAACAATTCCTGGCATATTGTGAAAAATGGGTTTCATACGTAACACCCCATAGACCTGATTTAATTTTCATAAATCAATGAATGTACAATAGAGAATAGATCACTCCCTAGTTATGCATTGTTTTCTTTTTGTTCTTTGTTCACTCTGTTTCTTTGTTGTTGTTTAGTCTATGTTTTTATATGTGAATAACTAAAATGAGCATCATCTAAAAATCTGCACACGTGATGTCAACTGTCTGAAAGACACCTGTAAATGTCTAATTGATGCCTAATATCAATAAAAAATAAAAAATAAACCACTGGTTTTCTTTTTTAGGGTCGTTTTGTACGATCCGTGGTTTTTACGGCTCGTTTGGGCACAAACACACTTTACATAATTACATTATGAAATATCACCTCGGACATAAGCTTTTGTTTTTTTACTTTCCATTAATTAAATGAGAAGATTATTATCAGAGCTGCAGTCGGGACATGAAACAAGTCAAACACCAAACTAGACCTCTTAAACTCGTCTATCTGTACGTTTGTTCAACAGGATTAAACGTTTCTCAACCTCGTTTTATTGTTTGGAGTTAATTTACATTCCTGAAGAGCAGAAAAACTCTATTTCACAGTCGTTCCACCGTCCATAACATAAATAAGAGAACCCAACGCCTCGAGCTTTATGGATTTGTAAGACTCATCTATTGCCGCCTGCCGGTTTTTAATTTTTATTAACAGAAACACAAATGTTATTCCAGTGGCTTAAGTTGGATAGATCCTCATATCTTAAATCAATACGCGCATGGACATGGACACGGTTTTTGGATGCTGTGATTATTCTTCCTGTCCATGGAGGGTAAATGGAGGCACAGCATCTGGGGTTAAGTGTCTTGCCCAAGGACACATCGACATGGAACAGCGGAGCCGGGAGATCGAACCGCCGATCCTCTGATTGAAGGACGATCCCGCTCCTCCACCGAGCCACGGTCGCCCGCATGCATGAATGCACTCTGAAGTTTAATGCGAGGCTTCAACGGTCGAGCGGGTAAATGATTCCATGGCTGAGCTTCAGGGAGGAAGCCGACACCAAGAGGGGTGTTGTAGTGACGGAGGCTCGCCTCAAAGACCCGTTAACACGCAGCCTGACGGAGGCTCGCCTCAAAGACCCGTTAACACGCAGCCTGACGGAGGCTCGCCTCAAAGACCCGTTAACACGCAGCCTGACGGAGGCTCGTCTCAAAGACCCGTTAACACGCAGCCTGACGGAGGCTCGCCTCAAAGACCCGTTAACACGCAGCCTGACGGAGGCTCGCTCAAAGACCCGTTAACACGCAGCCTGACGGAGGCTCGCCTCAAAGACCCGTTAACACGCAGCCTGACGGAGGCTCGCCTCAAAGACCCGTTAACACGCAGCCTGACGGAGGCTCGTCTCAAAGACCCGTTAACACGCAGCCTGACGGAGGCTCGCCTCAAAGACCCGTTAACACGCAGCCTGACGGAGGCTCGTCTCAAAGACCCGTTAACACGCAGCCTGACGGAGGCTCGCCTCAAAGACCCGTTAACACGCAGCCTGACGGAGGCTCGTCTCTGGAAGACGACCACAGACGCTCACCGCTGGTTCCAGATGTTCTTCCGGTGGATCTGGAGCTCGTTGTGGTTAAAACGTTGCGCAACAGCGATGCTCGTTACCCGGAAAGGTTGGGAAGAACTATGCTTTACGTTGCGGCTACGCTACATTACAGCTATGCTACGCTACGCTACGCTACGCTACTGAAGGTATACTGGTTGTATTTTAATGATCGTAACAGTGGATGAAGAAGAACAGTGTTCCTTCATGCCGTTGTCTTCTGTCTGGATCTCCAGGTGATGTGATGGTTCACTTCAGCTTCTGTCTTTATCTTTTTTACCCGTTTCCATCGTGGATAAATCTTTCAGACGCATATCTCAGACCCTTTCTGTCTGCTTCTCTCTGAAATTACTTTTTGGTTTTTGCAAAAACTAGACATTTCTTCTGGGAGTGCAGTTAGTGACAGTGTGGGCTCCATGGTAACGAAGCTCTGACAGCTCGACGGAGTAGCAGCGGCGGGGGCGGGGCTTAGCCAAGGGTCCATTACAGCAACCCAAAACTTGTAACATACATCTGGACATCAGCATCGTTCTGAGACGGACCTTTGACTCAAAGAGAAGCTGGAGAAGGAGGAGAGTGGTTTAAAGACCGGCTTTGTTCCTGGAAATAAAATGACTTTTAGTCTCTTTGGAGGGAAAATAAGTTGATCTGTCTTGGTGTCGTCCTCGCTCAGCTGTCAATCAAACATTTACACCAGCTTCCAGGCTAAAAGGAGGATTTCATGTTTTCATTATTTTCACGAAGAATCAACATTTCCTCTGCAACGAGCGACGGTTTCAGTTCTACTCGTGTTTTAGTGTTTGGTTATGAAACTGGCTCCAGGAGGAGAAGAAACACTGGATAAAATATGTCTCATGCCTCCGGAAACTTCATGTCCTCAACCCCCTTTGCTCGACGTATAAAGCAAGTCATGAAACATAAATCAACGCTGCACCTTCATCACATCGAGCAGAGAGCTGAGCGCTGACGTCCTCGTGGGAATATTTCACAAAATCCTGATCGATGAATCATTTGAGACGTCCGACTCCAGACTAAATAAAAGCCTCGCATTCGGTCCGGCTGCCGGGCAGATGAGGCCCGGGCCGATCCTCATGATGAAGAGACGACGATGATGATGATGATGATGATGATGATGATGATGATGATGATGAATCGTTTATTAAACGTTTATTAAAGCCGACCAGCGGAGTGTCACTTCTGATTTCTTTTCTTTCTGTCGAGTGTCAGAGTCTCAACTTCTCCTTCTACCCTTTCCCCCTCCCTTCCTTCCTTCCTTCCTTCCACTCTAAAACCCCCCTTCTATCCTCCTCCCTTAAGATAGATAGATAGATAAATACTTTATTAATCCCGCAAGGGGAAATTTCTTCTGTACAGCAGCATTTTTACATAAGAAAATAAAAATATATACAAAAATACAATAGAATAAGAATAAGAAAATAAGAAAAATGCACAATATATACAACAAATATAATAGAATAAGAATATTAAATTAAATTAACTAACAAAACAGTAGTGCTGATGTATCCAACAACAGACAAACAAACAAACAAACAGACAAACAGACAAACAAACAAACAAACAGACAAACAGACAGACAAACAGACAAACAAACAAACAGACAAACAAACAAACAGACAGACAGACAGACAGACAGACAGACAGACAGACAGACAGACAGACAGACAGAGGTGCTGTATTGACCCTTGACCCTGCGCTGCACTGACCTGCCACCAGGACGATGGGGTGTTTGTCCGGGTGCAGCTCCATCTGCCTGGCGATCCAGGGCCCGTCGAAGTGCGCGTACCACCAGCCCTTCTTCTTGTTCTGGGGGTCTTTGTACTGGTCGCCCGGCCGGATGAACGGGATGCGGAAGTAACGCTGCTGCCGGTTCATCGCCACCTCGTACTGCCGCGCCGGGATGGGCGGGCCCGGGTTCTGCTGGGCTGCTCATTGGATGCAGAAGAAACAACGTCAGGCGTCTTCCCGCCACGCGGCAGCAGGAGGCGGCGGCCATGTTTACATGCAGCCGGGCGAGTGAGAGGGAAGGAGGGAGACCTCCGGCTTTACTCCTGCTACTCAGCCTGCTGTTACCTCATGGACCCAACAAAGGATTAAACTAAAGTAAAAATACTTTCAGCGGACAATTAAAACCTGCATCGTTAGTTTGCTGCGTTTCACGTAATCAGTTCACCTCGTTTCCAGAGACAAGCTGAGCTTCATAATTATTAAAAGTAATCTTTATTGGTTACTTTTTCTACTAAATGTTTCATTGTCTTCGCTGTGTATTAAAGAAATCCATGAATAAAAACTATTTTGAAAGAATTTTGAATTTTCTGTCCAAAGGTAACAAAACTCCATCTGCCAGCTCCTTTAACTCTCACTTGTTTTATCTTGTTTTTTATTAATTAAAGTGTAAATTTACACGTCAAGTACTATATATTGTGATGTTATTTAACGAGCGCCATCTTCTCACAGCGTTGGCTCATTAGACTTTTGAAGCGTGTGTATTAATAAAGAACAGTAGCACAGCCTCACTTCTAACCTAAAAGGGGCAAAGCTGTTAAAACACAGGCCAACGATCTGGAATATGGCTGAAAGATTAATAAAAATAATAAAAACATGGAAACAAAGAATCTCAGTCAACACGAGGACTGGTTTCTCTCAGAGATCCACTCAGTGGCGTCCTCGCCCCGCATGTAAACACCAAGCCCCCCCGCTGGTCCCGGGTCAGGTTTGAGTAATGAACCCACCCCCCTGCTCAGCGAGTGCTACTGTTAGAGGGGGGGGGGGGGGGGGGGGGGGGGGGGGGGGGGGGGGGGGGGGGGGGGGGGGGGGGGGAGGAAGCCGAGATCCCAGAAGTGAATCAGAGAGACATGAAGCGTGCCAGGTGTTCATGAGGGGTTTGCATACTCATGTGAAACATAAAAACACTCATTATTTGCATCTTTCCACAAAGTGGAGCGTAAAACGGAGGAAGCTCGTTTTCCATAAACTCATTTTAAAAAGTCACTTTTCAGTTTTTAAAATCAAGGAATGTGGATATAAAACAAATCCCTCCTTTCTAACTGAGTTCCGCTTGTTAAAGGAGTTCCTCTATTTAAGAGTCGTTACGTCTTATTTCCTTATTTAGTTCACGATTGACGACGGAAACAAGAGAAATAATTTAAACTTGTTAAAATGAGTCTTTTTGCAGCATCGTAACAAAACACGTCGTTTCACCGTCAGAGGAACAAAATGGCCGCCTCGCGCCACCATCCCATAAAGAGGACTGCGTCTCCCCAACGACGTTCAGGAAAAGGAGGAAAGAAAATCCTTAAAGCTTCACCAACAGAGAGAAATCAGGCTGTTTTTGTTTGTTAAGAAGCTGCGATAGATTTCCCTCAGAGCTCTTGAACTCAGCTGGATTCTCTCGGCTCGTTGATTACCGCTTGTCGGATTTTCCCGGCTTCCGTTCGTGACTCTTTGAGGGGTCGAGAGCTAATTTTCGGTTTCTAGTCCGACGAAGACGAAGATGAAGATGAAGACGAGGACGAGCTACCAAACAGCAGCTGGGACGTCCGGCTCTCTGGACCCAAACTCTGGTTCCTCTCACACATTTACCTTCGCTGATAATATTCTACGTCAACCGACGACAACTTGCTGAACAAAGTCTGAAAAAAACTTGGAATTTCATTCAAACACTTCCTGTAAACGTCCAAATACTAAACATAACATAATAGAATGTTTTGGTCCTTCAGGTTAATTATCGACGGTCATCGAATGACAACAAAGACTAAAGTTAACCGTAAACAGTGATCCCAGTGAGGAGCAGACCTCCACCATGTTGGGAGGGGTGGTGGTGGGGGGGTGGGGTTAATAAGGTGGGGGTGTAGCTCTGCTGTTAGTAGCGTCACACACTGGAGGAGCACTTACATGCTTTGTTCACAGGAGGAGCACGACCTGAAAGTAGACATGCCAGGTTACACACGGACGTACACAGCAGGAAGTGATGCAACACGCGAGAGGACGAATCAGACGAGAGGACGAATCAGACGAGAGGACCGATCAGACAAGAGGACCGATCAGACGAGAGGACGGATCAGACGAGAGGACGGAACAGACGAGAGGACCGATCAGACGAGAGGACGGATCAGACGAGAGGACGGAACAGACGAGAGGACCGATCAGACGAGAGGACGGATCAAACGAGAGGACGGATCAGACGAGAGGACGGATCAGACGAGAGGACCGATCAGGCGAGAGGACCGATCAGGCGAGAGGACGGATCAGACGAGAGGACCGAGCAAACGAGAGGAACAATCAGACGAGAGGACGGAGCACAGACGCGCTGCCCATTAAATACGTGAAGAGAACTGAGCTCAACGTCTTAATGGAGTCGTGCATCACGAGGGGAGCTCAGGTCCGAGGACGAGCTGAGGAAACGAGTCAGGGGAGAAGGAAAAGTGTCTTCCTGCTGCAGCATATCATTTAAAGGAAATACTGGACGTTGCAGTTCTGTTTCAAAAGGTGGAAAAATGTGAAAATGAAGCGACGTATTTCTGAAAATAACACGAACGAACATCAGTCCGCAAACCAACGAGGGACGTAGAGCAGCGAGAGGTGAAATACATGTTTTTGTGAATGGAGTCTGGTGTGTTTAAAGAGAACAGAGATAACAGCTTCAGCTCCCTCACAAAGGTGAAGATATTCTAAAAATAGAGTTCACTTAAACTGGTATAGATTATTTTAGGGGTCTGAAATACGTCCACAGCAGAACATTACTCAGCTCCATCTACTGCAGTAAAACTCTGACTATTTAAGTAGTTTATAGTTGTGTGTGAGCAGAGCACACACTACACGGCTCAGAACAAGAGCTCTCCGTCACCATGACAACGCGAGGACGTGCGCCACAAAGGGAGGATGTGGTGACGGCGGAGAGGCGAGAGTCCGTTCGTTCCTCGGTCAGAGTTCCTTCTTTAGATGTCAACGCTCGAGACTTCAGAAGTAGATGTGAAGATGTTTTTAATCATATTTCTGTGGCACAATGCGTGCGCCATTTCCCCACACATCAAAAAAAGGAAAGGAAAGAAAAGAGAGAACAGGAAAGAAAGGAAATGAAAGACAAGAGAGAACAGGAAAGAAAGGAAAGGAAAGAAAAGAGAGAACAGGAAAGAAAGGAAAGGAAAGAAAAGAAGGATACGATATGAAAAGAAAAGAGTGAAAAGGAAAGAAACGATAAGATATGCTAAGCTAAAATAAGCTAAGCTAAAATAAGCTAAACTAAAATAAGCTAAGCTAAGATAAGCTAAGCTAAAATAAGCTAAGCTAAGATAAAATAAGCTAAGATAAGATAAAATAAGCTAAGATAAGATAAGATAAGCTAAGCTAAAGTAAACCAAGCTAAGATTGTTTGTTGGCTACATCTTGCACTACTGTTTCATTTTGTTAGCTAATTTAAGTTATTATTATTATTCTATTTGTTGTATATATTGTTCTTTTCTCATGTAAAAATGCTGCTGTAGCGAAAACAATTCCCCTTGCGGGATTAATAAAGTATTTATCCATCTATCTATCTAAGATAAGCTAAGCTGAGCTAAGCTATGCTAAGCTAAAATAAGCTAAGCTAAAATAAGAACATGAACAGGTATTTATAGAAGAAAACCCCTGAACCCCTCAGTGCTCAGAGTGAATAAAGTACATGAACCTGGAGATAAACCGTCGTACCGTAGTCGGTGACAGATTTGGGTGCTCGCTGCTCCGTCTCCGTGTTTCTCTTCTTGTTCTTTGACTTCCAGGCGTGGTAAACTTTGAGCCGGCGGTGGAACTCCTCTCTGCAGGCGGCCAGCAGCTCGATGTCTGCAGGAGACACATTTGGAAAAAAATCAGTAAGAACAAATATGGAGACCATCAACACGAGTAAATGTCAGGGATGTAGGTGTTCTTCCTGGTCAGACGACCTTCAAGACACACGGTTTCTCTCAAGGACGTTTGACAGCAGCGGCTTTCAACCATTTATCTAGGACTGCATTCTCTCTCCTGACCACCAGGGGGCGACTCCTCTGGTTGTATAGAAGTCAAAGCTTCATGTGTTAAAGCTGCATTCTCTCTCCTGACCACCAGGGGGCGACTCCTCTGGTTGTATAGAAGTCAAAGCTTCATGTGTTAAAGCTGCATTCTCTCTCCTGACCACCAGGGGGCGACTCCTCTGGTTGTATAGAAGTCTATAGAAAATGACTCTACTTCTCTCTTGATTTATTCCCTCAGTAAACATTGTAAACATGAGTTTATGTCTCAATCTCTAGTTTCAAGTCTTCTTCAATACAGCATGATGTTCATTTAGTAAATTATGGTCCATTTAGAGTCAAACAGACCATAAAGCAGGAGATGCTTTAGGGGCGGGGCTACAGGGTGATTGACAGGTCTCTACGTCCTCCTCAGTCCAGATATGGTCACTTCCAAAAAAACAACATGGCGACGGGCGTAATCCAATAACACGCTGCTGTCCACACACACATGACAAACCTCACACAAGTATTACCGACAGATATATATATATTGACTTTTGTTCATTTCCTCTCCAAAACTGCCACAACAATCATCAATATCTGTGTGTGTGTGTGTGTGTGTGTGTGTGTGTGTGTGTGTGTGTGTGTGTGTGTGTGTGTGAAGAGGTTTCCCGCAGCATTAAGATAACACACTCCATCAGGATGATTCAGATCATTTAAAACATTCAGGCGGGCCGGCGGTGGACGATGAGACGCTTAATGCTCGCTGAGTGCTTCGCTAACCCGAACAGAAACACTCTGGGACGCAAACCAACAACTTCAGTCCGGCGCGGCGCCGACATGATGCAGGATGAAACCGGAGCGAGGCGGATGTCAACAAGCCCTCGTCACCACGCGGTGTTTTAGTCTGCATCTCATCAGCATTCAGCCCGGCGGCCGTCTGGAGGCCGGCGGCCCGACAGCTGTGTGTCGGTGTGGGTTCTCCACCCGCGTCCTCCACGCTTACAGCGGTGAGGAAGAGGAAGAGGAAGAGGATGAGGAAGAGGAAGAGGAAGAGGATGAGGATGAGGATGAGGAAGAGGAAGAGGAAGAGGATAAAGAGGATGAGAAAGATGATGAAGAAGAGGATGAGGAAGAGGATGTGGAAGAGGATGAGGAAGCGGAAGAGGAGGAGGAAGAGGATGATGAAGATCAGGATGAGGAAGAGGATGATGAAGATGAGGATGAGGATGAGGATGAGGAAGCGGAAGAGGATGAGGAAGAGGATGATGAAGCGGAAGAGGATGAGGAAGGGGAAAGGGATGAAGATGGGGATGTGGAAGAGGATGATGAAGAGGATGAAGAAGAGGAAGAGGATGTGGAAGAGGATGAGGAAGCGGAAGAGGATGTGGAAGAGGATGAGGAAGATGAAGAGGAGGAGGAGGATGAGGAAGCGGAAGAGGATGAGGATGAGGAAGAGGATGATGAAGCGGAAGAGGATGAGGAAGAGGATGAGAAAGGGGAAGAGGATGAAGATGGGGATGAGGAAGATGATGAGGAGGAGGAAGAAGAGGAAGAGGAAGGGGATGAGGAAGAGGAAGAGGAAGAGGATGAGGATGATTAAGAGGAAGAGGAAGAGGATGAGGAAGAGGAAGGGTGATCTCCCAGGTTAAACTCTCTATTATGAGGGCGAAACAGATTTAATTATTTTCCTTTACCTCCATTATTAAACCTCTACCCGCCCGAGAAGACGGGTTCAACATCCACGATCCGAGCGCTGCCGCTTGACCTTTGACCTTCTTTACGTTGACATGTTGTCATTATTATGTATTTACATCGTTTACTTCCCACACGGTGGAAAAAAAACACTTCACTACAAGTAAAAGCCTTGCATTTAAAATGTGTTCAAGTCTGAATAAGAAGCTGCAGCCGGCGGCTAGTTAGCTTAGCTTAGCATAAAGACTGCAACAATCTAGCCTGGCTCTGTTCAAAGCTACAAGCCTCTAACGTCGTACAAAAAAGCGGACCTGTCTTTGGTTCTAAAACTTGTCATTGAGTTATGGACAAAGAAATGACGAATCCATGATGGTTGTGACCTGATGGTGGCGCTAGATGAGGAGTCAGAGAATCACCACAGTGATCATTAATGACAAACTAACGATTGTTATGCCCGATGACATTAATACTAAAATGCTGCATTTAGCCCCGAAATAAGACCGACATCTACTCTCTAAATGTCAGGATGAAGGTTAAGTAGCTCTCAGCATGCTGAGACGTCACCATGACAACATGTGGTATCGTCGTATTCAGTTTGAAAGCGATACACAGCGAACGACTGTGGTGTTCTCATGAGACCGGGTATCCACTCCCACGCGAGACAAGTGGCCACAAAACGAGGCAGAGTTCACCCGGATGAGAGAGGGAAGCAGGTATTTCTGTCCGTTCGGTGGGAAACGAGGCTGAAATACTCGTTATTCAGACATTTTAATGGCCTGACAGCGCGAGGATGAAAACACTAACGCATGGGGTCATTAAGAAGTCAAACCGGTTCATCCTCTGTGGAGCTCGAATGTGATCAACAAGTTTCACGGCTATCGGCCAGTTAGATATCTGGATGTACAAAGTGAACATTTTTACTGGAAGACAAGATAATTCACGAGTGGGTTAATCCTCTGGGGATCAAGAATATATATGGCAAGTTTTAAGGAGGTCTGGTCATTTGTGTTTTCAAGATGCCATGTCATGGACCAAAAGTAGTTCATCCTCTGGGGAGCAGGACTGTGATCAGTATGTCTCATAACAATCTCCCTGTTATAATTTGAGATATCTTGTGGACAAAGTTGACATTTTCACTTGAATGAAGAAAGTTCATGAGCGGCCCAAAATCAAAAAGGTGAATCCTCTGGGGATCATCCTCTGAAGATCAAGAATACGATACATAAACATCTTGAGGTTTGGTCATTTGTTTTTCAAGATACTGCGTAATGGTCAAAAGCACTTTTCAAGGTTTTACCTCATCAGATGGGATTATGGGTCATTTAGATTAAAGTTTCATCCTCTGGGGAACAGGAATATGATCAGTATGTTTCATAACAATCTCCTTATAACAATAATTTGATATATCTTATGCACAAAGTTGATATTTTTACTTGAGAGGAAAGTGCCCAAAATCAAAGGGTTCGTCCTGTGGGGAACACGAATATGCTCAGACTCTGATATAGCATGCGTACAAGTGAGAATTTTGGTCTGATGTTAGTTAATCCTCTGGGGATTATGAAAACATTTCATGAAAATCAGCTTTTTTTTTAGTTAGTAGGGAAACTTTGGAGCTGATCAAAACACTGGTGGATAGATCATAGGGTTAATCAAAGGAAACGGGTTCATCCTCTGGGGAGCAATGTGCTCCAAAATCATTTAAAGATATGATTATTAAATATCAAGTCTGTAGAGTTTACATTTTGGCTGGGGCTACAGGAAATCGTCAGAGAGTGAGAACGTTGGGACTCATCTTCTGGGGACAATGAACCCTCAAAACAAAGTTAATAGAACTATAACTATATAGAGATAATTTATTTACGGAGTGAAGTATTTGTCGAGGGAACATTTATGTCTCGATAGTGCAAGAGCAGAGCTCACGTTGTCAGAGAAAGGTATTTGAACCCTTCCTCTGGGGACCAAGACAAATGATGAATTCCACGTCATTCTGACCAATATCAGTACTGCGGGTACTTTGAAGATCGCAGGTTTCGACACTCACCACACGAGGTATTGATGGCGTCCCGCAGCTCGGCGTACTTCCACTTGCTCAGCTCGTACTTCTTGGCCCCGGCGGCGGCCTTGGTGGCCTGGACCTGTGGACCTCTAACACGGGGAACAAGACAAGGAGGGCGCCGGAGAAGTCAGCAACGAACAAGCCAGCAGCATTGAATTGTGGGAGAAAAAAAACCCGGCAGCAAAGAGAACGGGGGGTTATTCACTTCAATCTGAACAAGTTATGTTTTAACTTATAAATAACTAGAAGGGTGGAGTTTACAGATACAAGAACAACAATTTAGTATTATCATAAATAGTGTGATTTGTTTAATGTTGGACTCAGAAGTTTCACAACGACTTACTCCAACAAATACCACCAATCCTGGCATATACTTTCCAATTATTACTCCATTTCCCGGCCACAACATAACATGAGTTTTGTGTTGTTAAAAGTAGTTCCTATCAAAGTAAAGTCCAGCCACCTGAGAGTAACAACAGTGATTAAATACAGCAGAAGCACCGTTGGTTTGTTGCAGACGTTAAAGGTGAAAGCGAGGAGCGAAGAGGGGCGTCGGGTTAGCAGCGTCGTAGTAAAAAGGGAAATAGAAAGACGGCTACAGCGGTTTGGGATCATTATTAACATGCATGCTGTTTCAGTCGCCAGGGAGTAAAAAATGTAATTATAAATGACAGTAGCAAAGAGAACAGCTCCTCTCCAGCTGTGGGACTCGCTGCCGGCGGCCCGATTAATCCCTGACCCGGGATTTGCACCTTTTTTCTTTTTTGGGAGGCGGGACCTTGCTGGTTCTCTAATCCTATTGGGTGTCTCTGCTTGGCCTCGGACCCGTGGCTTCTCTGACATCACTCCTTCGCTCGTTCGCTAACGCCCCGCGGGAACTCGGGTGGAAGACGACATTCAGCCGCAGTAATCTGAGGAGAGGAGTCTCACTCCGTGACGGAGGCTTCTGGCTCTCAGCCGTTGAGTTCACTTGATGTTAACGGTTAAAAATACCACGGCTGTGCCGGACCAACGGGAGATTACCCCGAGGTTCCCATGACGCGCTGCCTCTGAGCCGTGTTGTAATCTACAGCTGCTCCGAAGAACAAGTTCGTAGAGGATGAGAGCATTTGCAAGATCGGAAAGGTGTGTGAAATATGTGTTTTCACAACAATAAAGTAAATCAATGTAACCAAAAAGAGATTTAATTGACGCCTCTGATGCCGTTAAATATTTGTTTGCAGCCAATTATTCAGCACATTTTCAAATTTATCCAAGATAATACTTTTTCTGTCGGTGGAGATTTAGCTCAAAGTTCCTACAAAAGAAGGGTTGGACCTTTCTACGTCACCTGGATGTGAGACCCAACAGGAGGCTTCACCTAAATATGGTGACGGTGGAACGACGAGAGCTCGCTTTAGAGACGCTTACGGTGAAATCAACGTTGGTATTAAACAGAATCAGGCTGAAACACTAAAAACATGTTCCCTGTTTACCATTTTTTGTTTCATTTTACCATAAAACAGTAAAAAGTCTGATCTGCTGATCTGACTAACTTTATCCTCAGTTGTGTTTTCTACTGAATATGTCTCAGAAAATTAAAAACGTGAAGGGAAATGTAGAGCGAATGCAAAAAACTGGTAAAAAAATAATAAAATAAACAACTAAACCACACAGATTTTGTCTGGTTTAGAGCTAAAAATCGCAACTGATAAGGCTGAAAACAGAGCAGCGTGAAGTAACTCTATGAACTTCATCCTCACAGTCAATGTATATATATATATATATATATATATATATATATATATATATATATATATACATACATACATACATATACATATATATACATATATATACATACATATACATATATATACATATATATACATACATATATTATATACATATATATACATACATATACATATATACTGTTTTGGATTTGTGGGAGTTTGCAAGTCTTTTGTGACAATCTGACTGACAAAATAAAGCTGCAACGATCGATTAGTTGTCAACTAACTATTAAATTAATTGGCAATTATTTTTATAATAATTTAATCGGTTTGAGTAATTCTTGAAGAAAATGAAAAGAAAAATAATCACTTCTTCCAGATTTTTATGTGAATATATTCTGGTTTCTTTACTCCTCTCCAACAATAAACTGAATATCTTTAAGTTATGGACAAAAAATACATTTGAAGACTTCATCTTGAGCTTTGGGAAACACTGGTCGACATTTTATACACGAAAAACGAATCGATTAGGAAAATAATCAAAAGATTAATCAACAATGAAAATAATTGTTGGTTTCAGACCGACTGACGAATAACTTCAATCTTTCTATTTTGACATAGAGGGCATTAATATGGACATTCTGCGCGTGTGAAACAGTTCCTTTGACACCAGAATAATTACAAACTCTTCTGTGTAGATGATGTTCTCACTACGAGTAGGAAGGGAAGTCATTTTCATGCAACTTTTTAAAAGAGTGCGACAACTGATAAGTTGAGTAAAGACAAACTATAACTGTTGAGTAGACTCGGTATGTCCACCCTCTTATTGTATTTGAGTCTTTCTGAGGATGGTAAAGGATGCGTTGGTGTGCGGATGTTACCACAATAATGAAAAAGGGCAGACAGACAGATTGTAGTCAGACATTTGGAAATGGACCCTGTGTGTTGCTCAAGAGTGAATTTCACTGGTCATACAGTAAGCAATCACATCAATCTTTCTAATGGCAATAGATCTCGAATAACCTGAGCGACTTGGAAAACAATACCTGTTAAAAACCCTTTTATATCTATCCAATGCAGGACTTGCAGCTTAATCGCACGATCGAGGCTGATAATCTATATAGAACTAAATCAATACTGGTGGGTAGTGCGGGGGATCAATTCCCTGGGAGGGAGGTTTTCCATTGAACACGACACCGAGGGACGAGCGTGCCTAATCCATGTTTGAACTTTAAGTGAGCGTGGGCCTCCCTCTTCTAAACGTGACCGCTCCATTCCAACCGACCCCTCCAAAGCTGGCTCGACGACGTGGCTACTCCACGATCACGAGTCAGCGCCCATGTGCCAGAGACGGTGACTGGACCAGCCTCACTATCCAGTTCGACATCCACCCAAACGTCCAGCGGCTCCCTGAGAAAAGCAGAATGTCCTCGAGCTCCCATAGTTCCAGGTGTTTTGGCCATTAGGGCCTCTGGCTATTAGAAGCGCCGCGGTGCTTGCTTAACGGTTATAAGGCCAGCCGTCGTGCTCGGATCACACCTCCACAGCTGTAAAGCGCGGCGGGGAGGGGTGGCAGCCGGGGAGGCATGCGCAAGGGGGGGACCCGGCCAAAACGCCCGCTTTGTTCTCTAGGGGCTCGGGTTACCCCCCCGGCCCTCCCCACAGCCCGCGTGACATTCAATACTGCAACTGTAAATTTTACATTAAGCGTGTGAAATCACAGATGCACATGTCACAGCAGTGTCATAAAGTGAATTTACTTAGCTCGCCTTCAGCACGCACCTTAACTCTTTAAGTCTCTGTAGGGGGGCGGGTGGGGGAAGGGGGAGGGGGTGGTGGACAAAATTACAGCAATTAATTCTTAAAAATGGCTCCGAAAAAGGGCACTACATATGTCGATGTGTTCAGGGTGCACACCTGGTCCTATTCACCTTATTAACAATAGCCCGCCACTTTATATTTTCTTTGGCGCTGCATATTAAAGAATAATTGATATTCAGGCTTGGCTTACAGCTTGTTAAAGGTTTAATTGTCTGTGAATAATAACTACGGGTGAAAACTAAGAGAGTGAGAATGACCTTTACCGTGCACACAAATAGCACGGTGGAAGTGCAAAGTGTAAACACACAAACAGAGTACACAATCCAGGAGGTGGATACGAGACCGAAACATGTAATAGACCGCGAAAATTTATGTGCCGCGGTCTAAAAATATCGGGCGATCAAATCCCGATTATTTCAGTCTAACAGCGCTTTAAACATTCACAGACTACGGAGCTGCAGATCTGTGTGCTTACTGGGGACAGAGCCCCGAGTCCACCTGTTCACTCTCAGATCATCCCTCCACTAAAAATACAAAGAGAGGAATCCAGACAAGTCTCAGTCGTAAACAGCAACCGAGAGAGAGCCACACATAAAGCGCCTCCATACTGCGTTAAGCAGCCATGACTATGCGACTGCCAGAGCTATGCTTTGATTATGGCCCCGTTTACAGAATTTAGTCACTTTCTTTTTATTTTCATTTATACAGTATTAAGTCAGCAGCATCCGACATGTGGTCCGCTACGTTGTGTGTGAGTCTACGTAGAGAGTTGAGATGTAAAAAAATAAATAAAAAACATATGAGGGTCAATCACTCACCTCTTCCACTTCCTATGCATAAAATGCTGAATATGACTAATTCAAGTATTACCTTAACCTCCACAGTTCATTTGGCAATGGCTCAATAAATTGTGCGGAGGAACCCATGCTGCCTACCCTGTAAGAGTATTCCCCTGCTCAAAGGGTAAGGGGGAGCGGACATTAAGACTGGTGGCTTGTAAAGTGAGCTGGGAAGTTTAATTGATCTAAAAGAATTTAATGTGGCGTAGTGAATCGGGGCAGACAGCATGGATTTATATCGCAACCCTGCAGAAACGAACATAATATTGCCAGGGTTTTACAGCAGAAGGGGGGATTTTTTTAATTGTGGCCACAAAAATGATTTACTTTGTGTTGAGTAAAACTGCAGTTCAATAGAAATAATAATAATAGACCCGAAACGACCATTTTAATTCCCACTCTTGCATAAAAAGTTGAGGCAAGTGTAAGACGGTGCACTTTACTTCAGACTTAAATACGTTTAGTTTTAGAAAGACAGATATGGAGTATTCATTCAAGAGATTTATTTGTCACATACGAATACAAGTATGTATAATAAAAATAGATTAAAGCCATCCCACTTATAGAAGGCTATTTTTTTGGCCCTGACCCATTTCACACATCACAAAGTAATATTCGCGCCTGAGCTATATCATTTCAAACTAAGCTCTCGCTCTCTCAAGTGTTAAGTCCATCCTGCATGGACGCTTATGAAAGCACAGATAACTCCGCAATGTGTTAGAGATTTTGAATGTAAAACCAAGATTACCACACAGCCACAGGGAAAGTGATTCAGCACAGGATGTGTAGCGGCCAAGTCAAACAAGAGCGCAGATATTTACCAATATGTTCTGCAGCCCGAGGACACACAGATAGAGAGATGCACACAACAACTAACAGATGGAGGTTAAATATTGTTATTCATTTGTTCCTACTATAAATATGCAGTATGTCCTCTATTGCCTGTTTTCTTTTGTTGTTTTTTTTACTTTAATCCACAGTACCTCTTAGAGTAATGACTGTATACATTTTAGATTTCCCATGCTCTACTCAATAAGCCGTACAGAACCATGACATGTAGCAGAACATCAGGTGAACAGGTGAGCAGGATTTCCAGTATGTGTACAGAATAGAGGATGTGTACACTTAAGTTACTGCTTTATTAACTTCCTTTTTAACTATTTTTACCAGCTTGTCCTCGAGTACTGATCGTTTTTGTTGGTTAGACAGCAAGTGATCAATAATCATCTGAAAAGAAATAAAGAAATCCCCCCAAAAAGACTGAAGGATCACTCATGAAGAAGCTGTGAGAGAGACACACGTAAAGAGCAATGCTCCTGAGGTCCCACGAGCAACGGGGATCAAGATACAACAAACAAATGACGGGACATACGTGGACAAAAGGGCTTCAGTAACATTCATTTCAGGAGTGAATAACAGAACAGCAGAAAATAATAAAAAGCAGCTGGTTGTCGAAGGGTTCGCTCTCACTGGTGATTCATTTTAAGAGTTGGGATCAATGCTTTTATACTTCATTAACTTAGAAATGATCAAACTGAAGTGTTTCCTTAAAGATTCCACCTGAATAAGAGGTAAGTGGATCGATACTGGGATTGTAATTGATCTATTTTTCCTTTTCTTCTGCAGTGATATTCATTAAAGGCATGCTGAAAGACGTACTGGACTACAGTCATCTTCCTACGCTATATACATGTTTTGTAGTGTGAAACATTCTAATCGACTTAGACTACTTGCGTTTAGTAATGTAGGACTGTGAACTCTTGTGTTGTTTACATAATTATGATCATAAGCTCATAAATAGTTGAAGTTGTTTAAACGCAGGTTTGTACTGGCTGGACTTAGTGCAAAACCAAAAATGAATAGGACTGAAAAAGTGGCTGATGTGTGAAAGTTTCGCATGTAACTAAGCATAATCTGATGCTTGACTAATGGTCTTGTTGATTTTGCTTAGCCATCCTATCGGGAGGGCAAGAAAAAAAAGACCACAGCTCAGCAAAATGTATTTACACTACGGTAGGGAGCACCGGATGAGGAAGATTGAGTCAGGGAAAATGTACGATGTATCATAAAATATGTGATTCATCTCCAAGGAAAAAGAAAATGTTCCACTGTGACTTCCCGTTGGAATGATTTTCAGACAGACACAAGCTCGAGGGAGGAAACCAAGCACTCGTTAAACCTACCAGACCTGGCTCAGACCACACCTAGGCCGGGCCATCCATCAGACCGACTGGACAGAATTTACAGTGTGACCTGATCGGTCATCATTTATTACTTTTACTGGTCCTAAGTGGAGGCAATCACCGGCTGGTGTTTGTGTAAGAGGAGACCTCCACCTGCCAGGGTCTCCCATTAACACAAACCTAACTTGGGGGGAGATATGTCATCTGTCGGCGTGAGCTCGGACCGGGCCCCGACAGGACTTTCCCTCCCTAAATGAGCCGCCGTGTATCTTTAATCAAAAATGATGATTGACTAATCTGGGCGTGTGCTACTGGCCTCACACGGCTCCTCAGAATCATTACTTTTCTCATGCGGGAACTGCCTTTTCACCAGTCGTCTGGAACACTATTAAAGATGTGCAACCTAATTACCATACCTTAGCATTCAAACAGACCCACAAAGAATAATGGGCAGGAACTGCGGAACAGAAAATCAACCATGTGGGCAAGACACCAGCTCTCAACCAGATCCTGCTCCAGTCTTATCTTCTATAATCAGTGAAGGATCTAAGGGAGAGGTCAAACCACAGACTGGATGATAGTGGAACAAGTGAAGCCAGTAGCACTACCCTGAAGCTACTGTCACCTCAGGGAGGGGGGGTGGGGGGGGTGGAGGTAGCCTGTGGCTTTGAAGTGCCGCTGACGTTTGGCTTCTGTTCAAGCTCATGACATGTCCCCTGGACGCTCCATTGAACTTGATTAGTCCCTCAGCAAATAAATGTACAACCAAAAGAGAGGGACAAAGGAGGAAGCAACCGTGAAACAACAATACACGAGGTGACACGCATCATGAAAAAGTTCACAGAAGGTCGTGACCTCCAGCGTACCTCCACAGAGTTCATGTTGAACACAGCTCATGAGCGGGTCAGGGAGCTAATGTTCCAAATAGGGGAAAGAGAGGAAGAGTGAATGAGAGAGAGAGAGAGAGAGAGAGAGAGAGAGAGAGAGAGAGAGACCCGGTGCCAGGGCATCTGCACCACATCCCTGCTTTGGATGCTCATCAATTAGCCAAATGTGATCAAATGCCACAGGGGAAGCGTTCCAGTGTGTGCACACTGTCGGCTTCACAACACGGGGATTATTCTGCATAATGGGCCTCGAGGGGATGTGTGAGGGGCCCTGGCGGGTAACCAATCGGGCCCAGAGAGAAAGAGAATAACAGACAGACAGGGTCCACCTGAGGCTCACCTTCACTTCCCTGTCTAATCACTAACACATGCTGATGAGAGGCACATGGGAAGTCCCTCCAAAAGAATACATTCTTTCTCATTCACCTCACTTCCAAGGTTCTGAAGGGTTCGGGGTTTCCTAAAAACAATTTGATATCATTAAGCTGCTTGGAGCTATAGATATGGTTGTGGCTAACATCTAATTTCAAAAGCTAATATTTACCAAAACAACTAATACATGACAGACTTTAGACCTGGGAGTTGTAATGCTGGCGAGGTATTGCTAATGACTAAATGGGAAGTAAATTCCTGCGACTACGTGGTTTCCCGTTCAGGTTCAAACCACTCAAAGGGAAGAAAAGTATCTCCTCCTGGCTCTGGCATTAAAACAGCCTCACCAAAAGCAGCCTCCACTGTCAAAGTGAAGGTGTGGAAACCCAAACCACAACCTGACATTACATAGCTGACAAATAAAAAGCATGCCCTCCCTCAACTCTCATCTAATTACAGGTATGGTTTACCAGCTACGGCTTATTAGTGTTTCCTTGGCAAACTATAAAAACTAATGACAGCATTTTGTTGCTTTGGTTTTCTTGCACGAATGTTCTTGGACAGCGCAGATTATTTTTAGCTCCAACTGGTGAGAGTAAAACCCTCAAAGCCAAAGCTAACGTCTGTTTTCTTCCTGGGTCAGCATTTAACATCCTGCAGAGTATCGCGTTGACTTTTAAGACACTGCGGCTGCTTTGACTGAGAACTACACGGAGCGTATTTGTAATAAAATAATACCTGGGAGTCTGCTGTGGCAGTGTCTCATACAGTTTAGAAAAATAATCAACTGCATGCTTGGATAGTGAAATTATGATACAGTTAAAACTGATTTTATACGTATATATTTAAATGAATTCACCACAGTTACCGCTCACAAGACTACTCTGACAAGCAGCCTTCTGTACTGAGGACTTCTAATAGACTTGCTCCCCCTAGTGCCGGGGGCTTTAACTTCAGTCAGAGCTGCTCTAAATCCGTTTCCTTGTCCCACAGGCCTGATTCTTTAAAACATGCGTGCTTGTTAAAGGTCATCGTTGAGGATTATATGTTCGCAAAAAATACAGATTTTAGGCAAAGCGCACCACTTTCTTTTTACTTTGTCATTTGGCGGGACATCCTACTTCCTAAATTTGGACTTTGGACCACTAAGCCACGACCGCAGAGTGCCAAATGTATTTAAATACGGTGATACTTGGGCCAAACATAAAGCCAAGGACACCATGTGCGTGATCAGAGAGCAGAGGCTTGTGCTCAGTTTCAATGCCACAGGTCATACTTGAGCTGCGTGCGAGTATCAGGGTGTCCGGACACTAAAACAGGCCTGAGTGACTTTAGTGCTGTCCTCGGGGCAGCCCGGGTGCTTTGACCTTCCTGAGCACGTCACAGACAGTGCTGCTGAATACTCTGCGGGCATGTTTGTTAAAGCTCCGTTGTGCTTGGTTAGGGATGGACACAACACAATGGTAGAAAATGAAACCAAAGGTCATCATAAATTGGATTTAAACTTGAAGTGTAAATAGTGAGTGAGCAAAACTTTTTAAAAACACAGGTTGTAAAGTGTTTTACAGTAACGTCAGGAGAGGAAACACAAATACCAACAATCAAAAATACATACAAACGCAACACACACTTAAAGCACACACAGGCCAGTTACCACACAGATCAACCACTGAACTTGAAAAGGAATTATAGAATGACTGGAAGGAATTGTTCTTTCAAGTATGGTTATTATTAGGAATAATGTGTTTCAGCGACGTTTGTGTGCACGTCTTGAAAAGAAGGAACCGCATCAATTTCTCATGCAATGTTCACAGATGAGCAAGCCTTCCTGTGTGAGCGCCGCCAAGCGCGTTTCAAAAACGCATTAAGATTAGTGAAACGTCACAAAAAAAAAAACACAGGCCAGCAAAACTGTCACAGTCCTTTTGTCTGGAAAAGCATGAGCAGGTAGTCTGGAGTCCATCGTCAAACATTCACCAGCGTCCATTAAAACATCTTGTTTGCTTGTTTGTTTACTTGTCTCCGTAGAAGCCCACGGGTTGTCACCAACTCGTACACATTCCAGCCCATCAGCGGTGTTTCAATATTCACAATGATGTAAAACATGCCCATCTAATATATTATTTAGTCGTATTCCCCGGTAATAAAACACATTTTTGATTCTCTCTGGCGCGATCCCGACATTGCATTTCCATTATTTTCTCTTTAAACATTAACCACGCCGTTGTTGGGGATGCATTCCACCTCTTCTTCTGCTTAAAGATTCAAATGGCACGCTGCTCAGGACAGGCCGGCCAGAATGTTTAAGCAGAGTTGACAAGAGGAAGCAGAAGAAGGAATGTTTTGCCTAAAATCTGCTGAAAATTCACTTTTCCCAGGTTTCTCTCTGCCTCCCATTACAGCTCAGTGCTACGACGGCAGTTTGAGGCTCGCTAGGTGCTGAGTGGAGACTTCTTCTCCTTTCAGGCTGATAATAACCTCACCACACACACACACACACACACACGCACGCACACGCACACAGAATATATTGTATGTTTATTGACCTTTATTGGAAATGAGCATCTTACATGCTTTGAAAGTAGAAGTATGTTCATTATATTTGATATGTTAATGTATTCATATATAAAAATGTAGAAGTTTTAATATCAATGAAGTTAAAGTAACTTAAGTAAAATACCATACAGTATAATAGGGAGACAGTTACTAAACGTGGTTGCTAGATCAGACATGTTAACCATGCACGCTTGTAATTGACCAGTAGGATGTATTAAAAAGCATCATAGCCATAGATCTTTCTGAAGTATTGCAATTTTTTTGCAGAAGCCTGGATAATACATATTTCTAAAAAGCTAGTATTATAGTAACACATTTCCCTTAAAAGTTTGACCATTTAAAGCCAAACACTGTGCTCGATCACATTCGTAGAACAAGTGAATTCACATGAATGGAACGGCCTGAATGAATTGTGTGCATGTGTTTCTTTTTTGTAAATTTCCCACAGAAGTGAACAACTAACACGTGAAACAGATAACTGTTACTGGGCCCAGAATGATGGTGGTGTATTCCCCCTGCATGGCATACATGCTGAGAGGTCAAATGGTTCTTCTAGCTTTTAAAATTGAATTGCATAAAGCAGTCTTATTTTACTGTTGGATCCCTTAATGAATCCATACTCAAATCATTAAACATCTTTTAATTTAGTTTGGCTATTTGGAAACAGATCGAAAGTCATTTCAAAAGATGTGTTTTTTTTTAATTGCTACATTTAATCCACAAGGACATCATATCAACATGGATAAACAAGCCTACAACTGCTTCATATTTATTTATATTAAGATATATTAACTGGTATATTTTTGAGCAAGCGTAAAATACAGGTTTCAGCTCCCCGAAGTAAAACTCTGTAACCATAAATAGGTATCGGAGTTCATACTCTGCCTAACTTTCCACTGGTTTTGGTAAATGCTATTGATACCGTTGGAGCAAAGGGTGATTTCAAGACATTTTTATTCTCAAACACCTTGTGGCGTCACCAAATTCAAAATTTCACTGTCAAAAATATTCCGTCCACTGTAAAACTATGTTATTTCCTGAATCACTTGACGGAGGGAGAACTTGAAAGTGTCAAGACCACACTGCAGGTGGAAGAAAAGAGCCTTGTTAGCCCCAAAAGTTCCCATTCTGTTTCAGTGATTATCGAAGCCATGGGTCTCCTCCAGAAGTGCTGGATGTCCCCTCTCGCTGCTAGTTGGCTGATTGGCAAGCTGCTCAGAGCCTTTCTCACATGGTGTCCTGAATCTGAATCAGACTCTGATTAGATCAAATTGCAGGGCGAAACCTGTGTACCCACCTCTGTATCGCCTCAGTGCCAGCAGTTAAATTGAACTTCTGGAGGCCAGGTTGTCTGTGGTTCAGTGATTATACAGCGACATATAGGATATTGAAAACTACGGGGTTTAGCATCTGCCTGTCATGAAAGAGGAGCTTGGACTTTAGGTGTCAAAGCTTGTTTCCTGCTGGCTCGCCGCCAATTTATTCCCAGCTGGCAGAAGAGCACAGTATGGAAGGACAGGATGCAGCCGCACAAACTGGAGACTCAAAATATGACACAATCGCTTCTTAGTCTTGCTTAATGCAACCTGGAGACAGGAGGGTAATGAATGACACGAGTAGGCGTCCTCGGCAGGGTGAAGCAGCGTCTCCTCGGGACAGGGACGAAGACCAGAGATTACCATCCTTCTGGGTCTTGAGTTGTATTCCGACCACAGCGCACGAAGCCGCCGCATCGCCAAATTATACGTATCGTTGGTCATCTGTGTGCACGTTTGCATGTTGTGCACGTGTATCAAAATGTGTGTGCATTGTGAAGGCAAAATAAAGTGAGCCACGGGGAGAAACTGAAAAAAAAAAAAGAGACAGGAGCGGAGGGAAAAAGATGATGGTCATTAGCTCCTGATGGATCTAATGACCGGCTGGATTTATGTAAAGCGGACCTGGATAATGGGAAAGAGGCGAGAGGAAAAGAGAAAATCATTTAGATGAAGAGGGGGGTAGGGGGAGTATATCAATGGCATGCTGAGGGGGCTAACGACAACAAGCTGAGAGGCATCATGAGCAAAAGATATAGATCAATAACTCTTCCATTATGTGATGAAGAACAGGGAGATGAGAAGAGGAGGGGCGGCGATGGAGGAATCATTTGCTTGATAAACACACAAGGGAGCGGGGGGTGTACATGGAGCGGGGTACTGACAGGGTCACATAAACAAGTGGCAGCATCTCTCCCCAGAGGACCGGCGGCGATGATGATGATGATGAGAGGAGGCGGCGATGATGAGGAGGAGAGGAGGCGGCGATGATGAGGAGGAGGAGAGGAGGCGCCGCTGGAGTCGAGCGGGGTGAACGGCGGGACGCGCTCCAGCAGCATCTCTCTCTTGGCAGGTAAAAATAAAAGTCAACAGGAAAGGGCTGGTGCGCGCGGGCGCTGCCGTGATAGCCGCCATCCGTTACGGGTAAATTGAACTGTCAACCCCTCGGTGTCATTTCCTTGGCTGGATGAGAGGGAGAGGCCGAGGCAGGGAGAATTATGGGGGTATTCACTGGGTGATCACAGTGTGCAGCGGGAATGTTCCGGCAAATTAACTCCCGGCGGAGTGGGGGAACGATGTTATGGCTGTCACAGAGATAGAGGGATGGGAGGATAAACAGGGGAGAGGGGGGAGGAGCCAAAATGTGCGGCAGTGTGTTTTGAAAAGGGATCGACACCGTTTTCTTTCCCCCAGTTATGATGTTAAAACACATTTTGTCGGTGGATGCATTTGGTTCATGTTAGCACCCTGCGTGAAGCTAAAACCTGGCCATTGTTTACATTCTACTACTACGAATGCCAAAGCTGGGCGTTCTGTGTTTACAGAAAGCGGTGTACCTCCGAAGTTGATTGCCTGTGATTTGGTATATACACTACGTGCAAACGTGAAAACATTTAATCAGTTTCAGTTAAAGTTGGCGGTACGCTGTCATTTTTTTGACACGCACATGTGCACATCTATCATGGATTAGCCTTCATGGGCTCATACACACAGACACACTCTTATAGGCGCAAAAACACATTTAAAGGTTATTAGCATAAAGCAGACCATACTAAATGTGGACCTACTTCTTGTGTTTTTTTCAACGTCAATCTGCATGATTGTGCGTATGCACCAGTGGGACTTTGTGCACTCACTAGTACACACAGCTCCTCTGACTTTTTGCCCCCACCTCTCTATCCTCTTACTAAAATATTTATAAAGATTTCTATTATTGTATTAACTATTTATTGATTTATAATTTAAAAGATTTATACTGGACCCCTAGAACTGCAGGGGAGTGTGCGCGCTTTCCCTATAAGAGGTAGACACCCGGAGCCATTTTTTTTTTCATCTTTTAATGCTGAACTTTGTGCCTGTTTTGCCTCTTGGCATTCAGAAACAGAAACAGAAACAAATACACTCACAGAGAGACGGACACGAAGGGAGAAGGACAGAGGGCCGAGAAAATGAACGGGAAGGACAACCCAGCTCAATAATGGTCCTGGTTAGATGTCGGGGAGCTGTGCGCCGCCTCGCCCTGGAGCAGGTCACGCTCTGAGCCCCAGCAATGAAAATGTATGGCCTCTCTCCATCACTTATTTGGTCTGAAAACTGTTTGGAGGTAAAATGCATTTCTATGGCGCTTTACCTCTGGTGTCAGTGGACAAGAACATAGACTGAGGGCAAAGAGTACCAGCAGCCCACTGATATACCCATCAGGGGGAAAAGAACGAGGATAAAAGGCTCATTAAATGACAGCTGTCGCACTGAATCATCATCATTTGACATGAGGATACTTTCAATTTTGATTCCGAGGGTGGAGAAGTGTCACCAACCCTTATTTGTTTTGAATTTGTGGCTCTCACATTATTTTTAACACTGCGGTTTGTGCGAAACAAAAACAACCTAAATGTGGGTGTACACTAACGGAGGCACGGGAGTAACAACACGCAGTGTTACAGTTAACACGCATGTAGCACGCGGGTAATGTGTTGTGCCCATTCGGGAGGAGCGGGAGAACTTCCTCAACCAGACAAGGGGCAGATTCATCATAATTCAAGGGCTCAATCAAAAGACAAGGGATTGGGGGGGGAGGGGGGAAACAAATGAAGAGGTCTGAGGAGGAAGGATGCTCGGGTGGAGGAGCGGTGGGCTCGGGGAGGAGGGAAAGAAAGGTGTTGGATGTGAAAAGCAGAGCGTGCTTTTATGCGATGCCCGGTGAGTGACAAGGAAACCATTAATGGAGCAGCACTGGCTAAAGGGGATTAAGTCCACACATGCACGGCTATTATTCAAGCTAATTAAGGGCTTTTTTTCTGGGAGGCCAGGTTTACCACTGCAACAAAGACGGCAGAGAAAGAAGCAGGAAACGGCTCGGGAGATTTTAGCTGGCATGTATTCTTAGCCGGCAAATCTTTAGCGTACGTTGATCGAGTGGGGACAATGATTTGAGCCATTTGGAGGACCTCGTCTGAACTATTGTGGAAGTCTAATAAATGACTAGCAGTTTTAAAAGGCCCGCTACAAAGAGCTGATCGTTTTCTCTTTCATTCACTCTATTCTCATACAATATGTTCAGGAGGCTGAAGTTTTCTTACCTCGCTCCACCAAAGGGTAATCAGCTGTAACGCCTCCTGCTGGAGGATTTAAACTAAATTAAAAAACAGCATGTTGATGTCGTGACCAAAGGTCTGCGAATGCGAACATGAATTAGTATATTTTAATTAATATATTCTACAGTACACCACAGTTCATAAACACATTTCAAGAAGCATACACTAGCCTACATGTCTTGGTTACACATTTAAGGTATCCTTATCAACAATGTGTTGTGTGTTTAAGTAAAGAATAACAATTAAAGGCAGATATTACCAATATATTTTACTGGCAATAGTTCAATGGCTCCAGTTCTTTGCTGTGAGGCATTCGTTAGAGTTTAAAATGAATTGAGCCTACCTGAACAGGTTGAGTGGCAGGGCCTGTAGTCACACACCTGTCTCCCATGAGACCCTATAATCAGACCCAACCCTCAACGTGGGCAGGCTGCTGGCACCAGCACAAGGAGCTGGAGGCCGCGTGCTACAGGTGCAGCTAATTGAGTTCAGGAAAGAGCATGGTAGTCAGCCACTGGCCTTTTGTGTGGTTAAGGAAGAAGTAGTTTTAGGCTTAGGGTTTTAGGTTTGATTGGATAGTGTGATCCAGGAAAGGCTTTCCCCCTTGCATTTCAAACTGATGGGAAAATAAAGGGAAGCAGGACAATAGACGTACGGGGATGGGATATGAATGGAGAGCATTGAGAAATAAAGGATGGGCGGAGGAGAACAATGAGATTCTCTTTGTGCATCAAAGTGAAGCTGTGTTGAGAGAACGATCTTAAAAAGAGTGTTTTTAATGAAACGTAGCATTATTAAAGAGGCATTCTGTTGATTCTAGATGTTTGTTTACGTGTCATACTCTGTGAAAACGGTTGTATACCGTTTTCTGTGGATCTGCAGGAGCTTCGTCGAGTCTGAAAAAACAGAGGTCAGTCATCTGGGTCTGAGATAACAAATTGGAAATGTTGGTTTCAGGATTTGTGAGCTTTACTCAGGAGAGCCTTAGCCTTTACTGCCTCTCATTCTTTTCTTCTTTTGTTTTTAAACCTGTCTGTCAAGTCTACAAACTTTATAGAAGAGCATTACTACATTTCTGGAGTTAATTAAGTCTATAAAATAGGCTTTGATTGTTTGTTTGTTTTTTTTAATTGAGGTATTTGAACAATTTTTGTCTGCATCATTTCATTTATAAAATGTTGTGAATGCAATGTGTTGTACAGTGCAATCAGTGTCATACAACGCACTGGGTTTTGATGGTGTGAGACACAACCTGCTCAACAACGGTGATGGTACAGCGGTGGGCCGAGGAGAGGTTCTGTCCCCGGTGGCTTTAAATGGCTGCCAAGTATCTTTGATGGGAGGATTTCACCCTAACAGCTCCTTGGAGACCGCCGAGGGCCCGCTGGCCTCTCAGCGAGGACGAGCTTTACTGATGCAGACAGCTCCGGGGACAGAGGAGGGATGCGGGAGAGAGGGAGGGAGGGAGGGATGGGGGCGAGCGGGGGACATCACTTTACTGGTTTTACACCCACGCACACGCCACAGCGGATCAGTCAGTCGGGATTGCACCCGACACTTGACATGCAACCAACAAAGCAGACAAGCATGGAGGGATGAGAGAGAGAGAGAGAGAGAGAGAGAGAGAGAGAGAGAGAGAGAGAAGGAGAAGGGCAAAGAGAGAGGGAGTGGATGCTAGAGCGCAGTGAATGACAGACAGCGAGCTGATGGGAAGAGGCGGGTCTAATGGGGTGTGAAGTGGAAGACCTCGGGAGACACCGAGAGAGACCGTCTGCCTGTCAGCACAGCGCAGACTCTCGTCCTCCCCTCTCCTCCCCTCATCCTCCCCTCGTCTCTCTCCATCTTTTACTGCCTCTATCAGTCACACGCGCTCTCACACACACACACACACACACACACACACACACACACACACACACACCCACCTCTGAGGTCAAGAGAGATAAATCAACAGGAGAGTCCCTGTTCATCTCCTTAACTAGCCAACACTTGTTTGAATGGAAACAAGTGAACAATAGTGAAGCACACAAAGCAAGACGAGTGACCGGAGGACTAGTTCTGGTTTGATTTAAGGAAATTATAAGACGACACGTTCTTTTTTTGTGATAACATTTTTATTGACTTTTTAGATTTTTAGAAAAAACACAACAACAAGTGCCATTGAAGGACAGGACATGAATGGATATGTAGTGTGCATGTGTACACACATATATACATACCTAAGGCTACACTTACAAAAAATATATATATATATATATAAATATATATATATATATATATATACATATGTATATATGCATACACATACATATATACACCCATACACAGTATATATACATATATATACACGCACACAAGTCTACATATATACACACACATACATGCATTAATACACACCCTCATATACCCATTCATACACATATATACATATAGTGCTAAATACCCCCCCTCTCACTATTGGCGATGCCCACGACACGTTCTTACTCCACTTTATCCATAAAACAAATGATCAATTATCTGGAAAACGGCTTCCAGCATTACCTGCACAGCTGGTCAGTCTTTCCTCATCTTGGCATGTACGTTCTTTGGGTTTTCCATGGACTTATTTTAATGGTAACTGATGCTTTTATTAATTGATTCGCATCACATAAGGCATCGTATGTTACAGGCCTTTCCCACACTGTAGCTGCTAGTATGACATATGACATATGAGATTGTGATAAGTTTTCCTGAAAACATGTTCCAAATACTACAGTATTATTATTGATTGTTATATTATTTTTATGCTGCATAGTAATATAATGTTATTGAAATATAAACAGTGGCAAGCCAACAGGTTAACGCCCCAAATAGTGCTCAAAATAACACAAATACAGTAAATTAAATTGTACAACAATTATTATCTGATCTAATATCTGATCTAATATCACAATATGCATTTGACTGAAGCATCATCAACAGTTTATTGCTGAGCCAGACACCCTATAGTTAGTTCCCTCATCTGACCTGTTCATCCATCCATCCATGGCTTCTTCTGAGGAGTCTGTTTTTGTTGCCTAATTACCCCCCCCCCCACCCCTCTCTCTCTCTCTCTCTCTCTCTCTCTCCCTATCTACCTCTCTCTACCTCTCTCTCTACCTCTCTCTGATAAAAAACAGTAACACGGGAGGGGAACCAAACTGCTTCTTAATTTTCCCTGACAGCCTCCTTTAAACACGCGGGCCCAAATCCACACACTAATTGAAAGCACATTCCTATTCCAAACAAATTAAGCACAATTAAGGCCTCTGAGTTATGAGTATCTATCACTGTGCGATGTTTTTGTAAAAATCACTGCGCTCTAGATCAAAGTCTCTCGACCCCTCAACTTAATTGCCTCATTAAGAGCTCCCTTCTTTGTGCCACGGGCTTCATAAATACAGGGTCTGCTCGTTTCATTTGGGAATTACACTAAAAGACGCCCCTTAAACTAATCGCTTCCACGTTTTCAATAAAAGTTCATCTGTTTTTAGGTACAGAACAGAATGGGATTTTCTTTCATTTATAGAGCATAATTTGCAAGGCCCTTTCGGCTCGGAGTGTGATATATCATTTCATTGTGTCTGTGACAAGGCACAAACCTGTAACCATGTTTAGCTACTTTATAACACGTGTTAAAAAAGACTTCTATAACATTTCAGGAGTATGGTTAAACACACACAAAAAAAAGGAAGAAAAAGAAACGGCAAAAGCTCATAACTCTGGAGACATTAGCTTTAGGGTCTTAGGTGTGGCATTTGACACATCATAGCAGGTGACAGGAAGAAGGTGTCACCACCAGGAACCAGCAAATCACATGACAGGAAGATGATTGTGTGCAGCTGAAACAGTTCCCCGCTCCCATAACCTCCCTCCTTCTCCTCATCATCACAAAATGCCATCCGAGCATGGCTGGCTTTTAATTTAATCTTATAAATGAGGTGCGCACTCCGAGACAACATGCTGTTCCAATTTGAAATGGCTGCTTTATTGGGGGACAGCGACACAGGGGAGAGAGAGGGAGAGAGAGAGAGAGAGAGAGAGAGAGAGAGAGAGAGAGAGAAAGCGAGAGATAGAGCGAGATGGGGGGGGGGAATTAGGAAGGAGAAAAAAAAAAAAGAAAGCCAGGGGAAAGACGGTGGTATGGAACATTTGTTAGTAATCCAATTCCACATACCATATGGCTTCATTACCATTATGCGGGAGAGAAGACTTCAGTCAGTCTGAAAATAAAGACCTACTTAGCCCCATCCAAACTGACCCCAAATGAGACATGTTTGTCTCCGTGTGACAGTGTTAGTGTTATTGCCCTGCTCTTGCATTCTTTGTGGTCGGTTTAGATTGAGCCTGCAGCTGTGCATGGTTTCACTGTGTGTGTGTGTGCGTGTGTGTGTGTGTGTGTGCGCACACATGGCCGCCTGTGTCTGGGTGTATGTAAGATAGGGATCGGGCGGTTTCCCAGTGACTGATTATTACGGAAGAGAGTCCTTAGTCATTACTGCAGAGAGAGAGAGGGAGAGAGAGAGCAAGTGAGAGCAAGAGAGAGCAAGAGAGAGCGAGAGAGAGCAAGAGAGAGAGAGAGAGAGAGAGAGAGAGAGAGAGAGAGAGAGAGAAGAAGGTCCATAAGCCAGCTCCATTCAGATGTGAAGATGACTGATAATGCAGGAGCAGCAGGACCCCTCGCTGGGTTCATTGGCCCCTAAGTGCTCCTTTGCTGAATGTGTCCCTTATCTTGCCCTGACAGCAGTAATAGAATATGCATAGCTCTATTAGCATACAGGGTAATGGCACCCTTGAGGGAGGGCACTGACATAAAACTTTAAGTAGAAATCAAAACATTGGTGAAGGCAGAAGCAGAATAAAAGGGGTTATTGTCACCCAGTGCAAACACCGCCCGAGGCCTTGACTGTGGCTGCTCGCAAGGTATGCTCCTTTTACGCTTCCATGCACATCTGTCAGTACACACACACACACACACACACACACTCCCTCACACACGGATACACAGGGCATTTAATAAGCTTGGTATACCCATTCATACGAATGGGTGTCATTTGATCATACATATTACATATTATGTACATATGCTGCGCGTAGGCGTGCATAAACACATTCCGAATCGTCCTCCTCCGGGCATCCAAGCAAATTAAATGAAAGTGCTCAAATAAAAAGGGGGAATAACACGAGAAAAGCATTTGCCATTTTCATTAACATTCACACAGTATCACAGGCAGCAGAAACCTCAAAATCACAAAAGAAAAAAAAAAAAAGGCATTTAGACGAAATAAAACAGCCCTCGAAGAACTTGGCTGAGACGAGAGGCTGACGAGAGGTCAGGTGGGAGGTGATGGGCACGCCGAGGGGACGAGAGAGATCTGACTGTAGTTTCCACCAAAGCCCGGGCAGCAGCGAAGCCATTTTGAATCAAAGCCGGTCAGACAAACAACACAAGGCCGTCAGCAGAACCAACATTCAGCATAAGAAAGCAATTTACTGCTCCTCACACGTCACCCAAAAAATTATACCGAGAAGTGGGGGGGGGGGCCCGGTTCCAGAGAAAAGTCTAATTCTGGTGGGGCAGACCGGGAGAGTGTTAGCTTTTCCACATATTAACTTGTATTAAAGATATTAACCTTGAGGAGGAGGCCAAGGAAGCGGCGTCAGTGGAGGTTAAGAATTAACGCCACCAGGGCAAGCAGTTAAAGAAGTATAATACTGCTCACGTACAACACAACCTCTTCCTCTCCTCCTTTCTTTGTTCAGCGTTGGTAAGTGTGCAAAACAAAATCAACACTAACGAGGCAATAATATCAGTAATTGCATCCTCAATTGTAATTATGGTGATTATGCAGTCCTCTTTGATATGCAGTTCTGCTCCACTGTCGATACGAGCCATATGTGAACATGGGACAATTATGCTAATCATTCCACATCCAAGCAAGTCATTCTGAAGTGAAAAAAAGTTCACCACCTTGAGGAGGAAAGCCCGGTGAGGAATGCCTCCCGATGTCGAAACTTGGGCCGTTAAGAAATAAAAGATTGGGGTTCGGTCGGCCATCAGCGGAGGTCTTTGAAGGAGGGAATTCAAGAGTGACTGAGCAGTTATTGACTGTTTAATGTTAATTACCGTGAAGGCGTGGGCTGGATATCAACTTTAGAGCAATGTTGACACATTCCAAAATATTTAGTATTATAAGACTGGCACATAATTAGACTTGGCCCAACTTTTATGGGCCATTTTGGCCCCTGCTAATGGCTCTGTGCTCGGACTCAAACAGACCAATAAAGCATGGTCTAGCGTTGTAGACGGGGCATTATTAAAGAGAGGCAGACACTATTAACAGCTATCAAATCCATCTCAAACCGGGCAGCGCCGTTTCTTTGCTAAAACAAAAAGACAGCCTTTTCTAATCTGTGGTTTATTTAATATGTTTATTACATGGGTGGCCAGTTTAATGAGCGGTCTCCGGGCTACATCTCTTCAAGAATATAATAGACATTCGTCTACCAAGCAAACACAGCAACAACAACTGCGTAGTGTTGAAAATATTTGGTCTCCATAGCAACCCCACAGCATTCATATCTGCAGTTAAAAGTGGCTTTTTCATTGTTTACGGATTTCAACATCCAGCTCGGGCTGTGGGGTCCCGCTGGTTGGTCGCTTTAGTTAAAGACGGATGAAAGTAGAGCAAATACTGTTCTGACTTTCCCTCTGGTGCGTACAGATGGTTTGGCAGGGTGACAAGGCAAACTGGGACTGGCATCAAAGCCTAACCTCTATTTCATGGAGGCTTAGCACTTTCTCTCTCACTAGATTACACTTGCCGTGTGTTGCGAGGGTCCAGCCCCCCTGCAGACTGATTTACCAATCCAATGACCGATCCATTTTGCCAGATATTATCGTGGAGAGATTGCGAAAAGGGGGGAGCGAATAAAGAAAGCGGAGCGTAGACGCCACGCGGTCCGAGTCCATCCACAAACTCTCTGCATCCGACGCAGCGGCAATTCATTTTCGAAGGTGTGGCCGTTAACGTCTCCAATGATCTGTTGATTAGATCCACGACCGCTACGCGAGTGAGCGGCGGACTCCGGGGAGCGTAAGCTGTGTAATGCGATATGCGGCTCGTTGTGAGTACGAGCTTCTCTCCGCGCGGCCTTTTTCCTCCGGGCCCGGGCTACGAGCCGCTCACACGACGAGACATGCAGAAAACACATCTCTTCGAGAAGTGGGACCAGAGCCTAGGATTTCCTGGATTTCTCTGCGGGCCTCTTTCTCCACCACATATACACATGCATGAGCGGCCGCACAAACCACATGCGAACACACACGCGCACATAGACAGATTCAATCAGCCAGAGGGCCGGGAACGAGGTGACTCATACTGCTCTATTAACTGTAGTGGGAGAAATGTGATGGTGCCGCAGTTTCACACTGACCACAAACCAACCGTGGAGGTTAAAAATGAGACACTGGCATTTTGAGCACCGCACTCGATAGCATGGGAGCGACGACCTCTCTGTGTGTGCGTCTGCTGAGACGCCAACGAACACTTCGTTTTATTAAAGAAACGTTATTGCTGTCACTGTGCCACAGAGGGACGATTTCCTCGGTTTTTTTTTTTCTTTTTTTTTTTTAGTTCGGCCAACGCTCAAAACACTTTCGCCGACTCAATTGGTCGATTTAAAGAAAACACACAAAAAGCACAACTTTAAATCTTGTGTTTGCCAAATTATTAAGTTTCTTGGAAATAAGCCATTCAGCATAATTCTTTTTTTTTTTTTTTTTTTTAGAAAAGAAGGATCGAAGAAAGAAATCTTAGTCTACAAAGACCAACATGACAGATTAGTCATAGTAAACTGAGAGGGGGCGGCCCTATCCAGCACGATGGCTTTATATGGATATGTGAGCCACTGAAGGACTCGGCCTGGTTGCCATGTTTGGCTAGTTGAATGGCATCAATACTGGACAGTGGTTGATGTGTCATCACAATGTCATTTTTTTAATTTATTTTTTTAGCCGGATTAGTTCTTCTCAGATTTAATGTCTCTTTACTAAAAGCAGAAGCTTCATATTTAGTGACACAGAAAAAATAAAAACCTCCTGAGTTGTGAAAGAGAGTAAACAAAGAGTTTCATGGACAAAACCAGCACACAAGCACTGACCTTTAAGTCGTCGTAAAACATTTACCAGAACACACTGTACTTCTTTCAAAACTGTGTTTTAAACTCTCAGAATACCTTCAGTACATTGAATATCTTGTGCAACGTCTGCTTTGATGAGCAGGTATGAGCATTAGTGTTTCATAACAGTATCTCAGATAATGTCTTTAAGTATGCATTTTCTGTTTAGATTTTTCTGAATTCTGTATTGTTTTATGATTCAAGCACATTTTGTCATGACTTAAAGTGTCTAATCATCTGGTGGATGTATACAATTTCAACAATTCAGAAGAAAATATAAAAATTGAATAAGGACCAATTAATTTAATGTAATGAATTTGAAACACAAACATTTCACTATTTATTTTTAATCAAATAAAGTGATTCAATGCAGTTATAAAAAGAAACATTCCATCCTTTTGTAAAATAAAATCCTTTTAAATTTAGCTGTTAGCGTTCATTTCCCCTCGTTTTTGAGATGACTAACAGGCGACCCTTCCCCTCAAGTTTCCCCTCAACACGTGTCCGGCGCTCTAATTGGCTGTCGCCCCCCCTACAGGTCAGACTGTAGCCTGCGAGGTGATGCTTCTATGAACAGCGAGCACCAACGGCAATTTGGCAAGTGGAAAATCAGATCTAAAGTTTTGTGGTGTGGACCTCATTAGCCTCTTTGATATGTGTATGTACATGTATAAGTCTGTGTGTGTGTGTGTGTGTGTGTGTGCAGAGGAGCTGAGCCTCGTCCGGGATGAAGGACCAACACAAAGAGCAGAGGAGAAACGCAGCATGCCGGTAAAAGAAGCCACAACAGCGTATTATTTTCTGTTGCTATTGACGGTAGCTTGGCTATTCCAGGGGTTGTGCAGGATGTCCCATGCTGCGCTAGTTGAGATTTTTACTGACCAATCAGTGGTCTGCTGCGTTGTAACTCAACCTTCTAGTGCCAGCGCTGCTACACTTGGAACCTGGACCCAAAGAGTAATCATAAAAGGTAGCAGGTACTATCCACGACTTTTGCTGGAGTGGAAAACCTAAAAAGACATCATCACGCACTGGAAATGTGACAAAAGGAGCGAGGTACCAACCATCGATGCCCCTTTAACTTTGTCTGCCCCTCTCATAATCTCTCTGCCGCTTTTCTAATGTATTCATCAAAACCGCCAGGTGTCCAAAGGGGATTCTACCCGCGAACAGCTATGGCTCACTTAACCATGAGATTGAGTGGAGCATGCATACACACAGAAGGTACCATTTTGATTACTTATTACTTAACCTGTAATGAATTCTGCCCCCTTTTGTCTGCATGTCCCGCTCCCCCCCCCATTGCTCTCTTCCACCACCCCCCCCCCCCTCCTCTCCGCCCCCCCTTAAATAAATGGAAAAATATTCCCTGCCCTGGGCTACTGCTGAACTTCTCACTCTCTGCATCCAATTTGAAGCGGAGCTGCTGTGATGTCACTGGAGCGTCCAAACAGAGAGAAAGAGGCAAGGGGAGGATGCAGGGAGGGAGGGAACAAGAGAGGAGAGCTGGCAACCTTCAGACCTCCAAGGTCACACTTCTTAACCCCACTGCTAAAAATCCAATAACACTTTATGAATGTTTTAGTTAGAAGTCGTTAATGCAGCCGAGCATCTGTTTCGAAAAGAATACAAATGAGGTGCTGTCTTGCTCTGCATTTTCCCAGCTTCCCTCACACACACACACACACACAGAGACACACACACACACACACACGCAGTGCCTCTGGGCACAACATCCTGATGTTCAGGGTAAAAGTGGCCCCTAGGACCTGGACTCCAGAGTGCGAAGCCAGAACCATCTCTTTGGATTTGAGTGGCCGCATATTTAAAATCACTAGTCAGGTTAAACATCTGGCCCTTCAAATTCAAAGTTATGCAGCAACTCTGTTACAAACCAACTTGCTGGCTCGCATTACCTCTTACTGAAGTTGCAGTTCAAGAACAAAAAAAGGGTCTGCTACGTATTGACTGTTTAACAGCGAAATGCTAAAAATGACACAAGTTCAGACGTTTGCCATCTTCACCAGCCAGGTAGCAGAGCGTGAAAGAAACTTGGCCTCAACCTCAAGATCAGCTGAAATACTCTTCGGTGGAATCATCCCAGAGGGTTAAGAGGCACCGGCTCTCGGCAGCGGTCGGCGTGCTGCAGACCTCACAGTGGATTAAGTGGTAGACCTATATTTCCAGATAGAACAGTCTCTCGAGCGTGACTCAATACCAAACACTCCCCGACACACTCTGCAAGCTACATGCTCAATCCAATTGGCAAAAATAAATTCAATACAACGCCATAAGAAAGCCCGCATTATTGGAGGCGGTTGGTGTTCGTCCGTCGGTGTGTGTATTGTGCACATGAGTGTCTCTGCAGCACTGAAGTGAGCAAGAGAGCTCAGCAGTTTAAATAAGCCAACAGGGTTGTGCAGCCTCCTATTTACCTGCGTGGGAGCTCGTGGTCGCAGGAGAAAAGGCCATGGGGAAGGAGGGAATAGAGGTGTCGCAGTGGCCATGATGATGATGGAGTGTCTACAAATATGACTCCAAACAGGGTCATTTTGATTTGGCGGCAATACGCAAAGGCTGGCCCGTTAACTCCTGACCTTTTGAGTGTGACCTGTGGGGGAGGGGTCTACCCGCCAGGAGGGGACAGAAAGAAAGGGAGAGAGAGAGAGAGAGAGAGAGAGAGAGAGAGAGAGCGAGAGGGGCTGTGCAGTGTCAGGCCCATTATGACCCGCTAAAAACTCGGGCCGCTCTCCAGCGAGGAGCCATCCATCATTCGGGCCTCTCTAATCAGCATGTTTGTCACTGTAACTAAACAGTGGGCTGAGCCACATCGCCACGCTATTGGCCCTGACAGGGAGAAATAAATCTGCTGCCGGCCAATGGGCTGCAGGCAGCCGAGCGTGACAGGAAAGGTGACAGACTCCTGAGGTCTCAACTAGTGCGAGATTAAGGGGAACTAGCCCAGACTCTGGGGCGGAGGAAACATTTGAACAGTTTTACTGGTCTTTAGGCAGCAGCCGGGGCCGGGGCAGCGTTGGCGTGGGTGTTGAAAGTGAGAATGCCTTTGTCCCCCTCGCCGTGAGACAGGTCCATTTGTTCAGTTAGAAGGAACTCTGGTTCTCTTTGTAAAAGGTAACAGATAGGTGTTCTGTTCGCTTTCCCCATGACATCTCAGGAGGGGAAATCTTTTCTGTGGGGGTCACACAGGATTGATCCTGGTACATTCTTCAGAGGAGAAAAAAGCAAGGTGGATAACAGTACAGCGCACATGATAGTACCACAAATTTATGATCAAATATTTACTTCCATAATATTTACTAAAGACTACTGTACATCTGTGGAAATAAATACAGACTATATATATTCTACAGATATTAGAGAGGGTGTGGGGTGTGTGTGTGGGTGGGTGTGGAGGAAGAGGGTGGGGGGGGGGTTAACATCTCTCAGTTAAACATCTTTCTTGTTTTACTGAAACAAAGGGCCCTCTGGTAATATCACTTTTGGAATTAAATTGCCTTTACACGGCCTCAGCAAAGGCAATCCAGTCCTGTGAGCCTGCTCACTGTTGTTTTGTTTGGGTTTCTCCGGCCCCCTGCCTACAGCTCAGCGGGCGGGCTGTACACAGAAGCTGGAAAAGCTGCAGTTATTCGACCACTTGGAGCAGGGACCTGTTTTTCCACTCACAACAGCCCAAAAAAAAAAAAGGGGGGAAAACAAAATTTCCCTGACGATGCAATGCAGTTTACCTCCAGCAGCTTGAAAAAAAAAAAAAAAAAGAAGAAAATTCTGGGAAATCTCAGGAAATCACAACTGGCACTGTTATTTTGAAGGTTTGATGGCTTACATCATAACATTGTACTTCTTGCCTTCTCCTCAGGACTTCAGTGGACTTGGCTGGTGGCTGTGCTGTACTGTACTGTACTCTATGGGTACTGGATTCCTCCCAAACACATTTTACTTCCAGCTTTCTGCTTACAGGCTGAGCACACTAATGCACATCACTCCTTTCACAGTCTGTCACAGCCTTGTAGTTTTAGCTTTTCTACTGCAAGAATACTGCATGGAGAAGGCTAACCCTTTCTGAAGCTCGACAATAGGGGACTAGAGCTGCACCGCTGTGAATACATAGTGTCGTAAATATGAATTTGAAAGGTTGGATTTAAATAAAATAAAACTCGCAAGAATTGAGCCCTAGCCCTCGGTCCTAATGACGTCAGACGAAAAAACTCTACATGTAGAGAACACAGACACCGTCTGCTGCTCCTAAAAAAAAAAATACAGTATGATTCATGTGCGAAGATTCATGTTTGAATGGAAAAAAAGGACAAATAAATGACTCATTTATCTAATAGTATTCTCTTTGATATATTAATCACCATAGACCTGAATATATAAAAACCTCAAATGACTTAAATTCTCTGAAAGTTCAGAACTGACACAGCATTTGGAGCGTGGGAGGAATTCCCGAAGAAAATATTTTGGCCAATCTTGATGAGTGTAGAAATAATTTTCCAGTATTGTTCAATCCTTGTGTGTTGTGCCAAGGTGTCCATGAGCAGGGCCCACGGGAAAATCCAAGGGTAACACACCCCTCATCAGGTATATGGTGACCAATATATATATACATACCTTCAAACTCCAATCCATAATTTTCTATTGGTAGAAGATAATCACTTAATAAGAAGTGTGTTCTTTGTTATCAGCACTGGTCGTAGACCTGGATCATATTTCACACTGCTTGGGTTACTGTGGTGGCGGGTTTCAGAAAAGGGGGAGAACACGCATCTACTCATTTCTGCAAAGTAAAATGACACTATATCAAATCAAGCATTTCCATATGTGGACTGTTGCCGCTGCTGTTGTGGGTCTGGCAGCGTAGGGGCAGGGCAACACACCAAAAGATGGGCTGTGCTCTTCGTTTTTACGTGAGAGAGACAGAGGCATTCTGTGATCTCCAGAGCCTCCTACTGGGGAAAGGTAGGTACTGCCTCTCACCACATACTGGGCCGTCCCTAAACTAATGTGTGTCAGATTTAAGGCAACAATCCGTCTCAGGTCCTCTAGTCTACAGGCTGAAGACTTGAGGAATATCGACACTGAAACACTCTGGGTGTATCGTAAAACATCAGTGACAGAAGAATACAGTTATAAAATACCTTTAGGTCCACATCCCCTGCCCTGTAGAGCCGCTGTAGCCATTGTTAATCAGGCAGTTAAACTAAGCGTGTGCAGACACAAAAAACGAAGGGGGACGTGGGTGCATGGGCATGAGAGACGGGCTTACTTTGAAAAGTTAATAACTTTTACTTTACCATTAGATGTGGGGATTTGGGCCATAAATCTCAAGGGCGCTCTGGACTTGTCTGGAGGCCAGCTAAGATAATTGGACAGTGTTCTGCAGTGTTGGCCTTTCTACTATCAGAGGATGTGTTTTGCGTATTAGGGAGCAGCATGTTGTCAACCGTTGCAGATCCGAGGCAAAGGTCAGCGTGACCCGCTTGACTCTCATCACGAGTTGTCTGCAAGTGAAAAGAAAAAAAAAAAAAAAAAAACACATCCAGGGGAACATCTGTGCAGCCCCAGATTTTCCAAGATGGCAGATTTTTTTCTTTTCGTGGTAATAGAGACATTACCGCTTCCTCCTCCCATCTAAAAGAAATTAAATTAGCCACTTTGCCGCAGTGTAGGTCAGTGGCTTAGGCAGTGGCCTTTTACTGGAAGCTCCCCTTTGCCAAGCTGGTCTTTACAGACATAAATTAGGCCAGGAGTACTTGGCTAAAACATGTCAGGGGCTAAACGAAGATTGAGTGATGAGGTCGAACAGGGGAGACTGAGGACCAGGAGGACTGGCGGAATGGAGAAACTCTTGTCCTTCACCCCTCCCTCACTGATCTCCCCCTCACCCCCCAAAATAGAGGAGGTTGGTGGGGGGGGGGGGGACCTCCAGTTCCTCAGTACATGAGTTGGCACAAGTTAGAGCTCAGGAAGTCCAGGAGACGCCTCTGCCTGCCCTGAGAGTGAAACCTAAAACCAGTGACATAGCCAATGCATGTCATATTCTTTCAGTCAAGAATGGTTTATTTTTCAAGGAATTTCAACCTAAAACCTGTTCTTCATAATTATCCTGATTTGTTTGAAAAACCAAGGTGGATAGGTCTGGTTCAATTGCCAACAAGAGACCACTGTTATGTTTGGTTTCCAAAAAAAAAAAAAAAAGAAGATATGCTTTTCAACAAGATGTCGTTTTTTCACATTTCCAAAAACAAATGACAAAATGTCTTGTTCTGCAGTGGAAGCAGTAAATATCTTCTCAGCAGTTGTCTTCACGGAGTTGAAAAAGACAGAATATTGGGGAGTCCACATGCATGTTGCAGAGGCAGAGTCACATACATTCAGTCGGAGTGCCTTCGGGTGCTTGGAGCGACTCCAGGTGCTGTTCTCCATCTAAATAACACAAGTCACTGAAAAGAGCCAGCGAGAGTCCGATCCAACTGCTCCCTGCTTTTGGTGGAATCTGGCTACGGGACTCAAGGAGACGTTTTTATGTAAAGGAACAACAAGAATTACTGGATATTCTCCCAGAGCGGTGTTGAAACAGATTGTAGGAAACATATTTAAACTTGTGCAACTTAAGGGTTTAAATTGTCTATAAAATCTGATTCTTCTCATTTACAATAACAAACACACCTAACTTCATCTGCCAATGAACTGCTGCTTTGTCATACAACAAATATTTACTTCCTATGGTTTAAATGGAATGTATAAGCACCGTAATGTCCTCTGACCAGCTCGCCTCAAACATTGTGGATGGACGTACTGCCATTATAAATAAACTTACTACACATTGGCAGGGTGGAATTATACTGTTAAATAATTACAACGCATACCTATATGACAGCCAGACAGGAGATAATCTTATTATACAGAGAATTCTGTACATTATGTTATCCTGTGTCTGGTACAGTGTCTCTATCTTTAATTAAGAAATTGTGTTTTACCATTTCAACCATAAGGTAAAGGAAACTTTGACTTGTCCATCAGGGAAAGTCAAACAGGAGATCAGACAACATCTCCAGTTTGATTATTATCCAAACAACATATATATAATATATGTACTATAATAATATTACCCAAACTGTATTTTGTGAACATCTATTAGTTGCTACTGAGCAGCTTTGTGCTTCTACCTCGTGGAACTTTTGTTTTCATTTTAGCATAATGTAAATTATATTAACTGGATTAAATTAGAGATGTGTTCAGAATTTGCTTATGTAGACTAACTCTTCAATAAGGGGTGACTAGTGATGTGGTCCCATGCCCCCCACCCCCACCCCCATTAAGGGGATGATTAATATGGTAAAACGACCAATGTGTAGGATTTAGTGGCGTCTAGCAGTGAGGTTGCTCCTCCCTTTCTACGCGTGTTGGAGAACCTACGGTGTACGTAGAAACACTGAAGGCCCTTTAAAGAAACATCTTTGTTTGTCCGTTCTGGCTATTGTAGAAACATGGGGGCGCAAAATGGCGGACTCTATGAAGAAGGCCCACTCATTCTAAGCCAAGGAAAACATAACGATCCTTAGTTTCAGTTGATTATACACTTGAAAACATAGTTATGAATACCATATTCCATTTCTGTCAATAATTACCTCTAAAGCCTATACACTGGTTCTTAAAGAGATTTTTTTTTTTTTTTTTAAATGGATAATGGATAAAAATTGTAAAAATATGATTATTTCAAATTAAAAAAGATAATGCAACATACGTGCTGTTCAACCATTAGGATCTAAAATTAGAAAATATATGTAAAATAGAATAATATGAAGAATGTAAAAAGCTAAATAAAACGAAGCATTAAAATATCATTGTTTATAGTCGGTGAAAAAAAATGACGTCTGTGCCTTTAAAAGTTCTCCTTCCACTATTAACACCAAGTTGGTGAGGCTTGGCGTAGAATGGGTGGGGGCTGGAGGGGCTCCGCTCCTCTGTTTAAAAACCCTGAGGTATTAGGGTGGACTAATCTTTAAAAGGTTAATTTATTCATAGAGATTTTGACAGAGATGTATGGCCGTACCAACATCTCAGGCACCTCTTCCCAGAGGGAGACGACTTGTGCAAAGAACAGAGAGGGGGAAAGGGAGGAGGAGGGAGGAGGAGGCGGGGGAGTTAGTCAGAAAGATGGAGTGCAGAGGAGAGACAGAGTAGGAAGTCAACACGCTATAAACACAAACACATAATTACTTTATAGGGACTGACAATGACTCTGGCCTTTAACCCAGAACACTGAGAGCTCTCCAGTTCGTCCTTTTAGCTCAGGAAGAGAAACGTAAACTCAGTGTAATCTACACTCGGCACATAATGTTTGAATAATAAAAACAGACCGCATGTTTGGAGAGTGTCAGAATTTGGTTCTTCGCAGATTGTTTGTTTTTAATTGTCTCTTGTGGCAGTTTAATACTTACAAAACAAGACTAAAATTCTAGCTGTACCCAACTCAGAATTGTGGAATGATTATGTACAATGATTCACGTATGCCTTTGTGTGCCTTTGTGTGCACGGCCGCGATTGACTGGATTTTTATTTATTTTTTTCTCAGAGCAAGACGGACACTTTTTAAACGGATGAATGAATGTTTCCCCACTTTTCTACTTCACGAAACACAAAAGAGACCCATTCATCCCTGTTCTCGACTGCAGTGCCGCACAACAATAACACAATTGACAAGGTAAGAGAGGACATGCCGTTTACTGTGATTGTTATACTGACCTTTCATTACCAGAAACCGAGGGCTTAGAGGCAGGGAAACTACAGGACAATTCTCACTGACCAATCAATCCTCGTATCAAAAGGAGGTGGGTCCGACAGGAGCCAGAGACCCTGTCACAACAATCCTGGACTCCCTAACATCTCTACCAGAGGTCGAGGGAGGCCATGAGACGCCTTCATTTTCAAAGTAGAATTTTTATTTATCTCAATAGAATAAAACGTTGTCTAGCGATAGTTGCATTTTGAAATGTGCCCCTTACATTACACTCCAACTACACACTGTAGAATTAAATAATTACTGTCACATAATCAGAAGCGGCCAGTGTCACGCAACCGTGACCTTAAAAGGTCGAGGACTCTGGACTAAACAGGCGACCGGCTCCGGTTCTGAAAAGTGAAGCCAATGCAGAAGTGCCTTATTCTTTCTCATTGCCATCAGCAGGCAATTCCTCTGGTTGCAAAAATAAGTCCTATGTTAAATAATTCTAGGAGAAAATGACCCTACGTCCCTAGTTTATGGTCTCAATCGTTAGTTTCAAGTCTTCTTCAATACAGCATGACGTTCATGTAGTAAATTACGGTCGCATTTAGAGTTGAACAGACCATAAAGCTTTAGGGCGGGGCTACCTTGTTATTGACAGGTCATGACCACAGCATTGTGCGATCTTCCAGTTGTCCGCCTTTTCGTCTTTTTCCCTTTTACAGTGCGTCTTCAGTTCATGTCAGTTACTTGTAACATTTTGGTCTCTTGAAAGTCTCCTTTTCAGGGTTCGACTATGCTCAGCCCGACCTTCAAGTGTCACTTCTGGTTGAGAAAAGACAAGATGACGATGGCCAAAAAGAAAGATGGCGGCTTGCAAAATTACTCGATGCTTAAAAACTGCATACGACAAACCAAAGGGGGACAAACACTTCCTCTTCTTATACAGACTATGAGACAAAACTGAGTGGAAGCCAGCAACACTCTGGCCCTTCACCAAACAAGGAAACAAATTATTAATAATATTCAAAGGAAATAAGATAGTATTACTTAGGATTAGCTGCTGTGCTTTTGTAAACTATTTAGCTAAAAGAAATGGAGATGTGGAAATCTGGAGATTTTGGGGAAAGCCAACTGCACAAATTCACCATTGCAACCACAAGTGCAGTGGAAAAATAATATGACAAGGTTATGAAAAAGAATGAGCTTCTTGAAATGATTCACACACACACACACACACACACACACACACACACACACACACACACACACACACACACGCACACACACGTTTTAATCACCTTGTGGCTTAACTATTGATAAAATAACCTTCTATGCCTGGAGGTATAAATGCTGCAATTGCTGATGTGGCCATATTCCTTAATTGTTTGGTTATATTTAGCAATTTGAGTTAATATAAAAGGTGTGTCATTCAGTGCCGTCTGCACACGTGAGCACCATGGAAAGGAAAGGGCCCACCAAAGCTTGAAATAAATTTGTTGCTAGTCAAAGTCATGTACTTGGCCTAGATTGAGTAATGTCTGGTTACTTAACAGATTATTTTCATTCTTGCTTGGTGTTTACACCCAGCTGTATTATGAGTAATTAGCTTTAATGAGGACCAGACACACTGTGACGTGTATTGTTCTGTGAAAAACGATCGAGGGAATTTCAGAAGTGGGTGAGTTGTTTAAATTTAAGGGGGCAGCCTTAGATTTAAGTTTGTCCAAGTATGAGAAAAAAACCTCAGTGCTATTGAATAACAACAAAAAATGCAACTGTCCCCAACATCTTCTGAAGCAGTGACTATAATTAATATTGGTGGTTAAATATCCAAGCCTCTTAATGCAGCAACACTTTGTCAGGCCTAGTTTATGACTAGTTTATGACCTTTGGAAAATGATACACAAATGCCTGTAGGAGCTTTTTAAAGTAGACAGGAGCCGCCTGCAGGAATGAAACTGCACGCATATAAACCTTCAGTTTGAGTTAAATGATGCTGAAAGCATAACATAGAGATTTTGGACTGTCAGTCTTTTACGGTGAGGGGTTTTCTCTAAAACATTTAGGGACTGTGAAAATAAACAGCAAATTCTAAACAATCAGGGCTTCTGGATGGCTGCGCCAACTAAAACCTAAACACAGGAGAGGCTGATGTGGCGTTTCATACAAAAGGCCAGCACTCTGCATCACCAAGACGGGGAATGAAGTGATGCCTTGTAAGAATCCATGTACAACATCTGTGTAGGGGGGGGGGTTCAGGTTCATCAGCTAAATTTAGAGTGCTCATACTATGAGATCTCAAATGAATTTCTGCGTATGTGCATCGTTATAGTTGCAACATTTACAGCTATGTAATTATATTTGCAGAGGCTCGAAGAAAATTTCAGCAGGACGCTGGACACAGTTAAAAAAAAACCCGAAGAAAATCAAAACCAAAAGCAAAACACCTGCAAGTCACTCACAATTCAAGGGGACATCATTTATATCGTGAGAGCTGTTTCTGCATCACAGCACGTGGTCACATTTTCATAAATATTAAATATTTAACGTTTCAGACGCTTATCCTGACTCCTTTCTTTCACATTTTCCTGCATGACCTTTTTCAAATGTGACCGTCCCCGTTCGCTAATACATTTGTGAAACTAACTAAACACAGAAAAAAGGCCTGCGTTCTGTTCGTAAAACAGTCAGCAGGGGAACCAGGCAAACCACAGACAGAAAAAGGTATGTACTGTTGTACGGTTGACAACCCATCAATACTGATGTATGACAGCTATGATGGCGAGAGGGCCAGCTCTTGGTCATCAGGCAGACATATTATGGCTGAGGTTAATCCCTCTTCGTGTGCAGTGGGTAGCAGGCCCAAGGGTGTTCACATACACCAGTGTCATGGCTCAGAAGTTCCAGTTCCCCGAGACGAGTTACATCTGGGCTGCCTTAGGAAAGGCCGTGCTAAGACCTGGCGCAGTGTGAATGTGGCATCTCTGATTGTGGCTGATGAGACTGTGACACATACAGAAGGACATTGAAAGCCGTTGTGACCTATAGCGTGACCGTTGCTATGGTGAGAAGCTTTGGCGTTGCTTGGCAAATTGACAGTGCGGCTCTGTCTGATCAGGCCCTTCGTCTACTTCCCCTTGATGAACGCAGGTTAGAACAGAAAATAGAAATAGAAATAAGGAAGTAGTGATGCTATCATTATGTGTTAGCCCTTATGACATGGATAGACTGTACTGCGACACGCAGACATGACAGGGACAGCCCAGACCTTGGCACTGACATGCAGGAGGAGGAGGAGGAGGAGGAGGAGGAAGAGGGAACTTGACCCTAACTTCTCTTTCACCTTTCCTCCCTCCTTCGAGCAGACGTTTTTTGGCCATGCTGGTCTCTCGCCCTCCCTGTCTCCCCAGTACCCTTGCTCTGGGCGCATCTAATTGAAAGCGATCTCTGGGCTGAGAGAGTTCCGTTTCTTCTCTAATCCCTCCACTGGGGGAGGCTCACATGGTCTCAATTACCCCCACCCCACCCCAGAACACTGGGTCCCCTCTCTCTGCTCTCTCTCTATCCGTCTCACCGGCCTGCTCCTCTGCCAATGCACCGGCCCGGGCCCTTTTTCAGCAGTTTATGTTATTAAGCACACACTGCAGAGTTCCTGTCCTTCACAGGGGCCTGGAGATGTTATCTCCCCTGCCGCTGTATATAGTTACCTCCAAAATATTCCATAAATTAGATTGGGATTGGCAATTCGGAATATAGAGGTGGAGGCTGAGGTGGTCAGGGATTGGCTGGGTATGGGAGGGTGTGGGAGCGGCGGCGGGGGCGAGGATCAGGGAAGTGCGGTGTAAGTAATAGCATAGGAGGATCTCCTTGTGTTTATATTGGATGGAGAACCACTGGGAGGTATGTCACTGGCAAAGTGAAGGTGAACAGAGGAGAAGTGGAGGGTGCTTAAGGGCTTTGGGATAAGGAGGAGAAGAGACCCAAATCCAGTTCCTATTTGGATAAAGATTCTTTTGGAGGTGGGGCTGATGAACATCTAGTCTGAAAAGGGTTACACTGGGCATTTATTGGGCTTGGAGGGGTTGTAGGCGGTGATACGCATGCATCCCCCTCCTGTAATTAAACAAGGCTGTATTTGGACAAGTGACTTTTCAGGCCATGAACGGCTCTTTCAGTCCCCAGAGCATGGAGACAGGTCCTGAGCCAGGACATCCATGGCCAATTAGATTAGGAGGAACCTGTGAGGTCTCCAAACAATGGGCTCTCAGAGGATCTGCAATAACACAAACATGGCCCCTGACACACAGCTCCAGCACTTCAAAAGAAACCATTACCGGTCTTAGCTGAAGCAGTTAAAGACACAGATTAACAATCACAAATTCATTACGCTGGCCCCATAACTGCAACAGTTCAAGGTAGTTTGGAGTCCAAAAATCATTTATAGTCTACTTAAGAGCTTGTCTTCCAGACAATGGCTGAATTCATCATTATTGGTTGCTTATTAACCATTAAACTGCATACACAGTTGTGTAAGTAACATCTGTTGTTCAGTTACTATCCACCTCGTGGCCTTCGTCTAACACAAATGAGACACGCACACAGCAACACGGACCAATAATAAAAGAAAAGAAACTACGTAGAGAAACATATATATATATGTATATATATATATATATATAGAGCCATGGAGTTCGCTCATCTGAGCTGAGAAGAAGAGTTGGAGGCGATGGAGGAAAAACAACGCAATGCAACAAAACGAGCCATCGCTCCGTCGTTGTTCGGGTGTAAGCGTGTAAGCATTCAGCTAAGCCGAGTAAAGAAGGTATGAGCGAGCAGGAGAAGGAAGAGGGGAATGGGGGCACTGGGTCTGGGTCAAGGGTTCAGTCTTAACCTTGGGGGCTGACTGATCCAAATTCTGTTACCGGTTTGACTCCATGCATGGCTAATGTGGCACACTGTCCCTTTAATTAAGGCTGACCTCCTAGGGAGGCAGGAGTAGTTTAAAGCATTTCAAGATAGAGCACCTAATGAGCTGAGGAGGGTGGGAAATCAATTGAAAATGAACTCCTACCAAGTAGTTAATTACCACAGCGCACATTCGGTAAGAGCTCTGTGAGGGAATTGTAAGATATTGGACTGGGAGAAGAATGGAAACACCACTGAACAACAGGAGTGAATCAGCAGCTCGAGCCTGCACACATCAGTTTTATGAAGGAAAACACCACAGCTGACGACTTTTCCAATAATTTAAGCAGACACCATTAAGCAAACCCAGTAGCTCTGGTAACAGGCATCCACTCCGGTCATTGAGAGAATAAAACAAAACCCTAAAGATGCAAAGAGGCTGTGGAAAAACATTTTGTGAGTTTTGCAAGTTTTTCTTTTTTTTTCTTTTAATTTTTTTAAATCAAATGGAAATATAATCACTGTCAATATATATAGAAATCTAAGCACACAGTACACATTGTATAAACTGTCACATCCACCTACCTTCTACGGTAACCAGTTACATAAATCATTCCATTTTTATTCCAGCACCCTTTACCCTCTACACCATTGCCATATGTTTTACTAATTTCCTTGTGTTGTTATTCTTATTTTATAAATACTATTATTTATTTATATATATATATATATATATATCTGTACATAGTAGTAAAATGTTTACTTTGTTGGCCTTTTTAGCTGTATGTCTCTTACATACATGCATTAAAAGCACCAAAAAAAAAAACAGGAGTCATATTCCTTGTATGTGTACACCTAAACAATAAAGCTGAATCTGATTTTGCCTTTACTTTGTTTTGCCCCCCTCTTGCTTGAAACTACTATCAACAACTTTACTAAGAGGACTGATATAATATAATAACTATCGACCTGCTCACTTGATCTGGTTGCAGCCACACTATGTAACTGAACAGTCTGAACAGTGCAGCCTTGCGTGAAAAGAGCTATATATTTACATTTGATTTAGAATGAACACCACTGGCTTAAAGGGCTGAAAGGGTTAATCCTGAAATATTTAATTCACTGAAAGAGACTTGATATGGGACTCTGTGAAGTTAAATGTTTTTGCCCACAAATTGATTATATTTTTGCTAATATTTTGTCTCATAGTGGCTCAACAACGGTGTGGATGCAGTTGTTCTACGGACGATTGGCAGTTGTGTTTGGCACGTTCTGTAAGTGTCTGTGAGCCTCGAGCTGTTGGCAAGGAGACATATTTTAATATCCATATGTGCAACTGTACACTGGCTGATAATCAGAGGTCATTTATTGCTTTAAACGTATGATGAAGAAATGTGATAATAAAAAAAATTAAATAAAATCAGCAGCAAATTACATGTACTTGTACTTGAAATGTGACAAACCAAACGTGTTCCTTTGTTCTCTGTCCTCAAACACCTATCTGCATCATCCAACAGAATCTTTTTTGCCAGGGACAATCTGTTCCTGGTTTGAGTTTCCTGTAACATATAAAATGCACAATGTTGAACGAGGGTGTTGCATTGGAGTCAGAAAGGAGCCCCTCAGCCCCTGATGATAGGGCACCAACTCCTGATGTGGAGCTGCAGAGGCTGCCTGTGTTTGTCTGTCCTCCACTCGGGAACATGTGGTTTTACTTACAGAATGTTTTACTGCTCAACAATGTTTCTGCCTTGGAGCTCGGCACACTGCATAAAGACTACTTTGTCCCCTGATGCCCACACGGGAAGAGTCTGTCTCATTGTACACACACGCACACAGGGTGATGATGACATCAGCAAGGCCGCCGAGCCCACGTCGATAAAGGTACTATTTTCCCCCCTCGGACGGCAACACTGCGCTCTTGTTAAACAGCGCAACTAAAAGTCAAAACTAATATTTTCAATACTGTCCGTTTTCCACCGTGCCGATATTAAAGTTAGATTTTCTGCCTGCCTGTGTGTGTGTGTGTGTCTGCGATCCACCAGTGCACACTACAATAGGACATGGCACCACCAGATCCCAGGCCTGTGACAGACGGATCTTTGAATAAAAGCAAAAACAGACGTGCAACCAAGCCATGTGTGCAGTGCTGAAACTAATAAAGATCAGACACACTGAGTAGTGCATTTAATAATAATAACAATGAAACGAGAACTCCATTACACATGGGCACATGAAAGCAAATAAAACTCCAATATTAAACAGTAAATTACTGCATTGTTACAACGGGATCTCATCAGCCAATAATCCTGTTTGGAAAAGTCAAGGAGGTGACAAGTGAACACATTTAATGTCACTAACGCAGCGTCACACCTGCAGCTCTTTTCATTCACAGTGGTCTTTTTACAGCAAGAAAATGTGCCCGTGATCTCATGTCCCTATTCGAAGGTGATTAGCACACCCAAGTGTGCAAAGTGAAAGGCTATGGGCGAGTTGGAGGATGTCTGGCATGAAGTCACTGCGGTTGTCACTTGGCACACTTAAAACCATGTTCTTCAGAACCAAGCTGGTGCTAAACCCGGTCGCATTGACAGAGCTGGTGCAGCGGGGACATTTAACAGCTTCTGCCCCGTGCTATATTTAAACTCCACTTCCCAGCAGCAAAGCCACCCCGGCCAACGAGCCCTGACTAACGCTGGGTTGAGAAGCACTTAATACACGAGACTGTATTCCTTTTTTGTTCTTTTTATATATATAGCTGAACTTAGAAGTCACCTGCCACTTTATTTAGAAACAGTTATTAGAACAGGAACTGATCATTTTCGAATATACAAAGGGCATGTTTTTAAACTGCAGTTGTAAAAAAGTGCCGCCGCCTCTGCAAGATAGATCAGAAATATTGAATATGCAGTTTGTTCAACTGCGCTTGAACTTGAGAGGTCCACGCATAGGCCACATGTTTACCCTCAATGCTCATCACAGCATCCATCTCAAACCCAAAACATTTTGCCCACACCCCGAGGCCAACAGCATGTGGAGCGTTTGGTAGCCTTCGAACCCTGGACATGGTAACAGATGGGCGCGGGTCAGAGCGGAGTCAGAGAGAGCCATCCAGGAATTTTACAGTGCCAAAAACATCTCATCGCAGCTCATGAGAGGCTGAAAGGTTACATTTGTTCAACATTACTGCTTTTGGGTTCAGTGCCTGGGCTGGAAACCTCACACCTGCTGGTGTCCGAGGTTTCATGTCGGAGTAAATGTGTTCAACAATGGAGACGTTTGTGTTTCTGTAAAATAAAGCTATTTTCTGATCAATCGACTTACGTGTGCCCACTAACGGCATCACATGCCCACACACGCTGCCCCTGATTGGGGTAAATCAAAAAATGAATGTCATGAAAGAGGAGTTGTGTAGCTGTGACCCTATGCAGTTATCCAACAATATAGATATGAGTGTACCACAGTGACGGCAAAAAAACTGCGGGAAATGTTACAGGATGTCACCTGTACAACCAGTGACAGGGATTAATTCCAGTGGTTTTGTATGTTTTATGTCTGCCTTGTCAACAAATACAAAGGACATCACAGCTGATTGAAAAAGAAAGTAACTCCAGTTCTAATATTAAAAAAATACCAATTAGGGGCATTTTTATATAATACTACCCAAAATGATTCCACATCATAAGAGAGACGATTTGGTTATAGAATAAATATCCTCCACCATCCACCTGCTACATATCTTAAAACCGACATACGGTGTGTGTGGTTTATTGTCTGGGTTTTAGCTTTACCCCATAGTCATCATAGTTAACCAGACGGGTTTCTCCATCAATGATATGATTGTCGTCGGTTAATATATTTAATTTAAAAAAAATGTAATATCTAAACACGGGCATTCGGTTAAGTCTAACACAAATGATGAATTATGAAGTACCTCCTGTTAGGACAATACAATGGTGAAGTCGCCTTTTCGCTGCGTGAAATGTCTCTTAAATAGTAATCTGTCGCCATCTTGTGGCGAAAGAAAACATTTGAGACGCACTGCTCGGCTGACCATTGAACTCCTGCCATTTTTCAGTAAAAGGACTCATTTCAGGTGTCATTATTGATTTTCGTCATCTTACGGAACGAGACATGCAAATATTTACTGAGTATTAGCCTATGCAGAATAAATTATATACAACTTATCCTCTGAGAAATGTCGACAACAAGTGAATCAAAGTTTTTACCGGTCTTGCAAAACTCCTCTGGCATCTGCCCAGCAGAGAGAAGTGTTCCTTCATAACATTCCACTCAGTTTAACCGGGAAACGCATACAAACAACTGCTGACCTTTATTCTGAGGCTCATATTATCTACCACAGATTTATGATAATTAATGTACTTTCTTTGAGCAAAGTTTATGGCATTCTGAAAGTGAAAAAAGCATCTGACTGTGCAACTGTACAGTATTCACCAATCTACCCAAAGCTTAATACGCTGCATAGAACTAATATGACCTGTCTTTGTGGCAGTGGTTATACAGCAACTGCAAATAACTCATTAATAATTATATTATTTCAGAGTTAATATCTTTTGCATTACGCATTTACACCATTTTCTCTAAGCCTCTATGCAATCACTTGTCTTAACAGAATGGATTGATAATATAAAAGACATATTTCATCTACTGTTGATCTGACCTGAAAGCATTATGTCACTTGAAACATTACAATATATTTTCTATTCAAATAGAGGCTGTGATTGATGTTCGTTAACAACCAAAGTGAAATCTTGTGATCTCAAGTTAAAAAGTACAAAGGAAGTCATCTGAAAATATCAAGAGGAGAAATTAAAGATGAAGCTTATTATTTAACTGCCAGGACTTGTTTTCCTTTGTTGCAAATGATAATTAACATGCAAATGAGCCCTGGGAGCGAAATAGAGGTTAATAATTACTGTGAAACATCGTGGTTATAAATGAGATCTGTCCAGGTAGAAGACAGGACAGTAATTGGGGTTGTGACTAAAGAACCTGTGACACAGAAAATGTGTATTGGAAAGTGGGTATAATAATGGTTTCTCTTTTGGTGCGATATCGTGGGAATAGAAAATGATCATGATTACAAATACCCATCCCTGGCCTGCATTTTAAAAAAAAACAGTATTCACTTTCTGCTCTTCTATTATAAAAACAAACACCGACAAATGGATTATAAGAGGTTTATGCAGCATTAATGAGCATGATGGTGCTAATAATAATTTAAAAAAAGTGTATATATTAAATCTGCATCCGAATATGAGCTTTAAACTATTTTGTAACTAGTAAGGAGAGCCTTGGGATTGTGTACCATACTTAGGGAACTTAATAGATGAGCTTCAGTACTTCATAAAAAAATATTTTAACACATCGGCTGATATGCATGAACTACCACACCAAGAGAATGCAAAACAATTTCAGTCATACACTTGTTCAAAAAGTTATGAAGCTGTTTAGCAGGACAAATATAAATTAGATCCACGAATCCCAAGTGCTCATCTGAAAATTTTTTAAATGTCTCACTCGAATAACACGATTGATATGCACTGACATCCTGAGATTTATTTTATTTATTTTAACACCTAAAACACAACCCTCAACTGTATCCTGTTTCTTATTTCTGTGATGACATCACACACACAAGCAGTATCTGCATATCGATGGCCGAAGAGCAAAACCTCCTATCTGGAGAATACAAAAAAAAACTTGTTTTCTTGCAGAATGCTATTTGTTTTAAGGATACCCAATACATAATACAACATTTTAAAAAATAAATAAAAAGCAGATAGGGTTATTTGCTGGATCATTTTGTAGATAGGAGGTTTTGCAGTTTGGCCATCGATATGGCCTGTAGCTGGTCTTCATAACTTTTTTAGGTATGGATACAGTACAGAATTATCAGAGGGAATAAATCCTGATAGGCCATTTATTTGACTCACCAAACAGAAACGCGTTGTGAGACCTCATCTTGTCTGAATGCTGCAGCGGGAGCCCACTGGCTCTGCAGGTAAAAGGATCAGTTGTTGACACTAATTGAAAGAAGTAAATTACCTCTAATGTTAGCTTGCCATACACAACCGTGCATTTCAGACATCTAACTTACTGTCAGATATTAATATTAACATATGTCAATGAGTCAATATTTCAATTATGAAAATGTCTTCCTTCACACAAATTGGAAAAATCTGTACGAAAGCAAGTGAAAAGTGAAATGTCAATATGGTTCAAACCTATTTGGTTAGGTGAAGAGAAAGATCGTGGTTTGGTTTCTAATTAATTATTTCTGACAGAAAGCCCTGAAGGCACCATTTTGCATTAGAAAATTACTGAAAACTTAATTAATTTTTCTATTTTTTTCTATTTTTTTTTTTTTAAAGCACTATAATTTTGAATATGAAATTTATAAATACAGCTGTTTTCAAACTCCAGACGGACAACGTCCCTGTAAGCTTCCTAAATAGACAGCACCCTTCCCGAGCTACCGCTAACTTAGCGACTAGCTAGAACCGTGAGCATTCAAACATTCAACAATAAATAAATAAACGAACCTAAATAAACAAAGTAAACTTCTCCGTGATACTTTATGAGACGTCGTCTCGAGGACAGGTGTGTGAACAACAACACAATTTACTCTTAAAGAGCGCGGTGGATTTCCATCTATCCGATTGTCTAATCCAAGATGGCGGCCAATCTCTTCCTCGCTGACTGTCTACATTTGGAACAGCGCCACGCTCTAAAGGGATGTTGACGTAGTGGACATTATCGGGATTGCAAGTCGTTTAGCTCCACAAACACTTTTACCCAGACACAAAGTCACAGTCACTATTCTCTGCTGTGTCCTACATCCATGAGCTGGAGTATCCCATTTCACCTCGTGACATTTAAAACTCTTTTATTTATTTTAGGCTACTTTAATATATTCTAAAATAAAGGAACAAATCATTTCAATGTGGCCTCATACAGTACCTTCGAGGACTGGGCTGTATTCTTAAATTGGACTGTTTTTTTATATTATATATTCTGGCTTTGCAAAGGAGTGGGTGAAGTGGAATGATGCCTTTTTAAATCTTGGTTATTGTGGCCTCGTGGTGAAATTTGGATCCCATGTGAATAAAAAAAAGATTAAAAAGTCACACACACAAAAAAACACAAGCTGGACAAACTACCTTATGGAGGCTATATCATTGGCCAAAAGCCTATTGACACCTCTATCAAACGCAGCTTATTTACATTACTTGGCTTGAATTGCAGTTAATATCTACTCATGTCAAACTATTTTAATAAAAACAATTCCCATATTAGGTTTGCTGAGAAGCACAATGGGTTTCGGCTGAAACTGTTCCTGACTATGACCACATATAATTTAAAGTCCTTTCACTGCATTACTGTACAGTGTAACACAGCGTAAATGACACCGCAACACATTCAAAATGTCCTTATTTTCAAACTCTCATAAATCAAACAAATAATTTTTTTTCCTTCAGAGGTTTGCTGAAATTCTCCATGCAATCTTGCTCAGGATGATCTTATGACCATGTACAAGTTTACATATTGTACTCTTTTTAGGTTATTCTACTTTACCATTTCTTTAGAATATTAAAAGAAACCTAAGCTCAATTTACATTATAACACATTACCAATTTCCTCCGTATTTGTCATATTTCCTTTCCTTCAGAGGTTTGCTGAAATTGTCAATGAAGTCCTCTTCAGAATGACCATGTACAATTAGAAGTTATGTTACTGCAGAGATTTTCTTTGTTTTGAAACTCTTATAAGATCTTTTCCTTCCGAGGTTGGCTTACATTTTACATTTCCAATGAAAACAAGTTAAGGAGGACCTTTATTATGACAGTGTGAAGTCTGAAGTCATTTTACTTGTCTTACCTCGCGCCAAACTAAAGTGAGAAGTTGCCAGCCGATGACGCTCTTGTTTCACCATCTAAACTCTTTGATATTACGGCCTCGCCCTCTACAGCGACATCTGGTGGACACGTGTGGTCAAGGCAATCCCAGTTGTGTTGAATGCAACATGTATGCGTTGTAATGTGTTTTGTTTGCTTGTTTTTGTTCATACATAAATATAAATATACAGGCAAAATAGCATGTAACAAATGAACCACTCCATCCTAGAGGTAGGACGGGAATGAGGCTTCAAAGGCTTTCTGAGTACACGTTAGGATAAAGGGAGTTCACTTTATTATTAATAATAATAATAATAATAATAATAATAATACATTTTATTTATATAGCGCTTTTCAAAATTCTCAAAGACACTTTACAAACATTAAAATCATTATAAAAAAGCTTTACACTAAAAACATGGAACATGCATTAGTCATATATTTAAAGCACTTCTGAAAAGGTGGGTTTTGATTTGTGATTTGAATATAGACAGGTCAGTGCAGTTTGGGGAGAGAGTTCCAGAGGGAACAAGTTTACAAAATAGACATAATAGTTGAACTATTACTTTATAGTAGGTATTAATTTTTGCATGCTTTCCCATATAGCAGACGGCGGTACGAGCATGGATCAGGAGACACGGGAGCTCGTGCACATTTCATCTCAGGTAAATGTTCACGATCTTGTTTGTTCTCTCACCTTTTGACTGTTTCAAGATTTTTTTTAACCTAAATTATTTAACGAATAGAAAACAAAGGTAGATTTTTGTTTGTTTGTGGGGCTCACATTGAAGAAACAACATTTGTAAAAAAAAAAAATAACAGCAATAAGGCTTTCCAGGGACAGTTTGCCAGTTTCTTTGGATAATCCACAGTGTCACATTGGACATTATATCTATTTAAGTAAGACAAAAAATGTTAATAAATTAACAAATTAAATTCACTGCACTCCCGTTATACAGGAGGTGGAGGCAGAAATCTCAAAAGCAGTTATCTTTGAACACATGAAATCAGAACTGTGTGTCTGATACTACGAGAGCTAAGTGAGGAAGTCGGGTTTTATTTTGTCATTGGGTAGAACCGTGCCACTGACATAATTATTTCCAGAATCTACACATGAGATATCATTAGGAACGGTCCAATGTATGCTAGGAAAAGACCTATTGATTTGTCATATTCCCCCTATGTGGTATAATACACACATATGTTACTGAGACATAAAGTTCTTCAGTATATATTCTCCTATTGCCCACCTCTACACTTTGGTATTACTGATTTGTGTTGCCATGGTAGCTTTATTAACAGCAGCAGTGCTTTCTGTCCAACCCTCTCATGTCAGGACAGCCATCAGTGGACTGACCGGGTTTTGTACCTTCTATTTCTCACCTCACAATCCAGGAGACCACATGTAGAGCTACAGGGCCGGTGCTCTGTCCGTTGGCATTGATTCTGTTTGGAGTATTCTATGATGTATTCTATGATGGTCGTGTCACTGGTTCATTATGAGCTCGTACAGGTAACTGACATGGAGTGTCATGTGTCCCGCACTACTGTAATTCACAGGCCGGGTAAAGCAGAAAGAGGCCGCTGATCCACCTGAAGCCATCCTTTGAGTTTTCTACAAGTATGCAACGCTATCACAGAGAGTATCATATTTATGTTTATGTCCATAAATGTGTTTTCGGATTGTAAACGCTCTGTTTTCTCTTGAATATGACCTGGAGCCACGAAAAAGAGATGGATGTGCTCATCCTGCGATACAAGCAGCTATTTAAGAAGAAGTATGAAGCACTGAAACAAGAGCTGAAGGCAACACGGGACCAAAGAGACAACTGAAGGAGCAGCGAGGGAGACCCAACGCTTGGGTTGGATTCTATTCCTGATGAGGACTCCGAGGTCCAGTTCTCCACAGGACTGCTGTCGCTGCAGGTTTTTATTTAGCTGTTAGAAGAAGTGCTGTCGCTCTGAGGGACGAGCCGAGTTGGGAAGATCACCTGCTTTTGGTTCTCGTGGAGGTCAAGCGTGGATTCACTCCCAGATTACCTTGCAGAGAAATCTGGAGCGTCATTCTTCACCGCTTCAGAGATCACCAGAGAGCGGATACCGGTCCCGTCTTCAATACTAAACGTCCTTCTATGATGCGGCCGAGCAGGGAGACGGCAGGAGATAACTGAAGTGTTTTAGACCCACGCAGAGGGGCTGTCGGTGTATCGTTGGCTGTACTGAAACCTTGACGGAGAGAACCACAAACCTAAACCTGTCACGTCTCAAAGGTCTAAACATTATCCGTGTCTAACTGGGCTGTTTGCTTCGTGTCAGACAGGAAATGGCATCAAGAGTTTCTTTTTTTAAGAAAGCTGACGGGAGGTTTTCTTGTGAGGGAAGAATTGTCAAGTGTTGGAGCATCATTCAACATTCATCGCTTGACCAAAGAAAGGTGTGAGTACTCCCCACTGGGGGATGACACCGTGGCACCGTGGGCTGCTCTCACCAACATTAAGGCCGGTCCTCCAGAGGTCGTAGGAGGAGAAATGGAGAACATGTCATATTGACAGGAAGACACAGAGAAGACTCTTCTCAGGAAAGTGTTTGACAAAATCTGATGTGTGTGGAGATGAAAGTCTTTTCCCATAGGATGTGTTTTGCTCTTTGCCTTTTGTTGCGCAATACAATTATTTTCGGAACCCAACTCGTACCAGTTTGTGTTTTTGCACATTTCGGCTGGACTGACATTTATATTTCTATTAAATGGACATTAAAATATCATGACTGATGACTTTAAAATTATGTCTTTGTTTGTGAGTTTACTCTTAATCCTCAGTATTTCTGTCATATGAAACAACGCCACAGTAAAATGCATTGAAGATGATTTATTACACATGAATATATCTGAAAATCATCCACAATGTAAGGTTCGGTGTAGGATTAAGAGCACACAGAAGACACCACGTTATTATTTTAATGAAGTGCAACAACCAACAATTACACGAAACATCAACGTCTTAGTTTCTGGTCATCACCTGGGAAAAAAAGAAAGCATAAAGAGAATATTAACAAAGCATCCACTAGATGGCACTAGAGCACCTGTGCTTCTTAATCTCTAACTTCCACTCAACTCTCCTGAGCTACTGAGTTACTCCAGTTCAACTTGAGATCATTACTGTATATTATAATGTGTATATTTTCTGAAAAATATTTAAATTAGTCAGAAACTAGAAATGCAAAAAAAAAGAAGGTTTTTATTCTTTTTGAATACAACAATTTTCCAAATGTTTTGTCTAATATCAAGAGCCATGTAATAAGCACAAACAAAAGGTCTGTGCATTAGTAGTTTAATGTCTTTCTGCTTTTTTGATTTAATCATAAAAGACAGTAAAAATAAACACAAATGTATCTAGTGTATCGTGAGATCTTTTGGACAAATATTAGATAGATAGATAGATAGATAGATAGATAAATACTTTATTAATCCCGCACGGGGAATTTACATAAGAAAAGAACCATTTTTACATAAGAAAAGAACAATGTATACAAAAATAGAATAGAATAAGAAGAAGAAAATAAGAAATATTCCACGATCCAATGCATTCTGACTCACCTCGTTGATCCAGGGGACGTAGGCGCTGACCCGGGTGAAGACGGAGGGCTTCTTGGGGTAGTTGCAGCCCATGCTGGAGCCGAAGCTCACCACGCCGTGGACGTCCCAGGAGCCATCAGGGTTCTGACAGTTCAGGGGACCACCGGAGTCTCCCTGCAGGGGGGCAGAGACCAAAAATCACAGAAGGTGGAAAAAATGCTTTTGTAGAATTAAATGTAGAGATACGTTTGAGTGTTGGGATTTCGTGTTTTTTTTTACGGTGACCGTTATTAAACACGACGTTTAATGAGTTTGTGAAATGAATGAAACCGGACTCACGTTGCAGCTGGCCAGCTGTCCGTCTCCTCCAGCGCAGACCATGCTGCTGGTGACCAGGCTGCCCCACCAGTCAGACCTGGTGCAGGTGGCGTGGCCGACCACAGGGAGGAGGGCCTGCTGCAGGACGTCGGCAATGGGACCTCCGGCTTTGGGGGGAGAACGGGGCGTTCAGATTCAGGGCCGCAGTCAAGACCAAGTCTATTCCAGAACTAGGTTCACGAGGTTCAGCTTCCACTCAAAAATGGGTTCAAACCAAGTTTCTTAAAGATCCGAGAGTTTGATTTGTATCATTTTGTATGAAATCTTTCCCAAATGATTTCTTCAATGGTGAAATTGTAAGAATGAAGTGTATTTCCTCAAAAGAAATCTGCGTTAACAGATTTTTGATTAGATTCAACCCGTTCAAATTTTCAAGCCCAGTTTTCCTCAAATGTATCTTAAAACTGAGGAAAAGGTGGAATAAGTAACTTTGACAGGGAGGTTGCTATAACATGAAAGATATAAGAGGACATTAATGTTGCCAGCCCTTGGTCTATTTTAAATTGATAGGACTTACTCCAGAGACGACCCCAACCGGTGACGTAGCAGGGAGCATTGTGGGGCAGGATGTCACCAGAGGTGGGAAGACAGGCAGCCATGACGGTGTGAGAGAGAGTGACGGGTGTCGACAGCTTGATGAGGGCGATGTCGTTACTAAAGGTAACACACCACAATAAAAAGAAAGTGTGAGCATCAGTAGCAGAACACTTGAGAGCACAGAATAGTCAGGGCAGCATAATTATATATATATATATATATTTATAATATATATATATAATATATATATTATATAATTATATATTATATATATATTATATATATATATATATATATATATATATATATATATATATATGGAGGAGTAAAAGGTGGAATGAAATGACGGAGCCCACCGGATTCTGTAAGAGTCCCAGTTCTCGTGGACCACGATCTTGGCGGGGCTGATGGCGATGGAGCCGGCCTCGTTGTTGGTCTTCAGACTGTGTTTCCCCAGGTAGACTCTGTAGGTGCGGCTGCTGCTTGGTCAGAAGAAGAACACACAGAAACAAGGGTCAGAGTTGCTTCGGTCTGGGATCTACTCAAGAACACTCTATTAGAACACCAAACTAACTTACAGGCATCTACTGCATGCCATTATATTATTATGTTCTTTTAACTCTGGAAACTCTGTCGAAATTAATACTTTTTGTTACCAGTGGTAACAAATTAATGATGATTGATTTATTTTATTCTTTAATTATTTCATGCAAAAAAAAGAAAAACTAACAATCAGGCCCCCTGTGCCTCGTGCACCTCGTGCACCTCGTGCACCTCGTGCACCTCGTGCGCCTCGTGCACCTCGTGCTTTCCACACACACACCTGATGCAGTGAGCAGCAGTGAGGACCCACTGGTCTGAGATCAGGGTGCCGCCGCAGGTGTGGTAGTAGTTGCTTCCACTCTTGTACTGCAGAGACACCTGAGGAGGACACACAGCGGTGTGTTTGATGTCTTTGGGTAAAGGAGGAGGACACAGACTCTAGAGAAGTCTTAAAGGGGCCAACCTGCCAGGGCCAGCTGTTCTCACGGACATCATCTCCACCCACCACCCTGGTGACGGTGGGCGGGAAGGTGGGCAGGCCACACCCGTAGGCTGAGGAGCAACAGCACAGAATATGGAGATTTATGACGGTGTCTTAACATCAGCAGCAACATTAAAATGTTTATTCTTTAACTGTCAAAAAATGGTTAAAATCAGATTTTTTCTCTTCTTTTTTTTTTGGGGGTAATGATAAAATGTGAATCTGTTGAACACATTGCTTCTTATCATGTAAACAGAATGTGGACATATGAAGCGACACCTTCAGTATCAGACCTTACCGCCAGCGACAAACAGAGCAAAGATCACCAGCTTCATTGTGACCGTCTTCAGGAGGAGTCCAGGGAGACGCGCTCCTCCTCTTATATACATATACAGCGCGTGAACAGACATGTTGCGCAACATTTGCCTCAGAGCGGCCAGGAAAAGTTGGTGGGAAAAATAAATTAACCTTGGCGATAAGTCACCGCAGATATCCCCAAATACACCTTATCTCCTCCAGCCGACCCCCCTGAGAACCTCACAGGTGTCTCACCGAGACCTGAGTCCGTCTTTAACTCTGAACAGATGATGATGCTCAGCTCGTTTGAAAGTGGTGAGTCCGTCTGTAGCGTTTTATCAAAAGACATTAAAAGTGCCGTCCTATTTTTTATACATGAATATACACAATGTATGAAATCAAAATGCAAGTTGCCAGGCTTAGAGGTCAGTTTATGGCTTATATAATGATATTAACAATCTCAAAGCACTGCAGATAAACGGGCACGTCAGTGTTTCAATGTGATTATAAAAAGGTTACGACACATAAAACACTGAAGCTGCTAATAATAAAACATGATTGTTTTGTAGATGGTGTTAGAAGTATCTGGAACAGTAGAAGTAGAAACATCTGGTGTGTGATAAAGTTGCATTTGACCATAATATGACACATTACAAAGAGCAGATATTGCAATCAATCCTAATGCACGGCCTTGTTTTTATAGATGTATGCAAGTTTTACACGTACTAATAAATAGCATGGCCACAGTAAACATTCAGTCCTTTCATGAGCAATAGAAACGTCAGCTGCTCGAGGACATCAGAGGGAGGGCTACATTCAAAGGGAGTCAGGCTCTTTGCATCAACTCCAGCTCGGAGACGATAAAAAGCTCAAATAAAAACGTTGTTTACCGGCCAAGTTAAAAATTATACATAACTCCGGGACACGTTGGTCTCGTACTCCTGGTCATTTCTGGCTGTTTTGACATCCACTTAGCTCCACCCCAGTATTACGATTTATCAAAAAGGAAAATTTCCAGAACTTTGATCTAGTTTGGTAGGTTGCATAACATCATGAAAGGTATAAATATGTCAGATGTTTCCCTGCAAACGGTGGAGATACAGACGAGATGAAGTTTGTTGTTTTGGCTCTCTTTGTTGTTGGCGGTAAGGAACTTTCTCACACACACACACACACACACACACACACACACACACACAGTTATTTTTCTCCCAGACAACTGCTTCTTGATGCCTTTAGCTGGTGCTTATCATACAAACCTTTAAAATGAGTGTGTGTGTGTGTGTGAGTGACAGATACAGAGAAATCCAGAGGCTTATTGTGTGTGTGCGTGTAAGTGTGTGTTGCTCTGTATGGTCATCACACATCGATACCCAGCTAATAGGAATATTTATGATCCTTCTAACACACGCCGAAGCTCATTTCCGCATACACACACATACAACTGTTTCTTTGTAAGAAGACAAACAAAATCACACACACACACACGTTATAAAAGTGTCCGTCTCTGTTTCAGCCTCCGGGTGCGGCCTGCCCAGCTTCCCCCCCGTGGTGACCAGGGTGGTTGGAGGAGAGGATGTCAGGCCTCACAGCTGGCCCTGGCAGGTACAACCTGCTCATCAACGCTCTGAAAAAGACTTATTCTAGGCTGCAGAGGGTTCAGCAAAGTGTCGGCTGATAGTTAAGATGTACAGTACAGTGTGTGACAAGCAATGTTGAATTTGAAAATTACACAGGGTCAAGCATAAAAAGGAATGTAAATAAATTAACATTTAATGAATTCAATTAATCAAATATAATATGATCAAACAAATGGAAATAAAATTAAAAAAAGTGGCTTAAATCAGGGTGCATTCAATATTGATGTATACAAACAAGCAGCTGCATGTGTGCCTGTAAAAAAGTCTTAAAATGAAATGTTAAAAGTGGATTGTGCTCATGTGCATGTTTTAGATTTCCCTGCAGTACAACCGACAGGGCGAATGGAGACACACCTGTGGAGGCACTCTGATCTCAGACCAGTGGGTCCTCACTGCTGCTCACTGCATCAGGTATGAAACCGTGGAGCCCAAAACAATCCACGATGATAGGTTATCATGACTCTGCAGCACTGATATCTATATTAGCAAATCAGTGACATAGATCATGCAGTATGAAATTATAAAACATGTCAACTGTGAGGTGATTTAATCTGTTTTCAATACATTTTTAACGAAATCAAGAAATTACGATAATCGAGGGACTAAAAGGTAGAACAGCAGTAAATTATATATGACATTTATCCAGCAGATTGCAAGCTGATGGGTGAATTATCTCAACCCACGAGCACATAACAGTAGATTACATGCTTGTTAGAGAACCATATTTCCATAGAGAATACCCAAAATCTGGCTGGTAAATTGGCTAGGGGGCGTTTCTTTAAGCGTCTGGAAATCTGGTCCTCTTTGAGGATCTCTGAGCCGACACATCACTGCTTCCTCTTCTTCTCTCTGTCAACCTGCAGCAAAGGCAAAGAGTACAGAGTGGCCATGGGGAAGCACAACCTGGTACAGACAGAGGAGGGCGTCGTGTTCATGGGCACCGCTAACATTGTCGTGCATGAGAAGTGGAACCCCTTCTTCATCCGGTAAAAAAAAAGAAAAAAGAATGACTTCCCTCTAAGGCTACGAATTGAGAAACAGACAAATCTAAAACAAGATCATTCCAGTGAACGTTTGCAGGTCTTGGATGAATCTGAACGTGTGTTCCCTCTCTCCAGTAATGACATCGCCCTGATCAAGCTGGAGTCCCCCGTCACCTTCTCCGACAGCATCATGGCCGCCTGCCTCCCTCCTGCTGGCTTCCTCCTCCCCAACAACGAGCCTTGCTACGTCACCGGATGGGGCCGCGTCTACAGTGAGTGCTCAATCCTCCGGCCTCAGCTCCACTAATATGCATCATATCTGGAACTAGCTGAGAAAATATTATTTACAGTTTAAAAAAAAAAATACTATACTAACAGTTTATCTAATTAACTAAAAATACCAAGATAATAATGGATACTAACCTCAATACAAATAGTGACTTTTTTTTTTTTTTTTTTCACTGCAGAGTGGTATTATTCTGAAATAAAACAAACTTAACAGGCATTCTGAAAACGTTAGACCAAAGCTATTTGTTTGCCAGAGTGTTTCTCCGGAGCTGGTGAAACATCCGTCTTGTTGAGGTCGTGCTGCTCATCAGTCGTCTTTTAACCTGAGCTGAAGTTAAACCAGTACGCGTCTCTCCTCCACGCAGCCGGAGGTCCCATCGCCGACATCCTGCAGCAGGCCCTGCTGCCCGTGGTGGACCACGCCACCTGCACCAAGCCTGACTGGTGGGGGGCTCAGGTGAAGGACACCATGGTGTGTGCCGGTGGAGATGGAGTCGTGTCCGGATGCAACGTGAGTCGAAAATGAGAGGATGACACATTGCACCATGTCCGTCATGCCTTATACAGACGACCACTATTTTAAGTTTTATTTTAAGTTTTCATCTCTTTTTATATTCTCAAATATTTACTGATTCCAGCCTCTTAAATGTGATTTGTTTTTTTTGCCTTCTATGATATTAAACTAAATATCTTCTGGTTTTGAACTAAAGAAATGCATTTGAATATGTCATCTTTCTGACAAATTATGGTCCAAGCAATTAATTGCTGAACAGAGGAAATCTATACACTGATCAATAATGACATTTCTGTCCCTTTACGTTTTAGTCTTGAGATTCTGATGCTATTACCCCCAAAACAATCCGAGAACTACCTCTCCTAAAAGGCCTTTTTGTGTGAATAACATTCAGTATTTCAGGGTTTAGAGTGTCAGTTAAAATATAAATATAAAGGTATGCTATTCTCACACGACTCAGGGCGACTCCGGCGGCCCTCTGAACTGCCAGACGACGGACGGTGCCTGGGAGGTGCACGGCATCGTCAGCTTTGGCTCCGGGCTCAGCTGCAACTTCTCCAAGAAGCCCACCGTCTTCACCCAAGTCAGCTCCTACATCGACTGGATCAGCTCCGTAAGCTCCTCAACCTCCCACTATTTATTTGGAATCTGGAGCAATTAGAATAAATATCCCGTGTGTTATTGCTGAAAGCATGATGCTGCACTGAATATAACACGTCTCTCTCATCTCTTCCGCAGACAATGGTGGCCTATTGAGTGAACAGGCTCCTGGGATCAATGCGCATACACAATAAATAAAATGTGGAGCTACAAATGAAAAAAAAAAAGCCAAGATTTTGTGTTTTTATTTTGATAAATGCATCCTTTATTTAGTTTGTTTAAATGATAATCAACGAGCAGAAAATGATCAAATGTTGAAGTATTGACGGGAAAATCCTGTCCCCAACCACATGCTGTGTTCTCAGTGTTTGTGCACGTGTCAGACAGCTTTCAGTAGCAGTATAAATACCAGCCTGTTGTTAACACGAGATTTAGGCTCACATACACTCTAGTCATGAGGAGGCTCGTGGCTCTCGCTTTTCTGGTAGCTAGCGGTAAGACACTTTAAATCTTCTCACATAAGTTGCTTAATGCTCATTGGCTGTAGTGCAGTCCAGGAAAATAGTCACTTATTTTGTCTTACAAAGAGTATTAATTATCACATTATTTAAAAAAATAAATAAATAAAAAATCAGGAATTGTTCAATGGTCACTGAACTTCTGAAATCACTTACTTTTTTAATGTTTAGTCTGGTGCAAAAAAAAAAACATGACAATATACATTCCTAACCTTGTCCCAGCCTGTGGATGTGGCCGGCCCACCTTCCCTCCGGTGCTGAGCAGGGTGGTGGCAGGAGAGGACGCCCGGCCTCACAGCTGGCCCTGGCAGGTGAGGTCCGGCCTAAATGTGCAACACGTTCACCCTGACAACCACAGATCAGTTTGAACACTCCATTTTTATTTTGCCACGATAAAGACAGAGAAGATGAAACCTACTGTAACACGTTTACTCTCTGAATCTTCTATATTTTAGTCACGTCGAATTTCTGACGATGAATTCTCCACCGGAGCACCGTAGAGGGATGAAAGTTGAAATTGATTAGAGAGAAATTACACGGTGTGGTAAAGCACTCTGTCCTCTCAGATCTCGCTCCAGTCGGACAGCAGTGGGCGCTGGAGGCACGTCTGTGGAGGCACCCTCATCTCGTCTGACTGGGTCCTCACTGCGGCACACTGCATCAAGTATGTTAAAGTCATTATAGTCACAATCACAATACAGCAGATTATTTTTGTAGGGGAGGGTTCCTTATGTATTATGTAGGGATACGTTGATCCATGAAAGAGGTATGGAACTAAGAACTTTTGCGACTCTTCATTATCAACTTCTACTCAGTCAGTGGTGATTCACTATGCCCAGCTCATGAAAGTATATGTATTTATGATGCCAAACCGAAGGTCTTTGCCAGGAAATACTTCTCTACCCAACAGGAAATGATGCGCCTCGCTTTTCATGTGACCGTACGACCCAATTCTAATCCGGCCTCTCTCTTCCCACTTTCACTCTGTGTTCACGTGGATATTTAGCGTCATCCCAAAACCAATTAGCGGGGAGTGGAACAGCCAGCCTACATCAACGCTGACTTAACCAGCTGCCCTTACTGACCACGTGTCATTTTGGTCTTTGTTGTGGAAGGGAGAGGGGGGAGGGGAGTTCATCCCAAAGCTTGCTGCTGTGTTCTCACCCCACACCTCAGCCAAGTGCACATGACCCAAACCTGCTGTCTTGTAATCAGAAGTCTTGAAGGCGAAGTGGTTGACTGCCCAGCGACAGGGGATCGCACCCCGTGAGACCCTCCCCCCCTCAACACACTCATTCCCTTCTGTGGCTCAGTCGGAAAATCAGGGGCTAAAGTCGTGTTGTGTGAACTACGCTCCGTCATGGAGTGGGGAGGGTATTGGGGCCGGACTGGAATCGGGCCTAGGAGTTGTTGGTTTTGGAAATGAACAGGGTAGTTCTTCAAGAATTTGGAGCAATGGCCACCATGCTTGAACAGAGAAAGGAAAGTGTGACGTGTAGAGACGTTCAGGAAGGTTTTTTTGTCCCAGTAAATACATTTTGTAATCTCCAATGTTAAAGCTCCACCCAGTTAAAAGCAGCTCGGTGTCCTCAGCTAACGTGTATTACCTCAACAGGACTGCTGAGCATCTGCAATGTCCTCCATCAGCTTAATCACAGTTTTGTACACACACAGGCAGAAAAGTCAATACTACTGTCTAAATCCCGGGTCATCCGACATCCCACAGTGACCGCTACAACTACAGAGTGGAGCTGGGTAAACACAGCCTGAAGACGAGCGGGGAGGGCTCCACAGCCCGCCGAGCAGCCACAATCATCTCTCACGAGAACTACAACGCCATGCTCAGCCGGTAACGGACCTCACACGGCCTCACATCACCTCATGCACCCACGTGAAGAGCACAATCAGCAGGCCACCATCAGTTAAATGGAGGATGTTGATGCAGCAAAACATTAATACAGCATAAACCACCCTTAGTTTCCGTCCCTATACTTTTTAAATGTGGGTGTCACGTTTCGTCTTTTGCAGTAACGACATCGCCCTCGTCAAGCTGTCCTCCCCCGTCACCTTCTCCGATACGATCATGGCCGCCTGCGTGCCGGGCCGGGGCGTCGTCCTGCCCCACGGTGCCCCCTGCTACGTCACCGGCTGGGGCCGACTCTCCAGTGAGTGATTAGGTCTCAGGACAACCCTGTGGACGTCCGCTTAGCGCCGTCTAGTCAGCGTCGGTGCACCCGTCACTCAAGCTAGTTCAAATATTGATGTCCGAGCCAAGAATATTTCACAACCATGAATTCAGGTCAGAAAAATGTGCCATATATCCATCAGCCTGCTAAGTAAGCTGAGAGCTAACCATACCGGGGGTAGGGAGTCACATACCTGGGGTAGGGAGTCATATACCGGGGGTAGGGAGTCACATACCGGGGGTAGGGAGTCATATACCGGGGGTAGGGAGTCACATACCGGGGGTAGGGAGTCATATACCGGGGGTAGGGGTCATATACCTGGGGTAGGGAGTCACATACCGGGGGTAGGGGTCATATACCTGGGGTAGGGAGTCATATACCGGGGGTAGGGAGTCATATACTTGGGGTAGGGAGTCATATACCTGGGGTAGGGAGTCATATACCTGGGGTAGGGAGTCATATACCTGGGGTAGGGAGTCATATACCCAGGGAGTCATATACCTTGGGTAGAGAGTCATATACCGGGGTTAGGGAGTCATATACCTGGGGTAGGGAGTCATATACCTGGGGTAGGGTGTCATATACCGGGGGTAGGGAGTCATTTCCTATTGGAGTTACCAATTCAATCTATGGTCATCTTTTGACATGAATGGAATGTCAAAAGAAATAAAAATAGTTTTTGTATATGAAAAAAAAGGCCGGAGGTTTATAAGTTCCATCCCATTGAGACAAAAGCTTTAGTTTGAAAGAACGCGCTACACTGCTGCACGTTCTCACTGGACTGAGGAGTTAAACCTTCACAACCAGGATGAATCCTGTTGTTAACGATGGGAAACAGTTCACTCTGGAAGGCGTGATGTAATCCATCAATAGAAAAGAAACACAAGCCATGCTTTTTTTATTAGGTTCAATATTACGTTGAAACTGATTTGATTTTACTCCGCTTCCTGTCTTTGGGACAGATATAGTAAGATCGGATAGAAAGCATGGGTTTGCCTCTTATCAGTCCAACATAGGGACATACGAGACTCGTGAGCTTCCTGTACATGACGAGAGTTTAAGGGCTGAAACACTCTTGCACCTTTGGAATGTGTCTACGTTCAGTTTGAAGTTGCAACAGAAAGGACAGTTTGCTACTACTAAAGCCATCGGTGGAGTTGTGCTGTACAGCACACAGCTAGAAATGGCAGTAATGAGTATAATCCAGTATAATCAAGTTGGCACATCCCATCTTCAGCACCCGGGGTGCCAATAGTCTCAAAGTCTCTACCCAGGACACCATCTTATTACCTCCCTCCACCACGCCACCTGTCCCCGAGTGAAAGTCCCTCATCACAAAATGTTGTTTCCTACCCGAGTTGAGCCCGTTTCTTCCCGCAGCCAGCGGTCCTCCGGCTGACGTCCTGCAGCAGGCCCTCCTGCCGGTGGTGGGCCACGATACCTGCTCCCAGCCCGACTGGTGGAGCGTCCTGGCCACAGACAGGATGGTCTGTGCCGGAGGGGATGGCGTCACCGCGGGCTGTAACGTGAGTTCATACGGGGAAGGGTGATCTCAAGATGCAACGGTAGTTTAATGGGCAGTTAAAGCCGTTATGTCATCTGGAAAAAAAAATCCATCCAGCATAAAAGAACTCAAGGAAAGGGAGATTCAAGAAACGGGACTTTTACTTTGGAATGGGCCAAAAATGAATCCAGGTTAAGAGATCACTAGTAGTCATACCTCCTTAGTGTCTGTACATAAGCTGCAAGCCAACACTGTGTGCTGATCTGCAGGGAGACTCCGGTGGTCCTCTGAATTGCCAGAACCCCGATGGCTCCTGGGAGGTCCACGGCGTGGTGAGCTTCGGTTCTGGTCAGGGCTGCAACGTGCTCCAGAAGCCCACCGTCTTCACACAAGTCAGCTCCTACGGCGCCTGGATCACCACAGTGAGGAACAGCTTCATTTTGTGATTACCTTGCCAGCATAAACAATGGAACCTGAAGCTAACAAAAGCCTCGGCTTTCAAAAACAGGAAGTGTATTCAAATTGTGTTTTATGATTGTTTACTCCGCAGGCCATGACCAGCTACTGAAGAAGCCGTTGGTCAGCAATGAGAAGAACTATGATTTCAGTTTTCTCTCCTCTTCTTCTTCTTCTTTTGTTGAGCAAAGTAAAAGTAAAATGCAAATTGAAAGCAGAGTCATTGGTGTTAACTTGAAGCTAAAGTACTGACCAAGTCCAGGACACTTAAAAACAAGAAGCCCTTTTTAAACCACGCAGATCCTCGACAACTATATAGCATCCAGCTGTTTGTCAGCTTTCAATACAGCAGCTGCACATTATAAGGTAGTATGTATGTATGTATGTATGTATGTATGTATGTATGTATGTATATATATATATATATATATATATATATACATATATGTATATATATACATATACATGTTGACTCGTGCAAGTGTGTGTAATTATACAGTGTTATAATTACAGTAATTATACTGTTCAGTAATCACAGCTCTTAAAACACTGGGTTAGTTAACAAATACTTACTTTAATTTCTCATAAATATTCATGACACAAATGGGTTTTTACTCTTCTGAGAAAATAACAATTTTCCACAAACAAATTAGAAAGATCATAGAAAAGCAAATTTTCACAGTACAAGAACTACAGACTTGAGTAATAAAAAAAAAAGCAATAATAAATGAACAGCGTGTGTTTCAGACACTCAAAGTAAAACAGAAAGGGACTCCTAAATCAAAACACTAAATTTCATCATCGTAAAACATTTTGACTACAAAGCAAATGAGGTACAATAAGAAACTGTACATGACAAAAAGAAAATAAAGAATGAATACAACATGTGGCAAGTTTGGCAAGAGGAAGAGAGACATTGAAATGTTGAATTTCAAATGACAAACCTGAAGTGACTCAATTACCTCGTTGCCTTTTGCTCAACAGAAAACAGGCCAATATAGAATATGACCAGCTGACGATGACTGAGTCGCTTCCTTTGCATCAACTACGATGAGTTTTACCAAAAAACACAGCGTAGAGCTGGGCGGTGACGTCACCAATGGAAAGTGCCACAAAACAAATGGAGAGAAAAGAAAGGTTGAAATGTTGTTGTGCAACTTCATAAAATTTGTAACGTTTAACAGACTGGCTGGCCGATCCTTTCGTTTGGCTTCAGCTGTTCATGTGAAAACAAGTCCGACGGGAAGAAGACGGGGGAGTTTGCCAACAGCCAATCGATTAGAAACAGTGCATGGTGCTGGAGCGCATACCAGAGGTCCCTGAACAGCTGTCTCTCTTCTCCTCGTGCTCCCAAGTTAAAAACAGGGCCGCAAGTCAAGCTGTGGTTGCAGGAATGGGGATGAGCAAGCGAGTGAGCAATAGTTGCCGTTGTTGTTGTGGCGCAGCTGCGCCCTCAAAGAGTCTTTCTGTTGGTCATCTCGAGCCCGGAGAGGAGCAGAGACAACACTGCTGCCTTCACAGCTTTCAACTATCCACAAGCTCCCTCCATCATGCTCTCGCACACTTCATTCTCCGCTCGCTGCTTGTGAGAGTAAAAGCAACGCTGCGCTCGAAGGGCAACATTAGAGCTCAGGTTCAGGAGCAGCAGGTCGTTATGAACCCAAAAGGCACTTGACTGTACTTCAGTGTGTACAGCTGGAGGGCACTGCAGTCAGTTAGCATTAGCACATTTTGAAATATTCCACGAAATTAGACTGTCAACTTCCTAGAAAGTATTTTTTCTTAAAAGGTAACCTAATGGTGACCCTTGGTTCTGCACCAGCAAGTGTAAATATGCAATTTGGCAATTAAATCCATCACAGAGCCTCCGCCTTTTCTCTGGCTAACCGACAGCCAAGCGGTTCACACTGCTGAATGGCGTTACAACCAGCTCTGAAGCGCATCGGTTATTTTTTGGCACATGTTGACTATGTGGTGGAGTCTCGTGAGATACGCATGTAGACTACATGTTGCCTGTGTAGCAACAACTCGGCACATAGGCCAAGTAAACGGGTCAATAGTGAGCCCCAAGAGCAAGCAACAGTTGGACTTTCATTGACGAGTTAAGATAGAAACACGACTCCATTGCTAATCTCACTCTGCAGTTAGGCAGCCGTTCACCAGCTCGCTATCCACGACAAATCGATAAGAGCACAGCATCTCACAACTGTGTTTCCCTCAATAGGTCAGAGTTCCTCCACACAGCTGTAAGGAAGTAACGATACCATGTCACACTTAATGAAACAACCGACACTAAATGCAGCCATTTAGGGATTTTGGACCACGTCCTGCTCAGTAAAGAAACATCCACAACCGTAAAATCATAAACAGCTGAAGTCCCACAACATTTTCAAACTAGCCTCCAGTCCATTTCACCATACCGTGTCCTGTACAGGGTTTTGTCTTTCTTAGGAGAAACATAAAACTTAGGGTTTCTCTTCAATATACTTCACTACACTGGACAGTAACGTTTGAGTGCCCTGCTATTCTAAGTAAGAAAAATGATATTTTGTTAGTACTACTACAATTCCCATTAGGTTTTGGTAAAGTGCCTATGGCTAAGAGTCATGGGAGCTGACGCTGATAAATGCTAACAAAGCTTTGTTTTATCTTGGTCATAAGTAGAAGTCTGCTGTCCAGTAGATATCCCATCTTAGAATATGTAAAGAAAACCCCCAGTGTCACGTTTCAGCTTTTCAAGGAGGCAGATGAAGAAAAACCCCTGAACCAAATGAAAAGCCAATACAGAACACAGTAGACCCTCTCCAACACCGGTCAGCTTAACGAAGCTCCAGAGGACCAGGGGAGACAATATTGTTGCCAATGAGGGAGAGTTTGTGTGCAGCATGCCACATCAGGTCATGCCAGCTGAGTACATGCACTCACCATGGAGCCTACATTTAGTAAACCGCTGGCAGTAGTAATCCAGCGTCCGTCACAGTGAGGAAGGTTCCCAGCAACTATGTCCATCGCCATCTGGCTGTATCCGTGTCAGAGATCCAGAATGTGAGAAACGATGACGATTTCTCTGCCCAACGCTTTGGAGTGATGTGGCACGAACTACGCGTTAGAACGAATACTGTACTTTATTCTTTTAAAAAAAAAAAGTGCCACTGAGAATTTTCTGCAAGGAGTGCCATTTTCAAGTCTCGGTTTAAAACAAAAAAAGAAAACACAGATCCAGATCCACAAACGGCGATCACGAAAGCATTCCAGGAATTTCAGTCAATTGTTTGAAACACGATCAGCTCGATCTTAAAGCGGAGGCACTTTATCCTCGTACTGCGGCGGCGGGGTAAGTGGCTCTATACTGAATCCAGTAGCTGGCAGAGAGTTATCTATGTTTTTCATGTGCAGCTTCTCAGATTTAATCCTGCGGATCTTGATGGGGAGGAGCTTGCGGCTATTTTTCCCGGGTCTGCGATTTGATGCGGAAGCAGCAGCCGTGGGAGCAGTGGGAGCCGGAGCTGGCTGCGATCCGGGAGGCGTGACCTCCGACCCCTCGGATTCATACTGCACACCGTCAACCTGGACGAGGTCGTCGTAGGACGGCAGCTGGGAGATGCTGGGGCGAAGGTTGCTCTGACGGACGGGGTACTGGCCACTGCACACGGCCTCTTCATAGCTGGGGACAGCGTAACGGTGGGCTTGTTCCTCAGCACTGTGGATGTTTATAAAAAATAAATAAATAAATAGACATGAATCACTGTGTTCTTTGCACTGGAGCTTAAAATATTATCAATTGCATTATTATTCTCAAATGTAGAGTGTATCGCCTGTTTAACCACAAATCACGTGTGCTGCCTCCCAGCGGCGTGGACCCGATTAGTACTACTTGATGTCAGTAAGGAAAAAAAATAATAAGCAAACATGGATGTTACCAAATGGATAATGAGAATGCGTTAGCTCTTGAGTTGAAAAGGCTGCTATTCAGCCATCACAGAACTTTAAAGAGGCATATGACCTCGGTGAGCGGACTTAAAAAATTAAAACTAAATACCAGACATGGTTTTCAGTACCATGGATTATCCATCTAAACCACTGACTTTCATAATACTCTGAAAACAATGTTCGGTAATTTTGTCCCACAGTGAGACTTATAAATAGAGAAAAACTGTTAACATTTTACAAAACAATAAATAAAACAAATCTACCAGATATCATACATGCACAATATTTGGCAGTTTACATGGTCAGATCAAAGTTCTGCTCACAGACATAACAACAACAACAAAAAGCGGTCGTATTGGAGAGCACACTATTCATTCCTGCGGTCCTACTGTTGTTGCTCTAGAAAGCCGTGACTGGACCTACGTTTGTCTTTCCTGCTGCTCCCGCGCTGCCACTCCTCCGCGGTTGTGGGCCTCCTGAAGCCTCTGCTGCTCCCGCTGTTTGTTCCTCATCCCCAGACACAAAGACAGCAGCAGCATGACCACCCCAGACCCCACCAGGACAAAGGCCACGGAGGAGGCTTTATGCTTCCTGCCGCTTGTATTGATGCCTCCTCCAGAACCGCCGCTGCTGTTGTTACCGGCGGCGTCCGCGGGTACCACGCTCCACACGATCATCACGATACCGAGGGCGACAAGCCCCACCCCCAGAGCACAGAGTGCATACTGGGAACCTGAGTTTCCACTGTTTTCATTCATGTTGTTGTTGTTAGTGCTGCTGTTGTTGTTGTTGTTGTTGTTGTTGCTGCTGCCCGTGACTTCTCTGCCAAGGGGGCTTGCAGGTCCATCCACACCGGAACGCATCTCGTCAGACCCCGACCTTCAGTGACACCAGACACTGGGGAGAGGACGTGAGGTCAGACACAAGCAGAGAAACACACCGCCACAGAAAGAACAACCAAGACGTGAGTTAAATAGAACTAAACTGAAAGTGGTACTGCCGCTGACATATTTGTTCTTTGTGAGAGAACAAACCCATTTCCCGTGAAAATTATGACGACGATGATGATGATGATGATGATAGAGGCTTCTCAGAATGTGAGTGTTGCCTGGTAAAAAATTGACAGCAGACTCGCCTTTCAAAGTCACTCGTTACACAATGCAAACACATTACAAGGGTAGATAAGGACCGCTGCAGTCACTGTGGAATAGATCTGGGCTTGAATAGAAATATAACAGTTTGCCATGTTACTCTCTTTTCACATATTTTTGGATCATTGTATTGATCATTATCAGATGAGGACTGACTGGGAAATGTGTTTAGTTATTTTAAAAAAAGGCAACAACAACACAGATACATCTCAAACAATCATGTACAAAAAAAAAAAATCACAACATCATAACGTACGATATATCAGACGTTTGTAATGAGTTACTGAAGGAGAGTCACGGAATGAGAGTGTGGAGGAGATGAGCGAATCTACCATCTGTAAATGATATCACCTCTGTGACTATTTGATACACCCACAAAATATGTCACTGTGTATTCTTGCAGACACGCCCAGACCTGCTGGGAGTGTGTGTGTGTGTGTGTGTGTGTGTGTCTACCCCAGCTTCAATTTGTGACTAGCCTCTAGCTAAAGAATGCATGGCATTAGACTGAAGTATGCTCATCATGGCAGCTTGACACAGAAACTGGCCCGTTACACACAACACACAACACACCACGTCACAACACAAACAAGCGTGTTGTGCAATCCAGAGGAACATGTACGTGATATATTACATGTTATGGACTTTTGTGACGTGTTACAGTCCAACCTAAAAAGGTTATAGTTCACCACATGAAATATAACGTTAGAGCCCGTAGTTAGTGGTGTGTGTGTGTGTGTGTGTGTGTGTGTAATAGTTGGAGCCAACTGTTTACCTCTAAAATAACTCTTTTTCGTAGCTTGCGTTACAATGTAACGTTTCCTGGCCTCTACCCGGTGACATGTGGCCGTCCGGTGGGTCCGGGGGCTCCGGGTCCGGTGGGCCCGGGGGCTCCGGGTCCACCGGGTCAGAGCGCTACATTTCCACCGACACCGAGACCGAAAACACTGGGCGGGTTTGCTCGCTGCAGCCTCCGGGTGGCTTCCGTTGACCACGGCGGGATCCGTAGCCCGAAGCGAAGCCACGGAAACCGTCCTACCCCGTTAGAGACTCGGCTACTGTGCAACGTTTAGTGACGTCACAACGATACAAAGAGATACAAAGAGATACAAAGAGATACAGAAAGAAAAGCAGCGAACGAGCGCGCGGGGCTTTACACTCACCTCTGCATCGTTTAGACGATACGTAACTCTTCTTCTTCTTCTTCTTCTTCTTTGTTGTTCTTCTTCTCAAAGCTGGGAGGTGTGGCGCTTCTTTTTTTTTTCAAACTCCGCCGACACAGACGACAGCTTGCGAGGCGAGAGTTTAGGGGACGAACAAGCAGCGTTTTGAGAGTCGGGAACTTTCCCTGAGACGGATGGGCCCAGACGAGAGGGAGCGGGAGAGGAGGGGGAAGAGGGGGAGAAGGAGGAGGGGGAGAAGGAGGAGGGGGGGGAAGGGGGGGGGGGCACTTCCAGTTTCACCATTAACTCTTTCGCTCTCAGGGTGGTTGACGTAAAGGAGATAAAGTGTACGTGTGTACGTGTGTGTGAGGGGGGGTGTTTGTTTGGCTTTTGTCCCAAATGTGTCCTCAGTCTTGTATCAACCTTTGAACGCGTGAGATATTTTTAAAGTGAGTTTAACTTTTTTTCATAAAAAAACCCCAAAAGAAACAAACCCCTCCTATGGGGACTTTCCTGTAGAGAACTGTGTAATTTGCCACTAATTGAACGCAAATTGCAGTTGGTGTTCAGTACATTTGTAATTGAATGCTAAGCTACGTGTACCCTGGAGAGGCTTTATTCAGAGCACAGCCAGCTGAAGGTGTGTGTGTCTGCTGCAGGGAGCAAACAAGTCCACATGTGAGGGAAAAAAGGTTTTCAATAACACATTACTTGATTAATATTAAGTTCAAATGAACAACTGCTTATGAACGCAACACAAGTAACAAAAATGTCACCACGCACACCCCCATAAAGTCCTTTTTCACTGCAGACATTTTGGCTCCTTATTTTGCTGGCAGACAATGATGGAAGAATTAGTCAGGTTTTATTTTAGTAAAAGTAGAAATACTTTACAGTCTGGTGCAAGTGAATGTCCTGCATTCAAAAAAAATACTCATTTTAAAGCATCAATATATACTTAGAGTATAAAGTAAAAGTACTCATTATGCAGACTGGCTCATTTCAGAATAATATACATTATATTACTGTGCAGTTAGTAAAGGTGGGGTTTATTTGAAATACTTTATATGCTGCTGGGTAACTTAACCTACAGTAGTTCATACGTTTTTAGTTGATTTTTATTTTGCATCAATAATCAAAATCTGCAAAGTAGCAACTGAAGCTGTGAGATAAATGGAGTGAAAAGTACAAGATTTTCTTCATCACGGTTCAACAGATTTGCATAAATCTCTTCTGAGTTGAATCTCACCACAAAATGTTTTTTGATGTCCATTAAAATATGTGACATTCTGTCTTAAGCCATGAACAAAAACTTATAAAAACCCCACTGAGTCACCGTGTACTCAGTACTTTCCCCGTGAGGTAAACACTGACGAGAATACAAGTTTCACATCAGGCTCACGCTACACGACCACGTTACTTCCTCTTTGTAAGTTTACAAAGTCACTCCTTTAGTATACTTTGGAAAAAAACCCGACCCCGAGGAAGACCCATCATTTACACAGGACAGACCTCAGTGTTTAGTTTAGTTTTTTTACTTGTGTGTATCTAGTTTACAAGAGAGTTACACAAGACAGTGAACCGGCTCCACTTGGCCCCTCTTTCTTGTCCCCGTGTCCTCCTGGGATCGGCCTGCTGTAACGGGACTGTTTTACAATGATGACAAAACCAGTCCCAACCCTGGCCACTCATTGTAGTGCTCCTTCTGTGTGAGGTAACCCTGTTGTTCTGGTCTCTGGGGAGGTCTTCTTCCTCCTAGGCTTTTGTCTGGATCCTCCGTTTAACCTCACACACACACACACACACACACACACATACACACACAGTGTGAACAAGCCTTGATTACATCTGGAAGTCCAATCGCTGTCAGCATTAAATCAAATTAAGTGCTATGTTATAAGAGGATATAGATAAGCTTGATTTAATGGCCTCATTCAGTGTAGCACATTAACTTTTCTCAGATGGAACTTCGCCTGACACACCTTACCTCGTCATGCCGCTCATATCTCGGAGTACGTGCACGGACGTCACGGGATGAATTGCCAGATTTTTCCCAACTCTGGGTGGATTGCAGAGGGAAGCTGTGCTCCTGGTTGCTGTGTCATCCTGAGCTCGCCACAAAGCTGGAGTCACTGTGAGAGGGGGAAGTTGCACCATGTTGTCTTGCCTGGAGGTCTAAACAGAGACTTGAGTTAACTCGTTCAACGGGGAGCAGAGAGAGAGCAGAGATTACCGGAGTGACTCACCAAAGTGGAGAAATCTGTCCAGAGTACAGTGTCGGTATTAACACGCAAGTGTAATCTCTGAGTTCAGTGTGGATTCCTCATTTACATCACAGTGGAGGCAATGAACCACACACACTTTCTCATGCAAATCAGTCCAATAAGGAGGGGCCCTGTTTTACTCCTTTATTCATACATATCCAGCATTTCTGTAATTTCCTCTGTCTCACAGAGTCAAAGTTCCTCTCATTCATACATTTCATCCACCACCACTCCTGCTGGGTTTTATTTTGTTGTTTTTTTGGCCACTAGGGGACAGAACAAGTCCCAAACCAGCCTGACAGACACACACATCTTAGATATTATTTGCGTTATTAAGTTTCTACATGCTCCGGCATAGGCAGTGCAACATTAGGTTTCACTTGGGGTTGTGTTTCTGGCCGTCTGATGACTTTAAGTCAAATGTTCCACTCTCCTTTTAGCTCTTGTTTGGCCTCCATCAACTGTTGAGAAAAAGCTAATTTTTTGGCTTTTTTTAAAGCTACTCTTTACGTGTGACTTTCTTAATCAGCTAGTTGCAAACTGTGTTGTTTGGTTCTGTACATGCAGCTTACAGTAGGTGTACTGGAAGCTTTTTTTTTTTTTTTTTTTAAACCAGTGTTGTACAGTAAATATCCATCTATGTACACAGAGCTGATTGTTATTGTGAAAAAAATACTTGTTTCATTGAACTTTCTGCTGAAGATGGGCGCACAGGACTATAAAATGTAAGATGTCATCTTTATTTCATTAAAGGAACTTTTTTTTAATGTTTTACATATATGCATCCTCACGCCTTTCCGCCCTGAGGCTTCTCTGGACATACAGCTCTGCAGTCATCTTTTGTTGCCATTGTTCAAATATTTTTTCCCACATTTACTTCACAGTATAAAACATCAGAAGAGGGTGCTACATCTGTTTAGACACGACTGTGTAAATGTGCAAGATGAAAAAATGACTATCAAACATAAACTCTAGAATTTAAAATTCGATTCAAGTTTTTTTTTTTTTTTTGTCCACTGTCCTCAGCTACACTGACAAGGCATCACAAACAGCAGAACTGAATGAAACAAGAACAATTTACATTAATATGAAACTTTTTTTCATTTTTTCATCAAGTACCCTGTATTGTACAAAAAAAAATCGAATTTCCCTCAGAGAATCAGTCACTAGCAACCAGTCAACAAAAACAAATTGCCAAGTAAAATCATGATTCACAAAGAACCATTTATACACACAAAAAAATAGAAAAATATTCATTTAGCGAGAGAAATCACTGCCCTCTAAAACATCAAAATACCACCTGCGCACAATGAAAACTTTCTTAAACCAGGAGACTTGTAAAAAAGAATCCTGTCTCATTTTTAAAAGTGCAATCCGTCCTGTAAGTCCTCATCTTTAGAGAAAAATAACCGTCTCGTGTCCCGGTACACGTGACAAAACGTCCACAGTCTAGACGACGTTGCGGTGAAGCCGACCGCCGGTGTTTGGTCCCACTGCGATGACCTCAGACGTTGGTGACCTCGATGCTGGTGTAACCGTGGATCGGGCTTCCCTCGGCTCTGGGCGGAGTCTGGTCTCGACCTTCCCGAGGCAGGGAGCCGTAGCTGCTATGGCAACTCAGGTCTCGGCCGTTGCGGGCTTTGGGGCTGAACCCTGTCGGAGGCTGAAACACACGTTCATTTATTTTTAACCACATCAACCACTCAAACGAGGCCCCGTTTACGTGATGCTTCTGATGAACTATTCTCACTAATTAAAGCACCTTTCTCCCACTCCATCAGCCCAGCCTGTGTCTTGTGTTTTGTATTCAGCCTGCTGCCACACAGATCGTCTCGTCTATCTCAACACTGTTGTACGCCTGCTGTGTCAAATCTATTATTTCTTCGTGCCTTCTCGTGTGTCAGCGCTAAGCTCCACGAGCCTGATTGTCACTCTTACGTAATAATAATACATTTTATTTATATAGCGCTTTTCACAATTCTCAAAGGCACTTTACAAAACATTAAAAATCATCACAAAAGAGCTAGACATTATAAACATGGAACATACAATAGTAATAAATTAAAAGCACTTCTGAACTCAAAACATCAAAACATAAGCTGAAATAGAGAGAAACAGCTATGAAAGGTTCAAGAAGAGAACCCCCCCTCCCACCTTTACAGCCCTCCTCCTCAGCGAGCCTTCGTCGTCAGTGTGTCGCCCGGTGGAGCTGGGCGGTCTGCCGAGGGAGTTCTGGCGAAGCAGGGTCGGTGGTGTTCCCAGGCCTTGGTGCTCGTAGTCCTGCTTGACATCCGTCCTGAAAGGGAACATGGGTCGGAGCACAGAGGCCTCAAATAGCATTTAAAAGACACCAGAACACACCTTTGTGCGACATTTACAAGCAAACAGGGCATCGGCGACCGCCCCCCCCCCTCCAGGTTGAGCATCTCTTCTGTGACCTCCACAAACAGTGAGTAGAGGGAGGGTCTCCTCTCACCTGGCGGGGCCAATCAGGGTTTTCATCTCCTCGACAAGGTGTCGGCGAACCATGTGCTTGTTGCTCGGGATCCCCAGCGCTGTTGCCATGGCGTCCGTGTTAAAGGTGGGGTCGAGCACCATGACGGCGCCGTGAACGCCGCTGCTTAGAAGACCTTCAGCAAACTCCTGGACAGTTGGATGGAAAGAAGGCACAAAGAGTGACTCGTTTCCATTCCTAAGGTGGAATGTCAGATCTTCTGACGTAAGGCAGAGCTCACTACTGGCTCAAGGAAAAGGCCCCTGATATCGACAGGTCACAAAAGTGATGTCAACTTGGCTCCTAGAGAAAGAACATATTCATTAATTTGTTAATGTCAGCATGAATTCACACTCCCCGAGGATATTAACAGGATGTCACTCCAGATGGCCTTGTCTCTTCACACACTGAATGCGGTGCTAATTATTATTAGCAACACGTTGTCCTACGTCAAGACAATGTTGACTTGGGATATCTATATTGCAGCATCACCATAGAGGCGGTATTCTGAAAGGCTTTGTAAACAACTAGGAGCATCTTAGAAATGCATTAACAAAGAGCTTCTATCAGGTGGACATAGGGAGTGCTGAGTAAACACAAGAGCCTCAGTTATCCACGAAACCACGTGATGGTGTTCTAATAATTCTCAATACATTAGTATCTCTTGGTTATTAGTATTTAATCTAAATATTTGCTTTCTTGTAACTACTGAAGCTTCAGTTTATGTTTCAAGATGTCAGCCTAAAAAGGATAATGTATGTGTAGTGGCCATTTGTCGTATAAATTAAAAAAACACACCTAAATCAAAGGGCCACTGATGCACCATGAGTTTGTGGTTTCACAAAGGCAAAAGAAACGTATTTTCCACATGATTCCGATTTTTCTTATTATTTATTTAACAAACAAAACAAAATAACAAAAAAATAACTCCTAACGCTGCTTCTCCTGCACTGGTAAAAAACCTTATGAGCCCACCCAGGTGCATTCTGGTCCTACACCTGCCTGCTCCTAATTATGAAACCCAGGTGCCCACAGCATCACCCAATTAGTAAACAACAAAAAACTATCAAAAGAAAAAGCTATCCTAATACATCAAAAATCAACCTAAACAAGCAAACACCCAAACTAACCAAACAATACTAAATGTGAACAAAAACAATCAAATACTAACATTAAATAAATAGCTTCAACACAGTGTTTTACATGTGTTGAGTCTTAAAGTTGCATATTCTCTCTTTCTCTCTTTCCCTTTCTCTCTCTTTCCCTTTCTCTCTCTCGCTTTCATTTTCTCTCTCTCGCTTTCATTTTCTCTCTCTCTCTTTCGCTTTCTCTCTCTCTCCCCCCTCACCTTCAGGTCAATGCCAAACATAAGGGAACTATTTCTTTTGACAATTTCTGTGATTTAACTCACCACCAATACGTCTCTCTCTCTCTCTCTCTCTCACCTTCAGGTCAATGTCCTTGATCCATTTCATGACCCGATGAGAGGTCCACACCAACGGATCCACGTTCTGGTGCTCACACTGTATCCGACGAGCCTGCAGTGCCTGGAGACGACATGAACAGACACCTGTTACATCCGAGTGTATTCACTATTCCTCTGCTTGTGAACACGGTGCGGACACTCCACTTACCTCCTTGTCGAAATTGAGTAAGTGCAGCAGCTCGATGCCCAGCAGCAGGCTGACCTGGTGGAACTTCTTGGTGATGTTGAGGTGACGCTCAAGGTCGCGCCGTGTCAGGGAGTTCAGCAGACGCCCGTCCACCAAGTGGTTGTGAAAGGCCTGGGAGTACTGGGGCAGGCCCACGTCGCTCAACCAGGCCTTGGCCACCCAGTGGTGGTCCATGTCTGCAGCCTTGGACAGCCTGCAGGCAAGTTGTAGAATAACTTTTGTTAAAGAGTCACTTCACCTAAATCACAAGGAAAACCCGCTTTGGGGAATCAATGCACGGTGATGTGCCGGTGGCTTTATTGTCTGTTGATCCGTCACCTTGGTCCAGACTCAAATCTCTCAACAGCTGTTGGATGCCATAAATTTTTGGAAAGACATTAATGATTCCCAGAGGATTAATCATACGGACTGTGGTGATGTCCTGACCTTTGCTCAGACGCCACAATGAGACTGACATTTAGTTTTTTTTTTTTGTGGAATGTCTTGACATTTGCAGGGATTGCTATCAAATGTGGCTCTGATGTTAATTTTAGGATGAATTTTAATAATTGCTAAGTTTTGACAAACACTGTCATTAAAATTTAAACAGAATTCCACCGCAATTTTGATAATCTAATGACTTTTCAATTAAAAAAGCCCCCCCCAAAAAAAAAATTATATTATTTTGACTGGTATTGCAATTGCAATAGGATTTGCGATGTTAGAGGGAATGATCATTTTCATATCATTATTCTCATTTTATTTATGACAACATTTTATTAAAATTTGATTTGCCTTGAAAATATCTTGTTGGCTATATTATGATTCCAGCTTATCATACAAGAGTTTTATGTTGGTTTGTTTTTAGTTGTCTTCTATAACAGCAAGACCAACGTCTACCAGTGTTAGAGCGTTGGTCAAACAAATCAAACTGTTTAACCATTTCAACCTGGGCTTATGAAAATTATGACGGGAATACTATTTTGGAGCGGTACATTGCTATTGCTATTGAGGCTCCATAACTCAGCAGCTACACGGGGTACACACAAGCAAGGGAGCAAAATGTGTTTGTTGTGTGTGTGTGTGATTTAGGTGAATTGACCCTTTTAACCTGTTTAGTATAGCCTCATAAAGACAGACGGGGGGACGCTGTGGACAGATCACTATCTTATTGACCTGCATGTCGTTAATCTGAATGTGAACCGAGGAAACTTTTGAAAACTGGCATAAAGACTGTTGCATTTATTGGAGCTTTATGTTGAAACACTTATCTCTCTATTTAAAGTCAATATTGTAACTTTTAAATGCCGTTACTATAAATCACCAGCAGATGGCCCTCTTGCATTACCACATAATGCACAAGTCTCTACAGGAATTCTCCGTGTCCCTTCCTCACCCTCTACCATTCTCAGCATCTCTGTAATCCTCAATGGCCAGGCGGAGTTTCCGGCGATGCATTAAACTGCTGACGCCTAAACCCAGCTCCAGGTCCTCATCTGTTAGTCCAAGTAAAACCTGTAAAGTGTGAAAGTGTTTAGCAACTAAAGCCACAACGTGTCCTGTAAACAAAGGCCAGGTGGATTTAAATACAACAGGTTATAAAACAGTGGAAAAAAAATAATGCAACGTGAATCCACCTGCATCATGTCAGTGGTTTAATCCTACCTTTCCACTCTTGACATTCTCTGAGCAGGTGCGGATGTACATTGGCATTGCCATGACAACCTCCAGCCAGGCCTGCACAGTGCCAGCCCTCCACTGGGACATGGGCGTCATCCTGGCCAGCTCCACCTGCTGGAGGCGGTCCAGCTGGTCCTCCGACCCGTCTGACAGGCTGAGGCTGTGGCGGGTGGGGCTGGAGAGGCAGTCTGAGTCTAAGTGGGAGGGTGAAGGGTGGGGGAGAAGGGAGGTGGGGGGGGGGCATGTGGGTGATGTAGTTGAGGGCGTGAGTGAAGGCAGAGGTGGTAGTGGGTATAGTGAGCAATGAAAAAGCAAAAAACGTTAATCCCAACATACTGCATAAATCAGTTTAACATAAGATCTGCTGAGTGGGGGAAGGGGACTATAGACATGAGTCATTTTTTTTTTAAAAACAAACATCCTAAGCTTTTGGCTGCGTGACAACGAGCCACGCGTTTGCCAGGAACGCTGTAAACAGAGTTGCAGCTTTTATAAACAAGCTCCTCACTTAAGAAGTCCATTAAACAGGCAGCTGTTTGAGCTGTTTTTAACACGACTGTCTAATCTGTCTAAAGTAGCCTGCAGCAACACCTCCCTGAAAACAGAAAGCCTGCATTTTAGAAAATGAAGTTGCATTTTGATGCGTTATGAAATATGTAAATTATGCCTTGAAATTGTAATGTGTCCTTTAAGTGCCCCATAACTTATTCCCCCAGAGTCTTGGAGTGCTTGACTGTTATAGTACTAAATTGGGCCAAATGTTTCCCTGTTTACTTTTTTCTCAAGATTTCAACATATTGGCCAACAATGCAGTTCACTTTGTTTAACTGAGACGCTTCTCTCTGTCTCTACCAGCAGGTGGCACCCTGGTACCAGTTTGGGGCTCAGCAGTTGGTGTCGCGTAATGTTTTACTTTTAAGATTGGACATATTACCATTGCACCGATAGCTCCTCCTCCACTTGAGGTGTGACAATAGTACTGCCTCGTCACTTAATGTGTTGTATTCGATAACAAATGGGACATTCATAAAATGTCTTGTCTCGTACTTTCAGAAAACCTCTACATCAGCACAAACACCGGGCCGCTCTTGATGCGGTCCTCAGGATGAGGCGCCCTGTGGCTCAACCAGTGGTACCGGGGCTTTAGCCACCGAGGCCTGAAACAGAAGCATCCACCTGAGAGTTCAGTCATAAAGGACGGCTTCAGAGTCTTTACCTGGCGAAACATCCACTTTGGGTCAGCGGAAAAATAGAAACGTGAGACGGAATGTTGCCCGGAGCCTTTTAACCTTAAAACAAACCCCAGAAATGTTTTTCTTTTTCTCCTGGCTTCCAAATAAAAAGCCTCCTTCATGGCAGGCTTTATGTGTGCTGGTCCAAAAAGAGATTCACCATTAAATGATGGCAGGTTTGTGTTAAACTCAACTTCAGTAATTTATCTCAAGCTGGATGCTTTTATGTGGCCTCCTGAGAGCTGCGCGTAAACTGAAGGTGCACTTTAAGTGGCCCTCTGAGGGCAATTCATATTAAGCTGAATAAATCTGCTCTTTGGACAGAAACACACTCATGTCCAGATGAAAGGTCTATTTTTCAGTTCTCACCAAGGCACATAAAAAACCTTCAGAATCTACTGTCTAACGCTCAGTTGGAGCCCAACCTTCAGGACCCTGGGCTCTCTGTGAGCGGAGAGCCGGGTCCTCCTGTGGACTTGACACCTCTTGTGCCTTTTTAAAAAGGGTCAAAAAGACATTTTGATCCTTCATCCGAGGCCGTGAGTGGTCGGTGCGTTTTGTAAACAGTGATGGATCTTCGGGGCTTTAACACACAGGAAACGTTTTGTTCAAGCAATCGAGCCTTTAAACGTGCCCTTCAATAGCGGGTGTAATGGATGTTATCGCTACCACGCGGCAGCGGTTCTGATGCGATGTCACACTCGGGATGAGAAATGGAGGAACACGTAGTATACCAAAATGCATGTGATACATTTGATAGATATTTGACATTTTTCAGATTTTGCAATGAAAAATGTTTCACAGTTGAATGGATCAAGAGGTTTAAGATACATTATTACATCCAAGGCGAGTGGAGAGCCTCGAATGAGCAGATCTGTATGTTGGGAAATGTGCTTATCTGCTTTCTTTGGACTGCCGACAGCTCGAATTAAAGTTAAAAGAATAGTTTGACATTTTTGGGGAACACGTTCACTTTGTTGCCGAGCGTTAGATGAGAAGATTGACACCACGCGGTGAACACGAAGCTACAGCCAGCCTGTTTCAAGTCTACGCTAAGCTAAGCTAACAGCTGCAGACATGAATGTAGAATCAACTCTCCACAAGAATGCAAGTAAGTGTATTTCCCAAAAAATGTCAAACTATTCTTTTAATCTGCTAGATTCATGAGAATCTGTTACATCTGAAATCTGAGTTAAACTAACTAAATTCAAGAGGATGCTGTTGAGGTGATATCTGTTATCATTCTGTAGCACAAATCCCACTTTGGATGATGTGAATCAGAATTAGATTGAACTTGAAGAAGTGCTAAGTTCCAAGGTCATTCTGTGGTGTTGTTTGAGAGTCAGCAGGCATCTGCAAACACAGCTCGCAACCCAGCAGCACAGCTCATGTTCAAAGCAATTGGAACTTGTGTACCTTTGTCTTACTGAGTCTGATTGATTACTTCCTGGGTCACTTCACTGTGTTGAGAGTCCGGCGGAGGTCAGGCAAGAGGGGGGTCAGTGTTAGAGGTCAGGGGTCAAATCAAAGCAGAACATTATTGACACCATGTGCTGACATATATGAGGTCTGTTCCAACAATCTGACATGGCTTCCTTTCCAATCTCCTCTGTTTGCTGATCACTGATTTCAATATCGGAGCGAAAGAAGTAATGCTTTTCTTATTTCTTTTTTTTTTTTTTTATATATATAAGGAGTTAAAATTGGAAAAAGAGAGGAAAGGAGGCCATTTGGGAAGCTTTTGGGGATGCAGTCCTCTCACAGAGGGACTTGCAGGGCTGAGGGAGGCTCAACGTGTTAAAAATGGCAGCCCCTCCAGCATAAAGGGACAAATCAGGATTAGAGCCACACCAAGACAAATGAACATGTGAACACACAAACGTTAACACAGGGAAAGAGAGGACAGCCACATGGAAGTTCAACGTTATTTATTTTATTTTAAAATAATCTTATTCTTAGTTCTTTTGAGCGTAATTTTGTTGCCATGCCTTGAAAAGTTCGCTACTATATCCACTTCTAAACATCTCAGGACTTCACAATAGAAGTCCTCCAATGAGGCCTACAACTTTAACTTTAAATAAAAACTCTTTAATAATAATAATAATAATAATAATAATATTAATTTTTATTTCTGTAATTTACAAAAAAGTAAAATATTTGTGGAAAATAAAAAAAACAAAAAACAAAAAGAGACCGTGGCTCAAAACATAAAAATCATACAATGTTTTTTCATTTGATATGTTTTTTTTCCCCCCTCAGCAGAGGTTGATTAAATGAAAAAATAGCCTAGACTTCCATACATCTCATTAAATGCTTAATGAAATAAAGTGGTTGAGCTGTTGTTCTTATACATACAATTAAATACACGGTGACTTATCTTTACCTTCGGGATTCACCTCTAAATCCGAGATCTGCGAGCCCAAACTCAGGTTGAGCTAAACGATAATCTTTGAACACAGCTCCGTCGTAATCTGTGACTCTGAAGTGTTTCAGATGAGACGGACACATACCCAGTGTTAGTTTAATATCAGGGAGAGAAAAGATTTCCTGGGGGTGGCAGTGCAGACTCCGGCTCCATCTAATGAAAAGGTTGAAAATAATCCAACGTCTCTCGTCATTCTTGTGCTTGAAGAAACGCTATTAACCTTTGGCACAAAGTTAATTACTTTTTTCTTTTTTTTTTCAGCTGGTGGCTTGAACTCTGCATCAGAATTTTGGGGGTCACAGGAGAAGGTATGCGTTTGCTTCAGTTTGATTAACCTGCTTAAATCTGATCTTTAAGCTCCTGGGTCGGCACTCGTTATTGTTATAACAGTTTATTTAATGTCTGCTCCACGCTCAGGCCTCGGAACTGAAGTTCACATTTTCTGGTAAAATGACCTAATTCCTGAGGTTTGGAAAAGTCTTGACCATCAGTATAATATCTACGATATCTTACTTATGCTAACATAATAGCTTTTTTAGTTTTTCCCAGAATAATTTTACTCCTAAAACCTTTTTAAGTATTAATAAAATGATAATGTTACAAGCTACTGTAATATCCTACAGTAAGAAAATGGTACAAAGCCTCATGAATAAGTGGTATAATTACTTAAGCATTCAAAGTGTAGTGCTGGTTTTCTTTGTGACTGTTAACTTTGCTGACCTTTAATATATTTTAAATGCACGTTTGTATAAAAGAGCCTTGTAGTTGCAGATTAAAATGTTCTATGTTTAGTTTGGGATGTTAAGCTCTTGAACATCGATCGGAACGAAAATCTAATAACTTCATTTGAAAGGGAGAAAATCCCGAATAAACATGATGAAATTAGTAACTGACCTCTCTTTTTTTTTTTTAAAGCCCCTCCTCGACAACATACCCAGAGAAAGACACTTCTGTTCAGCGGGGTTCTGTTCAACATGCATTTGGGGGACTGGGACTATGTGCATGCATGTCACACATGTACCTTCGGCATGTACCTTCTATCTTGACAGATAGAAAACACATTTTTTCTTTTTTTCTTTTTTTTACATTTCCTGTTTGGCTTCATGTTGATGTGGAACAAACTGTTCTGCATAGAAAGTTTATTCCTCGCTTAGCAGCGTCTTTGAAGTCTCATTTGAGCGAACATCAAGGAGTGCAGTTTTTTCTCGGCGGCTGAGGGATGTGTTGTGCGACCGAATTAGAGGCGGATTTTGAGGAGTCTGCATGTTGCCGACAGGAAACTGTTCTCATCATGGCAGTGTGGAAGGAGGGGGATGGACCAAGCAGGACAATAAACAGGGAGGAGTTCAAGTTAAAAAGGTAGTGAGAGGAAGGGAGTACATGTCAAAAATAACAAAAGGCATTCAGGACAAGGAGACATTTACACGCACAGAGTGCACATCAACTGTTGTTATTTACAAAGTACAGCAGTCCTTCAAGTTTCCAGTTGAGTGAAAACAAAAAGTCAAAATGTAAAGAACAATTAAAAGATCCAGTAACACGGTCGTGTTGGAGGGCAGATACAATAGAACATATCCACGTGGTCGCTGTGTCACACGGTCCACTCTATTTACAGGACTGTACATACAGACAGGTGCATGTTGCTTGTTAAGGTTTACACTTCAGCAAAGCAAGACACGCCTCCGGCTCCTCGCATGGCCTCGGACCATGGACGACACACGCATGCAAACACTCTCACCCACATGGAGGTATGGATGTATGTGAGACTGCGCAGGCACACATATTATTATAGCTGTACACCCATCCTCTCTCTCACACACACACAAACGCACACACACACACACACACACACACACACACACACACACACACACACACACACACACACACACACACACACACACACACACACACACACACACACACACACACACACACACACACACACACACACACCACAATGCTGTCTTCTGATCATGGCCAAAAAGGCTCTCCAGCTGGTTCTTTCGGACATGTGTGCTTTACCAGTCTGCGTCTTCCTCTATGTAATAATCAGGCGTTGAAGTACCATCAAACAAACCGGGGTCGAGGGACTTGCGCTGCTTCCCCCGGGCGAAGACACGCGACAGAGAGCCCAGCCCCATCTTCTCTTTCTTCTTCTTACGCTTCGCCTCCTCCAGATCTTCTAGGGACTGCAAGACGAAAGGGAAAGAGACAGCAGAGGGAAGGAGAAGATGAAGACATTGGGCAAAAGGAACAGAGGGATACACGAGCGCAGAAGCCAGCAGAAGTGGTGCAGAGTGGGCGATAAGGACCAGGAAAAGATAAATATCGCAACACAAAAGGGGAAAGTGTCGCTTGACATGCTGCCAGGCATGCAATTATGGAACAACCGCAACTGGTTTTCACATCAATTCAAGTCACAGCCTCAGAGTGGGAACACGACACGCCGCGCGGTGCAAACACGAGTTCAGCCCAAGGACGATGGCGGAAGGAAGCGACGGCGGCCAGGCAGCAGGCGAGGACAGAGGAGGTGATTACTTGGGAGGCCGAGGTGGTGGGCAGCTCTTACATTGCAGAGGGAGTGAGTCCGATGGCGTGGTGAGTTGATGTCACTCGGTGTGGACGACCGGTCTCCCTCCAACGCCGAGGCATCGGAGATGATGGAGGGCTGACGCGAGTGGCACGGGCTCACTCGCACGGCAGCCACTAGACGGGACAAGAGGGAAAACACATGTTTCTTTTTGGGGTGTTATTGGGCACCAAAGAGTAGTGGACAGGGCACTTCTGATTCTTCTCAACAATTGCCCCTACATCCTTAATCCTATATTTAAAAAAAAAAAAGCCCCTGACCAATAGCCTGAAATTATTCGCAATCATCTGTAGTTGCTAAGCAACAGTGAAAACAGCTTTCCCAGAGGTTGAGCGAGTGTGTGTTTGTGTGTTTGTGTGTGTGTGTGTGTGTGTGTGTGTGTGTGTACCAGTGACACTGATACAGTATAAACATTTTCATAGCAATTTGGGGGTTCGCGGTTCACATGTTTTCTCTCTTTTAGTGTCTTTGTCGGCTTCTTCCTCCAGATGTCCCCAACAAGCCGCTTGACCCCTTAAAACCATCTCTAGGGGGAATGAGATGATCTCTGGTGGGAGCACGGCTAGTTTGTGTATAACTTTCTTCCCAGGCTGAGACGGTGCCGTTAAGTTCAGAAATGTTTAGTCTTATATTTCTTGAAGTTTTGTTCTGACCCGACCCAGACCCGTTGACGACACTTTACTATTCATTCTGAGGGGGAAGATTATTTAACTATAATGTTACCCTCGGACTACAGCTATTTCAGAATAACTATTTTTGAAGCTGTTCACTTAGCTGAAAAGCATGGCAAACAAATATTTTTTTATTTACTTAAACTTTGAAAACAGGCCCACATTTGTATCAGGATGGGTCACGATTAGCTAGCTGCACTGTTGCTATGCAACACAGGAAACCAAAGGTCACAGTTCTATTTGTCAGCCACAAGGAGTGACACAAGTCAGAGTGGGTGAGCTGGGCGAGGGAAAGCTGCCTATTAACTGTGTTTTGAATTTCAAGTGGGAGCCAATGACTGTTCATGCTTTAGGTTGCAGTGTGCGATGCACTTTAGCAACACGCGTGTGCATGTAGCCACGGCTCACTGAAGCAGACAGATGAAGTTGTTTCACCGCCTTCGTCGGTGGTGTGTGTGAACACGGGTCAGTTAAATGGTGAAGCTGCAGGAACAAATGTTGTGAGGGACCCGGAAAGTAGAAATAGGGGCCCGAATATTTCCTTTAAAATTTTCCATTAGAAGATGGGTCAATTTACTGCAACATCCAAGACAAAACGTATGAAGTCAATCAACTTCTAATTGTTGGTGAAGTTACATTTAACCAGACAGAAACAATACTTAACACCCAACTGATCCTCAGCTGCCACCATTTGTCAAAAACAGGAAATATTTGTTTGCGGCAAAGACAAATGGAAGCTGTAAAGCCAAAAATATGTTCACTGCAACTGCAACTGCTACATAAAGCGCATGAAATGGGAGCGACCGGAGCGTCATCAGCAGCCATCAATCTGGTGGCACTGAGCAGGAGACGGGAGTAAATGTGTGTGAAGCAGGTTCCCGTGAGCATGCGGAGGCTGGAGGACGGTGAAACCACCGGGTCACGGTACACGTGGGCTCACGAGGTTCCTACCTTGTCTGTCAGTGGGATGGCCCGTGTGGACGTAGAGGGTCTGCTGACTCTGTCTGATGGCAGCGGTCAGGGGAAGGTCCGCCTGCATCACCCACTCCTGGTTGTTGCCGTTGACAACCGTTTCCGTGGGCATGGCCAGAGAGTGACGCTTGGGCACGTCCTTGGTCAGGGTGGCTAGTGACTGTTTGGCCTTGAGAAGGTAGACAAACGGATGCAATTAGTCAGAAAGAGGAGAGAGAGAAAGGTTTCTGGGTTGTTTTGAGTGAATTGGTGTTTTCTTTCTCCTGTCACTGTTTTCATGGTCCTTATTTACGTGTCATATGTGTGCACATGTTCTTGTCGAGTTATGAATCCAGAATCCTACTAAGTCTCCGAGTGCATGCAGGCAAGTGAGTTCTCCCCTGGGCTCGTCATGCGGTTGACGCCTCATGAAAAATGCAGCTGTATTCATGTTCGTCTTTTGTTGTGTGAAATCTCTCCTCACCACTCCAGAGAGCACCAGGGAGGAGGAAAGGAGGAGAAAAATATCTGGAGGAGGTTTTTTTGTCAGGGGATGGTGCGGTGTAAAAAAAATGGAGGAACTGAAAATTATTAAGCCTTTCTTGAAGATTAATGAAAACATTTTCTCAGCAAAGCCTCGTCACAAAGTATAACTCACGAGCTGTGAGCGGGAACCACAGTGAGCTGCTGGAGGCGTGGCACATGTGTTTGTGTCTGTCAAAAGTTTTGTTTCTTTGTGAGTGTGTTTTACGATTAGCCTTCGACTTGTTGGTGTTTCACAAATTCTTCAATTGTTGTTATTGTGCAAACCTTATCATCATGCCAAGCAACAACAGGCTGCAAATCAACACGGAAGCAATCAGCTTCGCTGCAATCATCTCCACCTCCCAGCGGCCTAACGATTATCAATCATCGTCTTTGACATGCAAAACAGAACGCGATCACAAAACCTCTGGACTAATCATTAATTGTCAGAATATTTTTTTTTATCCCCGAGCATTTCTTGGCTCAATTAAAACCACATTCAGATCAATCACAGCGGGAATCCGTGGGGTCACTGACGTTAGGATCACTGGGGTCGATCAGGGGTCGGCTGAGGGTTAGTCAAAAACGTGCAGCTGAGGGGGGGTTGGGGGGAGCAAAGGGGGGGGGCTTTCCTAAACGACAATTAGGTCACAAGTAGGAGAGATTTCCAGGGAGCATGAGGGTCAACAAAGGTAACATTTTTAAAGCTGGGGGACCATCTTACCGCCATGACCCTAGGAGAGTAGTCCCTGTCTGCAACCCGCTCAAACACCCGGATCTCCATTCTCTGATTGACACAGTTACTCATCTGGGGGTTGGAGACATGACGGATGGCTATGCTGTACATTCAAAGGCTTTCTGTGTTTGATTATATGCAGTATAGACAGACAGACCTACCACACACCCTTCAAACGGTAAACTTAGAATTTGGGCTTTTTTATTTGCATCTTCATATACTGCTATTATTTGTTGCGAATATGATATTTTCCCTGATCTTGTCAGTAGTTTCAACTTGTGTCGTCGCCTTGATAACTGTACTGCTTGTGTTCACTATGCATCGACTGTCCTTTACTCTTTCCTATATTCTGGCTCTTTTGTTGGGTATTATAGTATAAACACAAAGACACTAAATATGGAGAAAATCTCATTTAACAATGGCAAAGAAAGAGATACATGTTTTTTAAAAGCACTAAAGGGAGTCTGTCTCTCCGCCTGCTCGTCTGTCTGTCTGTCAGTCTAGTTACCCCCCCACCACCCCGTCTGTCTTCCTGTCTCACCATAGCCAGCTCCGCCTCCAGCTCCTTGATGCGGTTCTCCTTCAGGTCCAGCTGTGAGCGCAGCATCCCCGTGTGCTCCGTGGCCTCCTTGGTCTGCCGCCGCAGGTCCCACTTCTCTCGCTCCAGCAGGTCCTTCTCTTTGGCCAGTGCCTTCACCGCATCCTCGCTCTCCTAGTAGACACAGAGATCCTGATGCGTTGTTTCACATACCACGCGCACCCTCGAAAAATACACGGAACGAGTCAAACCTGTTAAATAACGGCATCGAACCAACGTCAAGAAGAGGAGAAGGGTCAAAATTACTAATTTCACTACTTCCCGTGTTGTCTTGTCAGGGATTTTTAAATAACAACAGCCTTCCTAAACCTGCTGTATATGTTAAGTCACACATACTACCATATACTGCACACATACTGCATATAATGCAAAAGCAATACACATACCTGAGCATCTAATCATAACGCCAGAGCAAACTATACTTGTAAACATCGTCACAGTCACTAAAGTTAAACAAGCAGAGAGCTTAACTATTTGTCATATCTCTTTACACTTCAGTAAAATGTGCACACATCCATAACATACAGTGTTTCTATCCAGAGCATGCACACACATGTCTCAGGATCAACACACGTGTTGGTTTATATATAAAAAACACTCTTTGTTGTTGCTTGGACAGGCCTTGTTGTGCAAATGTGCAGCCGACCAACACCACTACACAAGAAATGGGTGCCATACTTTTCTGTGCTGCTCATAGTTGCGTATGAAGTCGCGGAGCTGCTCCTCCCGGCTCTCCAGTGTGGCATAAAGCTGCTGCATCTGGTTCACCAGGTCGGCTTTCTCCACCTTCAGGCGCTTACGGTCCGACTTCATGGCTGCAAGGAGGAAGGGGGGAGAGACAGAGAGAGAGAGAGAGAGAGAGAGAGAGAGAGAGAAAGGGAAAGAGAGAGAGACAGATAGAGAGAGAGAAAGAAAGGGAAAGAGAGAGAGAGAGAGAGAGAGAGAAAGGGAAAGAGAGAGAGACAGATAGAGAGAGAGAGAGAAAGAAAGGGAAAGAGGGAGAGAGAGCGAGAGAGAGAGAAAGGGAAAGAGAGAGAGACAGATAGAGAGAGAGAGAGAAAGAAAGGGAAAGAGGGAGAGAGAGCGAGAGAGAGAGAAAGGGAAAGACGGAAAGAGGGAGAGAGAGAGAGAGACAGAAAAAGGGAAAGAGGGAGAGAGAGAGAGAAAGGGAAAGACGGAAAGAGCGAGAGAGAGCGAGAGAGAGAGAGAGAGAGAGAGAGAGAGCGAGAGAGACAGAGAGAGACAGAGAGAGACAGAGAGTGAGAGTATTGGTGGTGAGTTAAATCACAGAAATTGTCAAAATAAATAGTTCCCTTATGTTTGGAACAGAGTTGTGTACACCGTGATTGGGAGAAAGACAACCTGTCATGGACGTCTATTCCCACGGAGCAAATAAACCATAATAAATATGCCACCTCCGCAGGTTACTGATTTTAGTGAGCAAGATGATTTGTAACATTGCCTAGGCCTTTTAAAATTACAGTCTTTGTTTCGGTCAAAACAGTGGCAGATTCAGACGTATTACGAAACGCAGGAATGTGATTCATGTGCCGCATTTCTTTTTTAGCTCAGGACTTGTTGTCCAGATCGTAGCAGTTTATTCATGAATAATTATGAGGTGCTTTCAGATATGCAGCTTTTCAGGTAAAAACATGAAACACCCGTGCTGGTTTCATGTAGCGTGACCGCGTGTTGATAAAGAGGTGAATCACACATGCAACCTTCCTGTCAATCTCCTCTCTGCTGCTGGATTCTTTACAATTCTTTTTCCATCTATCTTTCTGCCACACTCTCTTTAATCCTCTGGCACCTCACCCACGCATCATGATAAAGAATATGGTTCAGTGTAGTTATTCACAGAAGCTCTAATTTCCTCAAAGACGACGTATCCTTTTCCTCTCCTCTGCATCTCCTGCGTTCTCCCCCCTCTTCATGCCAGGCTGTTTTCCAGACATCTGCTTGAGGCCGAGTTCCCCTGCAGCTATCTTCCCAAACTGACAACGTAGGGGTTATTTACAGTTTATGTATTCTCACTGTGTCTGTCCACCTTTGTCTTCTTCACTTTGACGTCTATTTCCTTACAGCTGACTCCTGGATGTTTCAGAGCATCACACGGCTCTCTGTTTCCCCCTTGATGCTTGTCTTCACCTTTCTTTTTCTTCCCTCTTTTATCCCCCTCTGAGCCAGCTGTGTGTCATTAATTAACTTATATCACAGCCTGGTTAATTGCATGACATTCACAAGTGGTTGTCTGGGGAGCACGCTCTGGCGAGTGGAATGGAAAGTGCACTATTTTACGAAGGACAGATTCACCCTCTCGTTTTCTTCTCCTCCATTTTCTCCTGCCCCCGCCCCCCCCTTTCATATCTCTGCCGTACACCCGTTCTTCAGAGGTGGAATTCCCGAGCAAAAAAGCGACATTGCAGCCAAACTAGAAGACAAGAAACATCTCTCATTGGCCAAGAGAAACAGGAAACCTCCTAGCACCTGCTTCAGGAAGTGAAATCAAAGCCGTCTTTGAGATGAGCCAAAAACACTGCTGCTGCCTCACATCCTGCACCTGTGACCGCTTGGCAACGTCAACCCTCCTGGTGTCGGATACAAGAAAGCCCTCACTGTGAGTCGGTAAAAAAGGGTCCATTCACATCCACATCTCACGTTAGTACTGTTACGCACCATTTATAAGCGACATACGAGCACTTTTATTGGACAAAGATGGTCCTGGGCTCATTGCAGTTACCTTACACTAAGGAATGTAGGTGAGATGGGGAAGCGGGAGCGTGTGTCTGCTCCTGCTGACAGTCATATTAATGACTAACATACTCTGTGGCTTGGTACAAGCCTCCATGAATTATTACCAGATGAAACTAGAGGGGACCACCAGGGATACACAGAGCTGAAACTAATGTGGAGCTGGAGGAGGAAGCTATTGGAGAGGCTTCAATATAATATTCTGTTTATGGATGGATGATATCCGTACACGCACCTTTCTTCTGTCTTGCCATGCATTGCAGGAATATAGTTTGTGTATTTGAGTACTTTAACGATCATATCTGGTTTTCCTCTATTTCTAAAATGCACATCAATGGTTGTCTTTGTGCGACATGGTGTGTGCCTGCATGAACATCCAGATACTAAAAGCAGAAGGAAAGCAGATCGGGACAATTATTGAGCATCAAAAGTCCAGGCCACTCTTCTCACTTTAAATGTTAAAACTAAAACACCTGCCCGTGTCACGCGCTCCTGACATTCTCTAAAACCTGCACAAGTGTTCTTTAGCTCCCCACACGAAGGCTCTCCAGCTAACCGAAGCCCTTGTGCTATAAAGTAGTTGAATGTGTGCAACTGTGATGCTGTGCTACTGGTGGGCCTACATTACTTGCACCGAGTGGGCCGACTCATTGGTTACTACTCTGGACACTTTGGGATTCAAAATAACTTAAAGGCTTCGTTCAACATTTTGGGAAATATTGGAACCAGGAGTCTCCGCTGATCGCCTGGCAACTTCACGGTGACTCAAAGAAGTTACCATGGCCGGCCAAGAAACTCACATAACCCTCATAGAACTGGTTTTCTAATGGATTAAACAAACATGTTAATTATTGAGCTTTAGAGCCGCCACAGACGGAGCCTCCACTCTTTATGCTAAGCTAAGCTAACAAACTGCTGGCTCCAGATTCATATTTAGTGTACAGACTTTAGAGTTTTATCAATCTTCTGATGTAACTCCCAGCAAGCCAATAAACGTATTTTGCAAAATGTTGAACTATTCCTTTAAATAAATAAATGTATATATAAATACATCGGTTGAATAGAAAGAAACATACATGCATGTTGTTTATAAAGTAGATAGGATAAACGATGACTGGATGTATGGTGGTCAGGATAGCAAAAGGCTACAAAGGAAGCTGATGAGCTGCTTACTAATTGAGCAGTTGAACTCTCAATTAGTCATATTTGTGTTGAGTACTTGTCTTGTTTCTTTTATTGGTGCGCTATCACTTTAAAGCCCATTGCATGTCATAAGGCTTTATAATTCCTGGGATAATCAAGCATCAAACATTATTCAGCGGCAGGAAAAAGACTTTCAGATACTTGATTGTGAAGAAACCAAATAAAAGTGGTTCATCCCGCTCACCGCGGCTCACACCCATCACCAGACTCCGTATCGCACACACTACGCACTGCTTCTCTACGGCTTAATAACAACCCTCATTATCTGGTGAGCTCCATCTATTATGGTGCAAATATAACAAGATCCCAGCCACGATTTCAGCCGAATAACATTTCCTGCCCTTTCAGTTTTCAACTTGCGCTAACAATCAGGTTCCCTCTTCGGTCTCTGACTGAGGAAGATGGATAAATAAAGGAAAGATAATGTCCGTAGCAATGTTTACGCATTTCAATTAACTAAATATCGTGTTTTTTAGCAAAGGCCGCTATCCAAGTTCAGTTCACCTGCAACGTCAGGGTCACAAAGGTAGAGCCACTTATCACACTCCCCCAGAAAATTACCTTCTTCATGTCAATGAATGAAAAGCACTCCACACTGATGCTACTCCACACAACTTCAGCCCTAAAGAGAAGGGACAGGCTTTTAGTCGGCTCTTAACATAATTATTTGGGGGAGAGAACAAAAGAGACATCGGCTCATTGGAGGGAGTCCACGGTTCACGGTTTGGGACTTTAAATCTGCCAGTTGAATAATGAAGTAGGAGCCTCAGAGCTGCACAGTGTGCTCACCTCCTCACTGCCTCAGCAAAAACAATCACATTAATGCACGAGGTTGATATCTGCGTTGGTGCTTCATAACAGTCCTCACTGAAGAGCAGGTCTCGTTACCAGCTTATAGAAAGTCTTCGCTGTCACGGTGATATAACAGGTTCATTAAAAATGAACTCATGTTTTATGATCTACAATCAACAAAACCTCAGCGATGACATTTGACCTTCGTTATAAGTGTATGCCCAACGTAGAAGGGAGCCATTATAAAAAAAAAAGATCAAACGTGACACACTAATATGTGATCTGTCTGTACACAAGCAGCAGCACTGACACGTCAGGGTATCGAGGGGAAAATCACACTTTGATCCTGTAACAGCACCTCATTACTCACCTCTCTGTCTTCACCGGATTCCACAACAACATTTACTGGCGCTGCAATCTCGAAAAGGGGAGGAGCCTAATTTTTCAGGTGCAAGCTCAGTGAGTCAGCTGCGTCTTTAGACTCCGATTCAATGGTGCCGGCACAATGTCTCTCTGTCTGACTGAGGTGCACGTGATTACCACTAGGGGCGCCACGGAGACCCAAACCCATTCCAGGCCATTCCAATTTGAATAGATTGAGGTGCAAATTCAACAGCAAAAAACGCATTCTCATTACCGGTTATCATGAAGCTGCTGCCAGCCATGAGGAATAATCCTCAAAAGACTTGAGAAAACACATCAAATCAAAATGGAGTCTTTTCAAAGTGAAACTCTTAATTTGTTTAAAAAAAAAAACAAAAAAAAAACGCCACTAAAACTGCTGCAATTACTTTAATGTCACGACGTCGAGTGGCCTGATGAGATTCCGCCGCACTGAGTGTGTGTGTCTGTGTGTGTGTCTGTGTGTGTGTCTGTGTGTGTGTCGGTGTGTGTTGGTGTTTGAATGCCTCGTGAAGGCCTTGAAGTGAAGGACGGAGCTGCCCCCCTGAGCACGGCGTAGCGTGAAATGACACTAAACAGAGCGGGCAGACGGAGCTATGATGATGCATTGCTATCTGCTGCTTTTATTTGAGCTACGGACTGACTGGGAGTCCCTCAGTGATAGTAATTAGCCAAAGCAGAAATAGCTAATTAAAAACAGCAGCGAGGGCCAGCTGTACTTATAAAATTCATCGAACGCAGCCTTGATGAGAAAGTCCGAGTGAGAGTCGCGTAAACACCTTTCAGGAACAGTCCAACTGCGTTAGACTCCACTTTAGGCTTTTGAGATCACCGAGACTCAGTTCATCATCATTTGTGTGCTTTAACGTTGGTGGGGACGAAGCGACTTCAAGCAGCAGCTCTCGTGTTGGATCGAGTGCCCACAGGCATCATAACAAAACATGCAATTGAGAGAGGTTGGCAATTACCCACAATTACAATTATAGTGCTCACCGGCTCACGTCTGGCACACAGTGGGAGTGAGCTCAGGCCTTAACATTGAAACGGTGTGGGCATCACACCAAACAAAGAGGGGGAGACAGCGAGGGAGGAAAGGAAGAATAAAAAGACTGAAAAGTAGTGTTCCTCTCTGCTTTCTCCATTTTGTATTCATAGGCACCAGAAAATCTGCAAGCAATTTACCCACAAACCGAGTGAACCATTCCCCAAAGTAAACAGGTATTATCTCGAGAGGCAGAGAGTAGAGAAGGGGGGATGATGATTTTCATTCACGCTACTTCATCACTCCAGCCTTTCGCTTTTTCATCCAGAGCAGAACCACAGGAAAATAAATACATGAAAACTAAAACACACAAAGCTACTCTGCTTCACTATAATTGTTGAGAGCACTGCAATAAAAAAAAACACCCAGGGCGCTTAAGTTCTCCAAACATTGCTCTCATTCTTGGAGGAAAACTCTTTGCCAGAGCATCTGGTGGGATGTTCACAATATGCCGGCCTCGTGAAAACTGGGAGATATCAAATAGAGTCGACGTCTCGCCTCCAATCAAGTTAAAGAGGTAATCACAAGAGCATTAGGCCTGTGTGTTGTAGCCACTGTAAAACACAACTATTTCAAAATCAAACAACTAATGCCTCTTTTTTTTTTTTTTAACTGTATTATTAACCCTTCAAATACAAGAAATCACCAGACAAAGAATGTCGAGCACTTCAGGATTATTAGAAATATACATAACCAGGTTCAAGACTTGGACTTGTATATCAACATATTGAATGTTAGGTCTGAAGTAGCTTAAAATACACTGTAATAGTAATAAAATGTGCATTCAAATGTGTGCCATAAAACCAAAATGTGATTTCAAAAGTAAATGAGACGTACTGAATGAGTCAGACTGTCACACAGCATCTGAAACCCTCTGAAAGAGAATCAAAGGGGACGCGACGATATCAACCATCACATACATTTTAATCAGCAATTAGCCGAGTGTGATAAGTGTACCAAGGATCAGACTTTTCTTTCGAGCACTCTCTTATTATCAACACAACTGCTTCTATCGGTTGTGTGCGACAGCAGTCAACACCACGAACGCCTTTGAGGAAAGGGTGTGCTCTAATCCCCCCTCTGTAAAGTTCATTGATTCCCTCCTCTTGGTGCGATGGCACGGCCCTCGACTGTGGCTGCAAACACTTGTGCCTTTAGACATGGCCGCTCGTGGAGGACCTTCTGCAGCTGCTTTTCAGGCACAGATGGGACTCTTTCTGCCACAGGAACCACTTTGTACAGCTGCAATGTACAAAAAGTCCATTCCTGCAAAGGAATTGTGAGCTAGCATAGTTTGCTGTTTCCATACCTTCACCAAAAATGTCTTTAATTGCTGATTTTTTTTCTTTACTTTTCATAAAACATTATCACAATTTTGTTTTCATTTTCTCGTCATTGTTTGCAAAGTTTCCTTCTGCATGCTGTCAGTTATCACCAGTATTGTCTGGTACCGTGGCCAGCGAGTATCTGCAACACGGAACGTGAATGCATTTGGTGAAATAAGCTGGAAAAGCAGCACAGCCAAGATGACAGCTGTGAATGCTGTGGACAAAGCCATAATTCACTGGCTGCTTCCCACCAAGTGCAAACAAATATGCAAAACGCTTAAAAAAAAAAAAAGTATCCTCAGAGTCTGAGTGAGCCGTGTCAGTGAGTGAAGATGCAGTGTGACAACCGTGGACTACCAAAACAGCTGGGAACCATCTCCCGCTGCACAGGCCGGGTCATGTGGAAAATAACAATGAAAAATATTAATAATTCAGAAATCCTGCTGCTTTCCTGCACCAAATGCAAATGTAATTATTTTTTGATCTGGCCAACATCTCTACTTACTTGAACATCAACTTCTGCTCTGTTGCTTGTTTAAAAAATTGCAACAGGAATGCCTTCTCACTCAAGTGCAGAGTCAATTTGTCTCTCTGGACCGACTCCAACAGAACCAAACTTCAATATTCTGAAGGTTGAATAGAAAAAGCTCCTAAAGTGAACTGTTTTATGCCATACAGCCTAAACTATTTTATAATTAACTTGTGTACAAATTATGCCAAAGCAGTTAGTTACGAAAAAGTACTGTTACATGTATTGCGCAATAGTGGGAGGTGCTTTGCATTCCACCCGGAAGCGGAGCAGAGCGAGGTCGCAGCATGCTGACCTTTGCACCGGGAAGCGGAAACCTCGCGGCTTGATGACGTACTGAGAGTGGGAGGACTTGGAAGCAGGATAAAAGACGGCACGTGACGGCGTGGGGGACTCTCATGAGAAATATAGTTTGTATTGTGTTTCATGTGTAATTGCTTTCGATCAAAGTAAATACTTTTTTTTACTTAAACTTCGAACCACTTTTCGGCTTCATTTTATTGTCGAATTCCTCGTTGGGCCTCGGAAGGAAAGAGTCCTATTTCCTAACAATATGACAACAGCGAATTTCCTGTTGTCCTCTCACATCCCCCGTCCTAATTACAGAGCAGATCCACCCTGCTTAACGTTCCTGGACCTCGTAAGCCAACCAAAGTCCCTCTTCATAAAGCTTTCATTAGCCTCTGATTGCTGTCAGCCTGCTGGGCTCTGTAGGCTTTGGCCTTCATTAACAGGCCTGAGTCACACAGTCGAGTGTACGAGCCTGCGTGCAGTCTGTTCACACAGGCAAACATCACAAGAAGAGATAAGTATTTATTTGATGTGTTGCTCTATTCTACTCTGCCACAGTCTGTTTTGTTTCTGTTCAATTCTTCCAAAAAAAGCGTAGGCTGCAAGTGTCAAGTGAAATGTTGCAGCAACAAAAATCCCCTGACAGCATTTTCTGTGTTTGTCTGATACCGAATGGCGGTTTTGTGCTCAGCCTCGTTCCATGGGCGATGATTCTATGAAAAGAATGATTCACTGCCACGCTGATGACATCTTTGCTTGATGCCCTGCAATCCAGTGTGCACTGCTGGGCACAACTTGTTCATTACTTTAGCCTGCGCAAATATGAAGGCAATATGCAAAGGTCCCATTTTCAATAGAGTCATGCAATTAAGAGACACAGAGCGCCGGTGGTGGGGAATTTTGAGTTAGTATGTGCTTGTTTTCATCAATTTAGATGACGTAGTCGTGTATTGCAAAATCTCGATTTATGATTTCATCACGATATGATTTCTTTTTTTTTTTTAAAAAGACAACAAATTATCATATTGAATTATTGCCCAGCCTGATCTGTACTACACATTGGTACTCCATCAGATGATCCAGGGTGCTGCTCTGTTTTGATGATTTAAGTGTCACTAATTTTCAACTTGAAATAGAGAAATACATCACTAATTCACAGAGCGTGTTGTTTTTATGGGACAAGACACAGAACAAGTCAAGAATAAAGTCTACTGACCATTTCAACACACAACATTTACCTTGTGAAGTCTGTGTGGTTTTCCTTCTAGGTAATTGAAACAAAATGGTTCTTTTAGTGCATTGCTCTGACATAAATATTTAAGGCGTGCGGCAATGCAAGACCTGCTTATTACTGCCTTGAATATATCTTCTTGTACGGTTTAGGTGAAGTTAATGCACATGTAATGTACATCTTATACTCTCCTCATCTTTAAATGAGCCTACAGTGGTGATACGGTGGAGCCTCTACAGTGCATGGTGCTGTATATAAGCTACATCAGGATATGTGGGCGGTGCAGAGCGGGAACTGAGCTGCGTAATGTGCCTGCAGCGTGGAGCGGCTTTTTTTGAAAAGTTAAAGCTCTCTTGGGCGGAAAACATGCTAATGGACCATAATGCAGGTCATGGGGCGCATTAACCACACTGTTATAGACACTCGTGTCAACAATAAACAAGTGAAAATGAACCGATTTAAAGGCCTAAGGAGCAAAATGTGGCAGGATTTCTCTAAATGGCAAACAGAAAAAGAAATCAGAAGCAGCTGGGAGCAAAATGGTTACAGAATGTTGTGAGCAGGAAGTGAGAATTGATGCAACTTCACTATCTTTGCATACTTCCAATGTTCCCAGTTATGCATAAAAGGGCAAATCCATCCACAACTACTTCTGTTGGGTTCATCAAATTAGTGTTTTCGAAATTTACACATTTGTTAAAATGTACAGCAGGTGGATATCAATTGTCCTTGCTCATTGTGGATTGTAGTAAACTACTATGTGTTTTACTGTTGAGTCATTTATTTGTGTTTGTGTACTAAACCAGTCCTGTGATCGTCATGGCGACCTGTCCACGGTGCAGCCCGCCTTCGACAAATGTTAGCTGAGATTAGCTTGTTTCCGTTTGAACTAATTCGGAATAACTTTAATAGACTTGATTTTATTTCAAGTGTAGTAAATGTTTCCACATCTCAAATTAAATTAAAGCAAAAGTGGAAAACCATGTAAATATACACAGAAATATTAAGGAGAAAGGGTAGTTTGGAAATTGGCTTTTCATTCACTGAGGTTGAAATTAATCATAAATTTTTCAAAAGATATTTGGGACAATGAGAAACCATGAAATGCAACAAAATTCCCCACACAGCCAGAATCATTCATCATGAATTAATAAAATGAATTCTCCATTATTTTACCATTCAAGCACTACTGAAAACTGATTACATTATCCACTAATACTCTTGGCCTTCAATCTCTTGCAGCGTCTTTATCCATATTTAATGACGATAATAGAGATGTTGGTGTTTTAGAACCTTACCTTGCAGAGCCTCCTTGGCCCGGTCCAGCTCCTGCTCCTTCTGGGCCAGCTGCACGCGGAGCTCGGTGGCGGAGAGCACGTCGGCCGAGCAGCCTCCCTGGGTCTCCTCCAGGTCTTTACTCAACATGTCCTTCATCTGCCGCAGCAGGTGCACCTCCTCCTGGAGCTGGGCCACCTCCTCACGCAGCAGGACTGCAACACACGGAGACACAACACAGCTTCAGTAAGCTGACGTCAAAACGCGGCTCTATAAATTATTATTATTATGATTATTATTATGAATGTGTGTGAGCAGGGAATCAGTTTTTCAAGCCAAGGTAACAATTTAATTCCAGTAGCTAGAGAAGGCTCATATGCATACTGGAATCCAATCTCAATCGCACAGAGGTGCGTTAGCTTTGGATAGATACACCGATGCAGAGATGATTATGTCTGAAAATTAATTTAACATCACCATGGGAGGTTATGGTTTCATTTGTAATTGAGATAACGACATCACATTACTCTGCCAAATGACTGCGGGTAAGCGTCACATGGGTTGGGTGGGGTCCGGTAGATGAGCAGAGACAATCTTTGATATAATAATGAAATGTATCGTTTGCTGCTGCCTGTTGAACCTGAAGCTTAAGTAAAGGAAAGAGTTCCCGTTTCCCATCCAGTGACTGGAGCTTCAGAGAGCTTCTCCCCTGCAGCGTCACAGAGACGCCAGCAGACAGAGAGAGGACTTCACTCGGGTTTAAAACCAGCCACGACAGACAAACGTCACACTTCAAGTTCTCAAACCTCCAAAAAAATGTATATTTAATCTAAAAATATGACATTTTTGCATGTTGAATGTGCTTGTCTAGGTGGAGGATATGGGGAGTAATTCATATAAGGATGAGTGGGGCCATGCCACTGAATTTCATGCATCCTCAGGGCAGGAGGTCGGAGGGGGGTTCGGAGGGGTGGGGGGGGGGGGGGGGGGGACACTGCTCAGCCCCATCTCGCAGGGCTCCACCATCAAGTGCCTCGCATAAATTAAACTTCACACTCCCACATAAAAAAAAAATAAAATCCATCAGAGATGAATGGGAGAACTGAGAATAGGAGACTAAATATGCCAAAGCACCGTGGGAGGAACAGAAGAATTCAAAATGGAATACAGATTGCACTTTTAGCTTTTTTAGTAAAGTTGGTCAATTCATCTGCTTTGCATTCTGTGGAGCATCAGTGGAAATTATCATATAAATGTGCCCTTATTGCCCATTTAATACTGCGTGGTGTCTTTAACTATTGTTACACCATCAGTGAGATTAAGAAATCTGGAAATTACCATTTGGAAAATATTAATGCCTGGATTTTACGGTCCATTGTTCTTAAAATGAACTATAATAGAGCCACTTTTTGTCAACTTTTGTTATTTCATATCCCAGAGAGGACCGTGAACTAAGCATGTCTCTGTGTGTAGTGCAGCTAATTCTTTGTGCATATGACAATTAAGGTTTGAATCTTGAGTCTTTTAAATGCAGACTGGAGTATGTACAATAGTGGTGTCACAAAATTGGACGGGTCACCCTAGAAACAATCTCGACAGTAACACAAAGAAGCTAAGGAGAGCGTTGCATTTTCCCACAGCGAGGATTTCCAGATGATTCTAGGTCCGAACCGCGGATGGATTATTATATATATATATAAAAAAAACGGCTTTTGTTTGTCATCAAAATGGAGTGTTTCCGTTATATCACAAACAAGGACTTAAAATATTGCACCTGAAGTAAACAAACAGTTGAAACATCAGCTTCACAAAAGGCAGGATTTCAGTTTTTCTGTGTATTCCCTGAATGCGTCGACTTATACACGTTTATTGTTTTTGTGTGTGGTTGACCGTGACCTGCGGGAGCAACACGCGTGTCTTTAATCCCGTGTTTCGGCCATGACACTGACGGTTCATTGCTCACTCCTCTTACAGCAGACGTTCCCCTCTTCCCCTCCTGGACACCTCATGGATCACTTAAGCTCTCACCTTTCCTCCCCTGGAACTAAAATGCACCTTTAAGACCAGTCCACTGCTTCCACCAGGGCTTTTGAGTCCTTTAATTCATGTTCACTGACGACATGTAAGTGGCTGAGGATAAGAGCTGCCCGCTGAATAACAAAAATGAAATGTAAAAAGGGTTATTAGGAGAGGGGTCGAGAGAAAAACGTCTGCGAGTGGAGTGTCATTATACAGAGGTATACTTAATGGACCCGATAATAGAAGCACATTTTACGGAGCAACTCAAGCAGCAACACCCTTATTGGCAAAGCCAGAGCTGTCCCTTTCTGGAAGCCACCGACCGCAAGATACAGTTCATTGGTGTTTAAAAATCCTATAATGGTCACAGACTACAGTTGATTACTTATTCATTTAGTTTGCAGGTATTGATTGTGCAACGGCAGCAAAACAGGGAGTCGTAAGTAAAGGGCGAGGACACTGAAAATGTGTGTTTTATCTTTTATAGCGAGCCATAAATACTGGTTTACAATTATGGTTTATATATGACACTCACTCCCTCATGGAATGAAGTTGCTTCTTTGAGAAATAGGGTTATGTGTAGACAAATAATTGCAAATAAAGTCAAATATTTGAAAGTAAAGTATAAAGATGTTGATTTTAAACCTCCCAGAGTAAGTTGTAATAACCACAACTTCAGAGACTGATCACTGCAGAAGGATAGATGATGAACCAAACAATTATAGAATAATGGATTCACTGCTGCAACAAAGAGATAAACTATAATTGTTTTTGTAATCTGCTCAGGTGTAATTTTACACTTCCTACTGTTCATCCCAGTGGGGCATCAAAAAAGTGTAAATAAATAACATTTCAACAAAGTAACAGACAACGTGTTAAATAAGTCCGAACTAAACAAAGAAAAATAGCTTTTAGTTATCATGCAGCAGAGCGCTTACCCAAACATCCAGAAACACAAGACTCTCAGAGACTTTGAAATAGAACAGGATCGCTCATTATTCATATTTGTATTTGGGGTTTCTACTAAAATATACTTACATGCTTTAATGTTCATAAACACTTTATATGTCTTATTCTGTCCGCCTGAATATACCTGTATGCCCCCTCTGCCATAAACGCTCCGTCTTCTTTCAGCCTCCCTTGTGAAAAGCCCAGTCGGCTCTGATTGGTATATGGTTCACCTTTTGACCCGAGACAGCGCCTGATGAACTGACTGGGTCGTCTTATTCACAGCTTGTGTGAGTAAGCACTCAAAAATACCCAAAAGTATGCGCACAAGCACTGAAAAAGTCTGTTTTTCATCATCATCCTCCGTCTTTCACGTCCACCCCGAACTACCTTCTATTTTAACGTGTCATGGCATTGTATTTATTACTTTAAATGACCTTTGTGTATTAACTGTTAGATATCAATACACTTGCCTTACTGCATTTTATTGCGTGTCAATGGCCATTTGACTTTTACATTACATTCGTTTGTCCAAAGCGATTGCATTCAACCTCTACGGGAGAGCATGAGAAGGTGGCCTCATATTATATATATATTATATTATATTATATTATACGTGCATCCCTTACGAATAAACAACCAAGCGCACGATCAATCCTACGGCACTCAGAGGATTAGACTGAGGTGTTGACGCGTACGTGATGTAATGACATATATATTAACCCAGGAAGTGTAATAACACCACAAAACTATCATGAAAAACATATTATTTATGCTATTTGAACACACAAGCTGTGCATAGTGTTCAGGATGTGAGACGTAGAGAATACGCTGCAGACAAATATACCTATTCTTACCGTTTCCCAAAGGATTGACAGATGCTTCCTGATAAAAAATAAACCGATGGAAAATATGGAGAAGAATTTAATTGAACATCCTCACACTGATTTAAATTACACATTTAGCGATTGACTTTGTGAAGACAACCAGGTGGTCGACGGGGGAAAAAACAGTTTGCAGCCTGATGGTTAAATCTGTTCACTTTACCAGCAAGAGGACCTGCAACATCTACGATAGGAAATGCGAGATGAACTGTCATTCGCTGGGAGCGTGAAGGGGGAACAGATATGTTATTGTCTCCTCCAGCTTTGTGCAGGCGAGCACAGTGCTGGAGCTCTCCAGATAAGACAGTCAGGGGGGGAGGGGGGGGGTTGGGGGCTGAAGACAGCCACCTATTTTTCAACATCCGTGTCGTCTCCAGGTTGGGGAGAAGCATCCACAGCCGCTCTGCATTACAAATGACGGCCCGAGTGGGAGCCTCCTGATAAGTGCTATCTCCCTCCCCCAGCAGGACTCCATGCAGCTCAGTCCCACAGAGAGTCCTCCCCCGCAACGTCGGCCCACGTCTGTGAGGCTTACAACTTTAGCATGCTTATGTACTGTATATGCAAATTAACGGAATAATCTTGTTTCTTGTCGAAGGTATTCCATTTTGTCTCACGCATGCACGCAACAGACAATAGTTAAGAATAATAGATTGACTTATGAATGACTTATACGACGACCTTGAGCCGACTGCCTTCATACAAAACTGATTGTTTTTGAGTTTGAATGAAGTGTGTTTTATGAAGCCTCACAGCCCGTTAGTGTCTACAAGGAGGGTTAGCCAATTAGGTCGTATTCATTCAATCACACAATCCAGCAGTGGTCATTTTAGACACACCTTTCTAGGAGTTTATGATACTGGACATCCAACAACAGCTACAACTCATATTATTTGTAAAATAAATGGCTGGTATTCATATTAAACACGGACCTTGGATCATTTCCTAAATAAAGGTTTCAGTGAATTGTAAAATAGAATGTAGCACCGAGAGGAAAATAATATAAATGTGTTTTTCAGATTATATTCATGAAATCATTTCACGACAGAAAACATATACAAATGTTACACATCTCAACGAAGGCAGCTGTTGTCAGTTCCACTCCCGGTCGACTATCAACACAACCCTTCTGGCCGTAACTTGTCTTTCTCAAAAAAAAAAAAAAAAAAGAGATGACATATATAAAAACAGATGTTTTTGTCAGTGTGTGGGACACGTACAATTTGATGACACAGGGTTGTGTTTTAGTTTTCGGTGGTGGGACTCTGTTGCCATCACAACCTCTGTGCTGGCAGGTATGAGAGGATGCATCAGGGTTGGATGTTTGCCGACTCTCTGCTGTTAGCTCAGCCTTCAACACCACCTGTTCCCCACCGGCTGACAGCACGTTTCCTGCTCCTAGATGACAGCTCCACATATGTCTGACACCAGACAGCTTAAGATTGAATTCATAGGACTGATCCAGTTTTACAGTTTGAGTCACCGAGGTGACGGCTGAGATCTGGGAAGACGGTAAATAACTAAAATAAAGTAAAACTTATTGCACACTAACACTGTGAGGGAAAGCTACTACAGTAAAGGAGGTTAAAGTTGGATTCGGATGTCACGCTGTAACCTGAAATGAGGGTTTAAAACTGCAATATTTTATGGCCACTTGGGGGCAGTAGAAACAAGTTGTGAAGATAGCACCACCTTTAAAGTTGATATAACAGACTTTAGCAAACAGTTGCTTATTTAAGCATCAACAGTTATGGGGCACCATTATCATACATTTTAAGTAATATTTTTGGGCATCAGAGATTGGCAGGCCCAATATTCACTCTTTTAGCCAGGTGTGTTTACGTGACTCACCAAAGTACTTAAGTGTGTTTACGTGACTCAAAGTACTGAAGTGTGTTTATGTGAATAATCAAAGTACTAAAGTGTGTTTAGGTGACTTATCAAAGTACTGAAGTGTTTTGTGACTCAAAGTACGAGTGTGTTTTAAAGTACGATGTGTTTACGTGACTCATCAAAGTACAGAAGTGTGTTTACGTGACTCATCAAAGTACTAAAGTGTTTTATGTGACATCAAAGTACTTAGTGTGTTTAGTGACTCATCAAAGTACTAAAGTGTTTTTGTGACATCAAAGTACTGAAGTGTGTTTAGGTGACTCATCAAAGTACTAAAGTGTTTTTTTGTGACTCATCAAAGTACTGTATTGTGTTTACGTGACTCATCAAAGTACTTAGTGTGTTTACGTGACTCATCAAAGTACTAAAGTGTTTTTTGTGACATCAAAGTACTGTAGTGTGTTTAGGTGACTCATCAAAGTACTAAAGTGTTTTTTTGTGACTCATCAAAGTACTGACATGTGTTTAGGTGACTCATCAAAGTACTAAAGTGTTTTTTTGTGACTCATCAAAGTACTGTACACCACAAAACAGTGTGTTACGTGACTCATCAAAGTACTAAAGTGTTTTTTGTGACATCAAAGTACTGTAGTGTGTTTAGGTGACTCATCAAAGTACTAAAGTGTTTTTTGTGACTCATCAAAGTACTGACGTGTGTTTACGTGACTCATCAAAGTACTAAAGTGTGTAGGTGACTCATCAAAGTACTGAAGTGTGTACGTGACTCATCAAAGTACTGAAGTGTGTTTAAGTGACTCATCAAAGTACTGGTGTGTTACGCTGGTCACTAACTGTCTTTCTGTCATTTGGTGCTGAGCAGGTAGAGTACAGTATTAAACAAATACACCATGATGAGATAAAGAAACAATTAATAAAGACAAGAAATACCTCAAAAAAGGTCTTACATTGCAGCATTCTCTAAAATAATAAGCATGCATTTTCTGTTCCTAATATCCAGAAATACACAAAATTATGGACATGGAGTATCTTTAAATAGTACAGGCTTAATGTGTTTCTACAACTGAAGTCTTATGCAACTGTGAAGTGCCACGGGGACTAAGCTGAAGCTAATGACGACTGATCTTTGTCTCCGACTCGATTGGCAAAGAAATATGTGCATTCGTTGACCCTCGCTCCATTTCTGCCTCCATTCCGTTCCAATTCCCTAAACGGGATTGCTAGTTATTATGATTCATCGAAAGAGTAAATAAAATCTCCAGCCCCGGCCACTGATGTAAACGACAGCTTAAATGTGCGCATTTGCATAATAGCGGCCATGCATCAGCTGACATGCAGTTGGTACAATGAAATAGGAATCTGATCAGTGTCATTTCCTATTTGTATGATTTAAGCAATATGGCTGCAACTGTCTTCCTAAATAATCCTGCAGCCTTTGTGCAACAGCGTCGGTATGTTAGAGACCAGTCACAGAATTGTTCCAAAATATCAGCGCTACTCTGGTTAGCCCAAATCTGTCATCTCTTGGACTTCATGGTGAAAAAAAAACAAACAGATTAAACATTTGAGGAGAAAAACATGCTTTTTGTTTTTTCAAAGATTTGGACTTCTTGCTACTGTGTGAACTTAATGCCTCTAAAAAATCTGTTATTTTTCTGGGTCCACCAAGAATATTCAGACATTGTATTCAGTATATATATCATACCATAGTGACACTCCATGGGCTCTCTCTGTCCATCTGTGTCTCTATGTCATGCTCAGACTCTCAGCACATTAACACATGTGAATTATTCGCATTTCCATCAACTGGATTTGGAGTAAATAAACTCAGCTACAGCTGTTGGCTGTAAACACAATAGAAGAAGTAGAGGTATGAAGGGGAACAAAACAACCCATTCTACCTCATCTAGAAAAAAATGGTTGAGGTCTTCAGCAGTTTGTTTCAATTGGGCAGGTTTTAATCAGGTGGGTCTTTAATCAGGCTTTAATGTCTCGCTTCATGCTGTCCTGAGACAAAGACAAGCATTTGTGCGTCATTGGAATATCCAAGAAGATGCTGACAGCAGAAACAGCTCTCACTCATGTGAGTTCATTGTTTGCTCTGATCAGAATTCATTCGGCGAAGGTGTTTCCATAATCCATTTAGCGCAACTCTTTTCCACCTCAGGCAAAAATCCACCTCAAGTTAGCTAAAAAAACTTTTTCCCCTCTACTTCTTCTACTTTTTATAATGCGATTCTTCAAAATGTGACTGGAAACATGGCTAGTGTCTCCCTAAAACTTGTCCTGTACAGTTATTTCCTCTTATTTCCTCTTTCCCAATTCTACAACAACAGCAGGACTCAAAACCCAAAGTTTCAAAAGGTCTAGTGATGTGTCAGCGAGTCCGGTGGCCACGCGGCATCCTGAAATTGGACTTGGCTGAAATGGGATTGGAGGTTGAAAATTGATAGGGAATGACAGTAAGTGTCTAGAGGGGGGACATTTTTAGATTGGTTCTCCATCTTCGGAGTGAGTGGGAGGGAAAGATGGGGTGGGGTTAAATTTTTGCCTGTTACTGGAGACAAAATCAATTAATGGGCCTATTGTTCCCACAGAATTCTTATTCAGCCAGCTTGCAGAGGGAGGACATATAGCACAGGCCACAGTATAGAGCAGATAGCTGCTACTATATGATGGGTGCATATGCTATATGCAGGCCTCCTAGTTTAAATAGAGCAGACACATTAACTTCGATATTTATTTAAAATAACTATGTAATTTAGACACATTATGTGTTTTTATACTGCTTGAATTACTGCAATATAATATCCCATCTGACAAAAATCAACACATCGTGAGACAGAAGACCAAGTCCAGCGAATCAATTCCTTCCCACATACATCCTCATGAAGAATGTTGTATTTAATGACAGGGCGATGCTGTAAGGAAGTGCAGCACCAGCTGGTTTACGACATAATTTGTCTAGCAAAGACGAATGAGTCCGTGTACAGTAAAACCTTAAACACAGTCTGAATGCAGAGCTTATCGTACTGCGGTTGTTCAGGACAAAGGAGCAACCCAAATCAGGAATGTGTGAAATAAAAAACGGGAATGAAAGAGCAGTCGGGGTCAAGAATTTGAGCAGAAAGTGCTTTCATGACGGGAGGATACAGCCCACATCCTCTTGTTTGTTTTGGCCCCGCTTGAATAATTACATTCAAGCTGATTCTCTTTTAAAACCCATTGGAGATGCCACGTTGGGTTGAAAGCTTAACCCTCGTCGGCTCTCCTTTTGAATGTATTTAGGAATAAATAAATTCTTCATGTGAGAACGCTCAAGTACGGAAGCCCTCAGATACAAGTGAGAAAAATAAATTCCAGTGATCCATTTTCTAAATCTGATCTAAATTGTTTTCTCTCCAGTGTTTATGACTTGAGAACAAGGTGAAAAAAAAAGTTTTCCCAGGATAATCTTTCTAAGTTCCTGAGCTCATGTTCTCATCTGTGAAAGAGATGGAGAAAAAAAAAAAAGAAAAAGAGTATGGTCAGGTGTTTGTTGTTGTAATATCCATTTCAGCCACAAGAGGCTGAAATGTACCACAACACCATGTTCTGAAAAAGACTACAAGCCTTCATGTTTTCCAGCCGAGTTTTTAATTCTCCATGCGCTCGAAACACAAGGCACTTATATTGTGTGTTAGTTAGCAGGTTTAAATTTAAACTTACCTGGAAGAAAACATTATTGCTTTTCGTCCTATTTAGAACACAATCTTATGTATGGGTGCACTTCAGCCACTTGTGACCGAAATTAGTATTACAACAACAACTACGAACCCTAACCACTAAAAATGATCCTGACGTCAACAAAAGAAAATTCACCAGACGAAACTTTTTTTTCACAGATGAAAAAGATAGAAAGAAATAATTGAAGAAATCCATCCTGGAAAGGCTATTGTTTCTCTCAGTTTGGTATTTTGAATTCTTTTCTCTCCTGGGTTTAATGTGTCATCTTTCAGAGCAGAAAAGGGATCACAACATATTTGTTTCTATCTCAATAGCCGACCAGGGCTTCCGTTCTCATGCTGAGGTGATTTAGATTTTTCCGCAGTTTCGTGAAAACATTCTTCTGTAACCAAAGAATGTACAAAAAGGCAAACAGATGAGGACACAAATCTCCAGTGATGAGACAAAGTGTGCAGCAGGGGAGCTCATCGAACTCTTTTAATAACCCATTTTAATCCTCCCCCAATTCAAAACCTCTACAATGTTACCTATTTACAAGTGCTTCATTACAGTGGTGAAATACATTTAAAAAAGTACTGTAATAATGTGCAGAATAATTATATTAATATGAAAAATGAATTGTATTTATCTGTAAAAGAATATTCCCCCTTCCCTCCCTACATGCATGTGCTTATTTATGACAGATCTCAAGGGGTCGGGGTCTTGAAGTTCACTCGGTGTTTGACTCTCTGTTCTGTCTGTGGCCTGCTATCTGTGTGATGGAGCAAAGAGCAGCAGAACCAACTAGCAGCTAGACTCCTATGAAATGAAAATCCATGAGAATCATCTTTGTTACTCAATAGGAAACTAAATGCAAGACGGCCTCCAGGCCAATGCACCCGCTCCGACGCGGCTCCATTTCCCCGTAATGATTAAATCCCAGGAAGCACATGAATTTCATGGATTTATCCACAATCTTCAATGTTGGAAAAGTGACCCGGAGAGGTATTCGAAATGCTATGCACTCAATCGTGTTGCGTTCCTTTATAGACAGACATTATATTTCAAGAGCATCAGCTGTTAATCTTAAGACTTATTCAATGTTCTTTCTTATTTAAGCTCAGCCAAAATACTCAGAATGGTAAGAAATTGTCATTCATGTGAAACATTCTGCCACACACACACACACACACACACACACACACACACACACACACACACACACACACACACACACACTTGGATAGGTATGTGCTTTACTGCATGCATGATGGGATACTGATTAATGTTTGCCCTTTGCAGACATGTATGCAAACAGCAGCAGCCATTATCTGACCTTTATATTCCAAAGGGAATCTGTTTGTATCCTCAGGACAAAAAAAAAAAAAAAAAAGAAACTCACAAACTCACACCCCCCCTCATACCCCCCCCCCTTCCCCCCTTCCCCCCCATTGAATAAACTGCATTACAAATGATGTTACACTCAACTTTTCTATCTTGTCTGTAACTTATACTGTCTGGAGATGTGGCCTCCTAAAAGTACCACACCAGTAATTTAAACACATTATGTATACTTTCCGACACAACTTACCATTTTGCAAATGGTGGTGCTGTGTTTGTTTCACTGATTTCCATAACAGCAACTATGTTTGTCCAGTGACTTCAGGTGATGCACAGAAAGGTAATGCAGTGTTGACATTTTCAAATCAATCAGCATTCAGTCTGCATTACCACACAACTGTAACACTTGCAAAGATAACTGCAGACGCACTGAGCTAACTGTGATGAATTACACAACTCAAGCGAGTTTCAAGGATCTGCATATTTTGGTTTTTCATACAACACAGAAATGAATGGAAACCAAGAGTTTCCTGGATTGGTGTTCCCTAAACAAAAACTCTACAGAATGCATTTTAAAATTGTCAGCATAAATAAATATCCATGCTGAGTCGATGTCATGCAAACACACTGACGTAGTTCTTTTAATTTGGCTGCCTGTGATTTGAGCTATTTAATATTATTCCCGTGTTAAACACAGAGAGGGAGTGATCGACGACAAGGGTACAAATGAGATGTTCAAAAATCAGCCAGAGAGGCAGCAATTGTGAAATTCACGTCTTTCATATGCAGGTCCTTGAGAAAGTGAAAGCACATGTGCACACTTTCACATCAGATCCTGAACACCTCATTCAGAAAAGGATTGCCAAAATGTCTTTCAAAGAGTCTTTCATCTTTAAATGAGATGCAGCAGTCATTAATAAAAGTCAGAGTGTGTGTCTGCCTGTCTCCGTCTCGCACACACACTCACACACTCATCTTAATGGAGCATTGATAGCATATTCATCAGTGGCTCCTGACGGTGGTGACGCCGAGGCGCTGACTGATGAAGGCAGCCTGCAGTGTGGAGTGCTCCGCTCTGGATTAGCTAGTCAATTCTCACGAGCAGAACAATCTCCCTGCGTCGCCTCAGGAGATGACAGGGTCACGCCTGATGGAAATTGAGGAAAAAAAGGAAAAAAACACACCTTGCCTTGGGGGCACTCCATCGCAGAAATCAGACTCTAATATTCCGTATTAACGGAGAAAGTGATGAAGAGATATTGGTATGCAGGATGACACACACAGGGATGGATTGCTACGTATTGATGAGCACACCAGTGTGAAGGCAAGCGTGTCACTGAAGCTCTTAACATGCCAGCAAATGTTTGGGATGACCCGAAGAATTTCCATGACTGAAAGCTCAAATTGTTTGCTTGGTCCGACCCGGCATCCAAAACTAAATATTCAAATCAACAATCACGTAAAAACAAAGAAAAAGCTGCAAATCTGGAAGCTCGTACAAGCGAAGAATTTATTTTTTATACAAACTACAAGCTGAATTCCACAGAACTCGAGGCTGTCGCCGTTAATTCACATCAAAGGCATTTAAATGACGATGTCACTCCCTGCATGACTCCCTCCCTTCTAGTCCGTCAGTGTCCATCAAGCAGTCGACGCTCTAACATCACAGAATCTGACATCCACATGCTGGCAATCCTATTTCATGCTTCAGGTCCTTGGAGTAATGGGGGCTGAACTTGGGCCCGAGTGGGGTTGGAAACGGGGCTCGGAGAGAAAGATAAGGCGGTAATCTATTCCACCACGATCTGGGTCCGTTGTCTTAAAACCCTCTCGTGTGTCTACGGATAGAATCAGCCACACTGGCCAGAACCTGCATTGTTATTCACAGAATGACAAACATGCAAACAGAGTTCAGTTATGCATACTTTTTTTATATATATACATACAAGCATCTTTATTTTTGCTGTAACCTTTACACAGTTACATAAGCAGCCCTCTCTCTCATTCTCACAGTCTGCAGGAATCCGTCAAAACAACGCCTTGGTTTTAAAGTCCTTCTCCCATCTATGACGTGAAAACCACAAACGGCGAGATTAATATCGTTCTTAGGTTTCAGATGGACAGATATAGACGCTGGACGGGATTTTGAATTCCTCCGTCACGGAGATTAGCAGTTAGAGTTTCCATGGAACTGGAAGAGGTGCTGCTCGGGTCACGAGGGGACAGACGGTGGAATTGAAGATCAGATAGCTGATGGATACAATAATGGATGGATGAAGCCATTAAAACACAACTGGGGGAGTCAGAGACTGCAAATGAGCCAAAATGGCCGCCCTTCTACAGAAGTGGTAATGAAGGTGGAGGCTGGCAACTATTCTGCTGTGTGATCTTCTTATTACGTCCACGCGATTCATCATCCTCCAGTATTTTGTACCAGCAGGTATTCAGAAGGCAAATAAATGCTGCAAAAATACATACAGAGCCGATTCTAGGACACTGTAATTGCAGAAGTATACACCATTTGCCTATTTGTGGGGATAAATAACTATGTGCATTGCTCTCTGAGTTGGTATGTTAATGAATTGGTGCTTTTATTAGGTTCTTCTTGTGCTTCTCTTCTGGACAGTTCACACCGAACATGATGAGAATGTTAATTGGTTGCATCAGGCCAGGCAATAATTGCTGCTGGTTATGCTTGATGAGCTGTGCTGGTAAGAACAAGTCATTCATTCATTCTTTGTGAATACACAAGCCGTCAACATTTAGCTCGTTTTGTGTCTATTTTCACTTGTGGTTCCATTTTATTGTTACACGTTTGTTAACATAGCGCTATTAAGTTGATCTCATCCCCCCCACCGGGTGTTGCTATTAAACATATTGCAAACAAATAAACACTTATTTTCAGAGATTAGTCTTGTTGCGCATGAGTGGGAGTCAAGTAGACAACAAAGCAACAATATCTGATATGCAATTGGAACAATAAGCGAGTTTTGTTTCGGAGAGAGAGATCTGTGTGAGACGACCAGAAACCTCACTCAGACTCAACTGCATCATCTTATTAGGTGGAAGAACGGATTAGCTGAGACGGGTAGCTGAGAGGTGCTTGGATGTGTGTCTGTACATGTGTGACAACGCAGGTGTGTGTGTCTGTGTGTGTGTGTGTGTGTGTGTGTGTGCGCATATAGTGGAGAAATGAGCTTTGCTGCCGAAGGCTAACAGTGCTATTATTTATAGTCTGGGCCAAATGGGAGGGCAGACACCGTGTCACCATGGATACTTCATCAAACTGGGGGGGGGTCCACACCCACAGAGTCTGCGTACCTGTATGAGGTGGCTCCCACCACTGTGACTACGACCCTGCACTCAGATCAACCAAACAAACCCATCAACAAACCAGAAGTAAATACCGCCTCCTAGAAAAGCCACGCCGAGGTGACAGTGATGATCTGGTGGACGAAGTAGAGCACGGGCGGTGCTGAAGCCGCCCTGGTTGCCTCTTGAGATAGTTAATAGGATCCCGGGACTGAAATATGTAACTAATGGTTACGGAGTTGCATTTGTTCTCAGTTTTTGGAAACGAGCAGGGATCCGCTGACAGCTTCAGTAAATAAAAGCCGCGAGACTGAAAAGTCTGTCACTGAAAATGTGAGCTACCTTTTTCAGTGACTTACAGAGAGCTCGGTCTGTCGTCCACTCATGTGTGGGGGAGGAGCTCAGCAGGAAGGGGCAGTGTTTGAAAACAGACGATTTGTGATCGTGACAAAGCAGCCAAATTAATCTGAGATTTTGCTTAAGAGTAAATGTGATTAGATGCCAGGGTGTTCAAAGAGAAAGAGAGGGAGAGAGCGATGGGACATAATAAAGGCGCCAATCAATGCATCCTCATTATAATACAAAATGACTCCAAGCTCTCAGAAAGTAATTCCCAAATTTGACTCATGCCTCACGATTATTACAGTTATTTCCCCATTATCCCTGACTCGGATCGTCTTTAACTCGTTACCAATTATCTCGTGTGTCTGCCCACGACATGAAGAAACTGGCGAGCACCCGAGGGAGCCGCCTGCTGCCTTCATATGTAGCACCAGTCAGGGAAAGAAGGCGATCGCACGGCGAGGACCAAACTCATCTGCTCAAGCAATGACGTGCACACCACGCATCTAACGCGTTAGAATATGCACATGGACACGAGCGTGCATCTGGATGCGCGAGGGGTGCAGGTTCACACCCACGGGCCTCACGTGGTCCTCGGTGAGTGTCAGGTCAGTCTGACAGGAACAGGCTGACCAGTGGGAAACAGCTTCTGCTTCATAGCCCGGTTCACACGAGGTGTTAATCCATCTCTCACATCATATCCCTCGTCTGGAAACACTACTTTCTCTCTGAGTGACAGCCGTGAGACACAAAGGAGCGATGTGATGTGACTTGGTCCGGGGTGTCTGGCAGAGCGGAGGAGCTGATGTTTGATGTGAATTCAACACGGAGAACATCAAAACCACAACATTTCTCCGTTATTCTGCTCGGAGGACATCAACAGCTGGTATGATTACACATAATCTGCTGCTATGGTTACAAGCAGTAATGGCTGCATGACTAATGTTTTACAATTTCAGTTTGCAAAGACAGACCGCAAATTACCTAAGCGGTAATCACAGAGGCTGCCAAAGAAATATGAGACGGAAAGGTGAGTAACTGAGCACAATTGCAAATACATAACCACACCTGGGATAGTAAGGGTTAGGCAAAGACAGCCATCCATAGCCTCCAGGTGTTTGTTTTGCTTTCAAGGCACTAATTGTGTCACAACCACACCTCTGGGTTAAGCCTGGTGGATTTATAGGCCGTGCTTGGAAACATATAACAGTTTGACCAGTTTTATGCCACATTTCTGGGTTTCTAGCTCGAAAAAACGTAACAGGCAGAAAACTCAGGGTTTGTCTGTGTAATGTGAACTTTTACCTCTGTGTTCGGGCTATCCTTAGGCCAAGGTTGAAGGACAGGTGAAGCACCAGTATATAGATAAAATGCAGGTATTTGGAAGTCAAACAGCAGAGCAGTTGTTCTTCTCTGCTGTTGTAATTCAATGCTTTTCATTTAAAATAGTCTGAAACCAGTCTGACTGACACAGCAAAAAATCCCTGTGTGAATGTAGAACATGCTTTTAGGCTAAAAACTGCAGCCAACAACCCCAGACCCGTGTTTACAGTAGAAACACAACACAAAGCCTCTTTACATGACCATGAAAACACTGTTGTTTGAAGACAAACTGAACAAAAACCAAGACTGATCTAAAAAAAAAAAACTCCCTCACAACTTCTGCACCCGGCAGCTGAGAAAAGTGTGAATCACTGCAATATTTTCCAATCGTTTGATTTTATAGGTCAGAGGTCAGATCCCCACATTACCAGCCACATGGCTCTGCATCTCTACCAGCTCTTTCTTAAGTAAGTCAAACTCACACTGAAGACAACGGACTGAAAGGCCAGGTAATGGCGGAGCCTCCGCTCCACAGTGAGGTCACTCGGTGCAGGTTAAAGTCTCCCAACGGCTCAGCACCTCAGCAGGTGACTGGCTGGCTGGTCCACTATCAGACATGACTCTCGCCAGCACGTGAACATGTCACCCTTTATGATAAATAGCTAGACGCGTCTCCTCTTCAAGGACCTTTAGTCCAGATTGACACTGAATAAGCCACCGTTGCCGTCTCACTATTTGAAAGGACTGAAACTCCCGTCACACTGTCGTCTAGTGAAGCAGCTGCTTGTCTTTTCCACTCACTCACCAGACTTTCCCTGCTCCCCGTCTGACTTCATCCCCTCCTCCTCCGAGGGGAGTTTTCCAGAGGATTCCAGGATTCCAGGATTTGTCAGGTGTGTGCTGGAAACTTTCAGGAAAGACACAAAGACTCCAAACTCCAAAAATCCTCTTTTCTCACGAGGTTTTCACTGAAAGCACGTCCATTTTTTTAAACTATATATAAAAAAAAACAGAAATCAAGCGAAGTTGACATCCAGGAGCTTCTCGCTGTGTCTTTCCCTCTGTGAGTGTACCTGTTCAAGGCGACTCCCACGGCGTCAATGATTCAGTACACTGGGCCCCTCCCCCTCAACTCAAATGGTTTACTAGGTGAGGGGGAGGAGCTCGGCCGGGCTGTCACAATGATTTTCCCACATTACTCAAACATACACACACACACACACACACACACACACACACACACACACACGAGGGGAGGAGCCCAGCCTGGGTGTGGGCTTGCAGGCAGGTGAGCGTTGATATGTGTGTAGTCTCACGCAGCAACAGGTCTGCCAGCTGTTGACTTGCCTGAGGGTCTCAGTAACCTAATACCATTTAAAACAACACCTGTTGTATCATAATCACCTCGAGCACCATTAAAATGACCTCTGCAGTTCCAAACACTTGCCGGAGAAAGATGCTGCCATGTTTGTTTTTTATCTTCATCTGCATTTATGATCAGCCAGTAAAAAACTTCATCATTCACGCATCGACCCACATTCTTTGAGTAACTTGAACAAACTACAGTAAGGTGGAGTCATAAAGAGTAAAGCAAGCCAAAGCTCCACAATAATGGCTGGATTAAGAACTACAACCAGGGGATACACACAGGATATTGTCAACATTCAGTGGATTAAGATGTAGCTCGCTTTTAAATTAAGTTATTAATAACGTGGATATGTTTACATTTCTTTGTAAAAACGTATCTTTTAAAGCCTTCTTCATTTTAGTTTAATTAAATCTTAATATCTCTGGATGGTGTGGAAATTATAAGCAAACAGACCGTTACCATTAGTGCAGGTATACTCTCTGTATGCTTGCTTCATTCAGCCCCCCTGCTGTGGCAGTGGTCCGAGGCAGGCGGGTGAACGAGGGTGTGCCCTGATTTTAAACAAATGTGATACGCCTCTGCGTTTATTAAACTTTATTAATCTGCCTGCAAGGACAGAGATAAAAACCTCTTTAAATAAGCAGAATGATGAGTCAGACTATAAATGTTATCCCTGCAAGTAAAGTGCACATCAAGAATTAGTCCTAAAAAAGGGCCAAACAGCATTTATAAAAGACTCATCAAACACCGATTGAATTGTATCTTGATTTCGTTTCACTTTCATTCTTTTAATAATTTAGAATAAGGCGGCGTTCTCTGCACAGCCTTTGTGTGCCAACGTGAATATTATCAGTGAATATTATTATAGATAATTCCTACGTTATCAGGTAAGGTCACATTCAAATGGAACACTTCATTATTAAAAAAATTAAATTCTCTGCTCATACTCCCATATGTGAATTCTTCTATATTTACATTCAATACACTGGCCACACAGCCGGAGTGCCGGTGCATAAAATACAATGAGCCCACCGACGGGGAGTAACAGGAGCTCTCAGGGCCTCCTGGTGGCTGAGGCCAAATTCTCTCAAGCTCTATTAATCAATGAGGCCACTGTAGACTCAACCTAGACTCAATATTCTTTTAAAACCTGCCTCCGTAAAAGTGTGGCAAAACAATGCAGGATGTGGACGTACATTGAATTATGTATCTATTAATTCCTCAACAATAATGCAATAAGGAACTATGCGTGATTACATGGTTCATCGAAGCATCCATAACTCCCCACAGACCAGAAAAGCATGTTCTAGGACTCAACAACGGAGAGTCACCAAACTGTGAACATGTACATTCGGCAACAAACTCAAATTGATGGAGTTGTTATTGTTGTGAATTGAGCCGATGTTAGTAACAAGAGGCCATGTGCACACCTCAGTACAATGCACCTACATCACAACAGTGTCAATCAAGTGCTATGCCAAAAACCTTGATTGGGTTCTCTGCAGAGTTGATAATCATTCAATGCACCACCCCTCTCTCTGAGACAATAAAGCAGCTAAAGAAAATAATCTATTGTCGCCGTGCATAATGGACATCGTGAGGAAATTGAATACTGCCTTCTCAAAGGAGTGTTTGTGGCCCGTGCAGGCCTGCAGCTCAACTGATATGCAACAGATTAAAAGCTAAAGGTACAGGCACAAGATGACAGGGAGAGGCTTTGTGTTGTGAGCATGTGTGTGCATGTGGATGTATGATGATTTCACTTCAGGATAACAGCTAAAGGATGGCCAGCAGAAAGCAGGGAAAGAGCTGCGGAGCTATATTCTACGATACAATTGGAATGCAGTCATTGATTTTGTTTGGACCTTATTTTCCTTTGACAGTCACAAGGCTTTTTCTTGTAATTGTTGAAATGCCCTTTAATGCCAGTGAAGAGGAAGGCTGCAGTAGTTATATTGCCTAAAATTACCATCATGTGTCTCTGTCTAGTACGGCTTGGTTTAAGATTACAAATCCAAGAATGAGAGTTGACTCAGCAGTTTCCCCATTCTGGAGAAAAGACTCTCAGAAAAGAGAATGTGAGAAAAAATACAATAGTGCCATTTATCATGTGAAGCTGTGGGTTGTACAGTTGTTTAAATAATTGTGCTGGTCGGATTGTCTTCTGCAGTGCACGATAGATGATTGCATGGCAGTTCCCTAAATGCTGGAAGGAGGTCATTTCATGACAAAGGGGATTTACCATCTAAAACAAGGTCATGCTACAGTAGCAAGATGCCACTAAGAATATCATTGTGTGCCACCATGCTCCCAACTGTGCAAAAGTTTCTGTATTTAGCACTTACACTAAGCAATGCACACGGACCACATTACCACTCTATGCTTGCTCAGTAGATGGCAGACTACAGTATATTAATTATGCTACTCTTGCCCCAGACCTGTTGGGACATGTGCGCTACAGTGTAAGGTAACTAGGAAGTGGCCCAGCTGTGGCTCAGGCTCAGACACTTATGAAGATGAAGTGCTAATCAGTGGGTCTGTTGGGTTTCCTAATTAAAAGAATGTACTTGGCTCGCGCTGGCTATTTACACTACATTAAGACAGCATCAAATTACACTACAGGGATGCACGGCTTGAAAAGCATGATGATGTTTAAAAAAAAAAAAAAGAAAAAAAAGATTTAAGGTAAAAGGCAGTTAAGCTGAAGTTGCGGACGCTCACCTTGTATGACGCAACATCACACACAAGCACACACACGTTTCTAATTTCTGGGATGCCTGGCAGTGATGAGCTGAGAGCACTATCCCTTAAATGAAAATCAATGGAAGGAGGTAATCTCGCTCTCCCTCTCTCTCTGCAGTCAGTTTACACGATACCTCAAAGGACAGAAGCACCACCGCACAGCGCCAAGCAGACGTCAACCCTCCATTGTTTATGTGAGACAGGAATGAGAGTAAAACTGAGACTATGAGAGAAACATTGGAAATTAATTGAATGCGCGTGCGTGCGTGTGTGTGCGTGTGTGTGTGTGTGTGTGTGCGCATGTGTGTGTGTGTGTGTGTGTGTGTGTGTGTGTGTGTGTGTGTGCGCGTGTGTGCATGGATGGTCAACTTTTTATTGCTGCCGCTCCTTGCTGTTGCTTGTGAACAACGTGGCGTCCGTCTCTTTTATTGCCCGTCTAACTGCCCTATGTAACAACACAATGCACGTTGGACACCCTCTTCTCGTGAATTCACACTTTACCGTCGTCCTAGAGCCAAGATTGTTATCAACGCTGCATCTTGCACAGCAGAAACTTGAAACAGCCTCTGTGTGAAAGATCAGCCCACGAGTCACAACGTGTGAACTGGTAGGGAGAAAGAAAAATGTAGCCGGTGATCTGTGGTTAGGACCGATTAGAAATTATTATATTATTACCTACATCACTAAAACACCTACATCACAAAAAAAATGTAATTAGGGAAATGTTGCGGTCATATGAGCAGAGATATCGTCAACATTATGTCTATTGTGGAATCAGGCCGTTATGAACACAAACAGCACTGAGTGGAAAAAAAGGAAGAACGAGGAAGAACTACAGAGTGCTACTTCAGCTTTGGTAGCTGTTGGCTGCAGTGCTGCTCAAAAACCTCGTTCTCCTCTTCGCTTGTGTTACGTTTCCAACCGCCAAAATGGCATTCCACAATATGTGCAGAGGATGTTATGAATGAGTTTTTTTTTACAGGATAGATTTTACAGTGTTTTTGGCCATATTCAGCCGGAGAGAGGCCGCTCGAGGGCACTCGAGGCGCTCGAGGCCGGCGGTCACCGTCCAAAATCTGAGCTGCTGAGAGCAAACACCGACTGGTGATGCCTTTGCTCAAATTGCCCTCCGATGCCAACGGAAACTGAATCATTCTGCTGTAATGAATGTCAGCGTGGGCAGTTTTTGTTGGACGCTGTCGCCAATGACAACCCAGAGAGAGAGAGAGAGAGAGAGAGAGAGAGAGAGAGAGAGAGAGAGAGAGAGAGAGACGTGTGTTGCTTTACAATGTATGAACGTTTTCCTCCTCACTCAGACACAGGTGACCAGCGGGGCGATTTTGGGGCGATTCTTGTCCCGGTAGTTTGCAACGGTCTGCCACGGAAGAAGGAGCGAGAGGCGCCAACCAGCCGCTGCAGCTGGGCAGCAGCACGGCAGAGACACACGGCAGATAACGACACGTCGAGTGGGCATATTCGGGAAGATTTGGAAGACTTTTACTTTTACCCAAGTAAACAATATGAGCAACCTACCTCTTCAACCTCTGTAGAATATGCAATACAAATGGGTATTCTAAGTCTAGTTGGAGTCACACATTCATGAGTTTCAGGGCTCATCAGGTGTCAAACAATACAGAGCAGTTTATAATACTCTGGAAAGTAGTCGGACCATAAATCATGACATCCTCCGTTGACAGTGGCGAGGTTTCAAGGGATTCTATCAGGAATGTGCCCGAGCACACATTTCTGTTGCCAGACGAAGTTGCATTAGGTTGCTACAAAAGTAGACCCATGCTTTTGCTTATGACTCGTCACAATCCTGAAGTGGGTCACCCGTGGATAGCTACAGCGATAAAACAAGGAATGTTGAGGTCCCGGATTTGTTAAGACCTTCAAAAGGATGTCCCCTCACAGCCCCACCACCCCCCCCCTCCCACCTTTGTACTTTTTTTACCTCAGGGGCATTTCACATACATGTGGAGGGTGCGTCTATGTGAAAATGTCAACTTGAAGTGTTTAGCTTGAAATGAGACCTAAGGGTGTGCAACCATATATTGTTGATCTACCGCGAGTCTTAAAAGTATCCTTTCTGCACTTACTCGCCCGGATCTCCGTACTTCTACTACTTCTCCTCCGCTCATCACTACTACGGCCGTGCATCCGATACTCATACCTCAGACCGGCTTCTCCGAAGGAGTTATTTGCCTCTCTATTCTCCCACCTTCCAACCTTCTTTCTCCTCAATCAGAGAAAAGGAAGCGGCAGCCACCAGGTGCCACTCAGCTCTCTTCCAGATTTGTTCGCTCCGACAGCCACCGTCCCTCTCCACCATCGTCTCCGCTGCCAATTCCGTAGTGCCAGACGCCAGCTCAGATTAGCTGCCCGTGGGCCTTTTAACAGCCATCTGAAGGGCAGGCAGACGGTATTACCACCAGTGACCGGTTGTACCAGTTGGCAGTTCGCCTCGTGTCAAGACTCCAAGGTGGAATTCTGAAATAGAAAATACACCTCTAGCAGCACCTTGGCGCGGTGCTGCGTGTGGGAGTGAATCCAAGACCTAACGAGCTGTAAGTGAAAACATTTGGAAGGGTTTCTTAAACTGTAAAACACAATATGTAATGGGACAGATAAATTAGATAAGTGTTTCATCCAGAGTGCTTTCAGCAAAGTGCAATACTGTAAAAAATGAATTTGATAGGTATTTTTTGTGCATTGATTAAAAGTAACAGCAGCAAAGCAGCACTAAGACTATTCTGGATGTCTGATCTCCTCCTTGGATCCACTATTCACGACTACGGATACTTTACCTGAACCACTGCTGCCCAACAGTATGTTGTGAGGGTTAGGTTGGGTTTCACAGATCCATAAGGGGTTCTTACAATAACAGGTTAAAAGTTCTGGCTTCGTTAAAATATATACGCGAGTAAAATAATGTAACTCATATTGCATTGCATGAAAAATATATATCCAAAGTACAAGGAAAACATGAAAGATACTTGACGTCTATTTTATACAATGTTGTAAAAAAAACAATATATATATGTATATCTATATATTTTTTTTTATATAATATATTTATATATATTTCTGTTTAATGCACTAGGTACAGCCAAAGTAGTTTCATTTTATGTAATACTTTTGAATGCATAAAATGTATACTCACAAGGTATTATAATTTAAGAAAGTATACACATATATATATATATATATTTATATATATATATATATATATATATATATATATTTATTTATTTATATATATATATATATATCTTTTACTTTTTTTTACTTATTTGACATCCCTGCCTCAAAATACATCTGCAGTGACTTGGTGATATCACCAGCGGACTGAAGGCTCGCTGAGCCATCAGTCGAAGGTCACTGAATTCACATTTCTGGTCCATTTACTAGAGAAAACGTGACGTGCCAACAACAAGAATTCCATACAGTCTGAGACCTCTTCATTCTGAATGCATTGATATACACATCACACACATTTAGCTTTGAAGTGGGCACATTGCTTAGCAACTCTCACCGCAATAAGATGAATCAAGACATTTGACCTGTGCTTCATCACGTTCTCTTCTTCTGCAGTCGTCTTTGTATGAAAGTTGCACAAGTAAATAAAAAAAGCCCGGATTGATTAATTGAACAGCACAGCTCCGGATCTAAATTTAGACCACAACGTAGTATGTGGCAAAGTTAAATGTAACACTTTTATGAAAAGGTATTTATATATACCTCCGTGGTGCAACCTGCCTCTGAAAGGATTCCAGAAGAAGAAAACAGCAAGAACATTTAGAAAAGGCTCAGAGGAGAGGATTTGTCTAAATGTTACACACACACACACACACACACACACACACACACACACACACACACACACACACACACACACACACACACACACACACACAGACTTACTCACATGTAGTGTACCCAGACACCGCACACTTTTAGGAACAAGTAATGTGTCATTTGATGTTGAGATTAAGTAATAAATCCAGACCTCTTGAAATTAACTTTTTGACTTTCTCGACCTTCGAGTTGGAGTTCCGCTTGTCAGCGGCCGTCTTTACGAAGCAGCTGGAGAGTGACAGACGGGAGGTAATCAGACTGCTCTGCTCCCTTCGTCAACATCAACCTCTCAGTGGTCTTTAATGGAAAAGCCAGAGGACAGAGGCACACGAGCACACAGGGAGCCCCTTGGTCTATGAACATTGCGACACATTTAATCATTAAAATCTGAACTTTAAGACGACGACACGAACAATATACAGTCTTTGTGATTCTGGCATCGTTAAATAATACGAGTCACATACAAAAAGCTAACCAGCGACTAACAGCCATTGTGTCTGAGCATTTCTGAGTGGCTATTTCTGAAGTGTGTAAATTACAGTGGAGAGGCCTGGATATTGTTGCTGCAGGCAGTTTGAGTGCCATTCTCCCGATGGCTATAAGAGGACTTCGGTGGGGGCAGGTGTTTGGGAAAGTGTCAGTGCAGGAGAAAAATGGAAGTGCTCAGCAGAGACCATTTCACCCCCCCCAAACCTCCCCCCCAACCCCCCCCCCCACCCCACCCCACACACACGTATGCTCTCTTTCCTTATTGTTCTTTTGTCCATTTCCATCTCTTTCTCCTCCCCCTCCCCTTCACGATGTAATTTTCTCTCATTAATCAAAATATATTCGCAGGCAGTAATGTGTCCTGAGGCAATCTCTCACCTCTCCCTCCCCCCCTCTGGTTTTCCTTCTCCTTTTTGTCTCTCTTTCCCTCCTGAGCCTATTTTTTCTGTTGGGTGCCCTGTTTGACTTCTTTGCACTGACCCTCCTCTTCACCACCTCGTGACATCATTGCCCGTTAATGTGCAGAAGCAGCACCTGTCTCTATAATGATACACTGCTCACTGCTAACGTTTGTTTCCCCTCTCCTTCCCTGTCTCTCTCTCTCTCCCTCTCACCGCAGACTTGAGATGAATTTGCTGATAACACAAGCGCTCACTTCCCCGTCCTCATTTGGATGAAACTTGTGGTGATATACAGTACGTGGCCTTGGCAGGGGTTGTTGGTGTGTGTGTGTGTGCATGCGTTTTCCTGAGTCTGCACATTTCCAGCACCCAGGAAACAATCACAGATCTAATGCAGCAGCTGGTTCGGCTGACGGAGAGTGTGTGTGTGTGTGTGTTTGTGTGTGTGTGTGTGTGTGTGTGTGTGTGTGTGTGTGTGTGTCATTTAAAAATGTGCACCTAACTGACCTCATCAAGTACAGCATCTGCCCTCTTGACTTCCAAATTACCCCCAAAAAACTCCAGCAGCGGTGGTGGTAGTACTGACATCTTGTACTTACGTAAAAGTAATAATATCACAGTGAAAAGAAAAGAACCAACAATAACAAGTAGTAACAAGTAAAATGTACTTCAAATATCAAGAGTGCTTATTGTGCATAGATGATCCCATTCATATTATTGGATGATTCATTGACTTGTAATTATACAACTTTATATGGCGTTGGGTAATCTATTGGTTTGATCTATAACAACGCAAATTTTATAAACTGATAATATGTTTTACGTATAACATGTCAAACTGAAAAGTAAGTAGTAACTATTGCTGTAGTAGAGCAAAGAGTACAATATTTCTCACAGACATTTAGTGTAGAAATGACCAGATAATGGGAATAATCAAGTAAAATACAACCACCTCAAATTGTACTTGAGTCGAGTACTTGAGTACTGCACAAAGTCTGCAACACTGTTCTCTCTCTTTTGTGAACGAACATTCATATCGCCCCGACATGGACAGACGCTAAGAGGAGAGAGGAGGGATCTGGCAGACAAATAGATCCCTAAGTGGGACACGCTAATGAGGAAAGGGCCCCTGGGGCTCCTCGGGTGACACTAGAGATCCATACTGGAGCTGGCGGCCTTACAGGATCCACAATCCAAGAGATGTGTTTCTACTGGTGCCATCAATAAACTACTTTGATCCTCTCTACAAGACTCTAACTCCTTGAAAGTAGCTTTTTGTCATGAAGAGGCTGGAACATGGAGACAGACTGTGACGGTGTTTGTTTGGAGGGCCGGTGACGCCTACGTGAGCCCCGTCTGACCACCCAGTCGGGTGGAGTCTGGCTCCGGAGTCTATAGGCTGCTTTTCATGTGAGGGAGCATAATAAACAGCAGAGTTGTAAACACAGATGAATATGAAACCTCGCATTCACTGTTGACGGAGACGTGTTGTGGCATTATGTTACAGGAGGACTGGAAGGTATGAACGCATTAAAAGTAAATCCAATAATAATAATTGAGATCGACCTCTAGGGAACCAAGAGAACGTCTCCGCTAGACGTTCTGTGAGTACACAGGTCAGCGCACTGAATTTAAGTATTTGTCACAATTAATTTGCAAAATGGAAACAGCTGGTGGAAGATTATAATGTGGTTGTCGGAGAGTCGACCTGAAGCCATGAGACAATGTGGGTGCAGATTGACTTAGTCAAACTAATTCTGAGAAGAACTTTTACTGGAAACTATCTTTCACAGCTTTGACTTGTGGTTGTTTCTTAGGTAAACTTTATCTGTTAAATAAATGGTTATTCAGTAATCATAGGATACAGTTTAAACTTCTTAAATGTCTAAATTGGTTAAGAATTATTACAATTTGAATTCATTTTTAATCAAATGTAAATAAATAGCTAATAAAAGTAATCACAATATGGAATTTACCAGCAATTACTACTCACATGTCAACCTGTTTAACTAGTTATGTAATATTTACTGACACCATATTGGGTTGTTACATTCTTCTTACAAATAGAAATTATGTATTTAAATATAAACGTAGAACATTTTCAGAAATGGACTTTTATTTACTCACTCTATTTATTATCTTTTATTTAACTAACTGCTCTACATACAGCAGTTAATTAAAATGTCTGCCCTGCTGGTCCATCCGAGCATGCAACACCAAAACCACAAGAACCCAAACTGCACATGGACACGAAGAAACAGAAGTCAGGGCTCGTCGAGTCCCTGGTTTGAAACAGACTTATTAAGAATTAAGAAGCAGCTTTTATTCTGAGTAGTTATTCTGATGTTTTTTAAACACGAGACTCGCTGGGTTCATTAGCAGTCCTCGTTAGCTAGAACAACGCGTGTACCGGAAGCCCGTTGCAACAACAACAACAACAACAACAACAACAACAACAACAACAACAACAACAACAACAACAACAGGTGCACGCAGCAAACGCTGAGAAGGGAGATGCGTTGATGCAAAGGTGCTACTGTTAGCTCAAATATTAGACACATTTCTAAGTATATGCTGTATCAAAGGTAGAAGAAGTACTCAGATCTTGGACTTAAATAAAAGTAAAAATACCAGAAATAAAAATGACTCGAGTACAAGTAAAGGTCCTGAGTTCAAATTGTTACTTAAGTAAAAGTACAGTACAGTATTACTAGCGAAATGTACTTTAAGTATCAAAAGTACTCTTGAAGCAGAATGGGTCCTTTCACAACGTTGTATTATTATAGAGTGTAGTGCATTTCGATGGTGTAGTTCATCAAGGTGGAGCAAGTTTGATTTTTTTATACTACTAGATTAGTAGAATAGTACTGCATCATATCATATAAGCATATCATATATTTATTGGTAAAAATTGTCAAAATAATTTAGTGGAGTAAAACATGCAATATTTGCCTCTGAAATGTAGATTAGAAATATAAAGTAGCATAAAATGAAAATACTAAAGCAAAGTACAATTAAGTGAACATTGTACTTAGTACAGTACTTGAGTAAATGTACTAAGTTACATTCCACCACTGGTATATACTGTAACATTGCATGTACATTCTTTAATGCATATACATGCCCCAACACCCTCCCATCTCGTGGCGCTGCAGAAGAGAAGCTCTACGAGGAGCTGCGGTCCAACAGAGGAGGTCCGGTCGTACCTTTGTCCAGCGAAGCGTCCGGAGAGTTGAAGTCCATCAGGCTGCTGATCTCCGTCTTGTAGCAGAGGTCAGTGGCCGACGGCTTCTGCCTCGGGTGGGAGGAGGGATCTGTGAGGAAGACAAATGACAGACTAGGTTAACTTACCGGACGACATAATGAAGGAATTCAGAAAGATAACAAAGAGCCCGAGCGCGTGTAGCAAGATCATGTGGAAACACTACATCATTTCAATAAGTACAAAGAGAAAGACATTTTTTTTAAATCACCTCTGGCCAAATGAACCACCCAAATACAGCACCTTTATTTGTTTGTTAGCTACATCTTGCACTATTGTTTCGTTTTGTTAGTTAATTTAATTTAATATTATTATTCTATTCTATTTGTTGTATATATTGTGCATTTTTCTTATTTTGTTGTTCTTCTTCTATTCCATTTTTTGTATATATTGTTCTTTTCTTACCTGTATGTAAAAATGCTGCTGTAGCGAAAGAATTTCCCCTTGCGGGATTAATAAAGTATCTATCTATCTATCTATCTATCTATCTATCTATCTATCTATCTATCTATCTATCTATCTATCTATCTATATTAAAAATATCACTCCCAGATAACTGTTGATGGGATCTGGCAGTGTTTGGTTATTAGTAAATATGAAGTCTCAACACTGTTAATTTGAGTTTCTGTGTGTGAATTATGTTTGTTGAAGCATGTCGAAGTGCAACTGGAGCTTTTAAAAGGTGTTTATAACAATAATTTGAAATCACTATGGCGACAGCAATAGCAAAAAAGGGAAAGAGCGAAAAAGGCCTGTGTACGTCCAAACTGTGGGCTAATGCATGCCATAATAAAGTCGTCACCAGAGTACGTTTACCTCCACAGAATGCATTCAGAAACAAAATGATTAATGCAGCACAACACGCATCCCTTTTAGTACACACACACACACACACACACACACACACACACACACACACACACACACACACACACACACACACACACACACACACAGAATGAAAGGCTTCTCGTGCACTAACTCCACGGTGGCTTTACCATTCAGCAACACAGCGTCGGTCTCTGAGGAGAGCGTGGACACCCCGCTGCAGTAAAAGCACACGAGCTGAAACACATGCGGGTGCACAAACACAGTCGCGACTTTAAGAGACTGATGCATGTAAATATTAGCATTTTTATGACCGAAGTGTGATTTGATTTAGAGTAAGGTTCAGTGGTTTCTGATGTGGTTCTGGCCGGCCTCACCAGTAGGCAAAGGCATATTGAATGCATTGCTCCAGGTCAACTCACTAAAAAGTTTATGCTAAAATTACTTTTCAACGTTTGCAGTCGACTTCTGCCGTCCTCCCATCCCAGCCCCGCCCACGGATGCTTTTATTACAAAGTCGTATTCACAAAAGGTCACAAGTGGCCCTTTTTGAATAAAAGTAGTCACTGGCCGGCTACAAAAGAAAAATGGAAAATGGAATTCAAATATTGCTTTGCTCAAACACACAAATTCACATTCCAGCAAACTGCATCCGTTCAACTTCACTCTTCAACCTCTGCTCCTCTCCTCCTCATCCTCTTCATCTCCTCTCTCCTCCTCATCCTCTTCATCTCCTCTCTCCTCCTCACCCTCTTCATCTCCTCTCTCCTCCTCATCCTCTTCATCTCCTCCTCATCATCTTCATCTCCTCTCTCCTCCTCACGCTCTTCATCTCCTCTCCTCCTCATCCTCTTCATCTCCTCTCTTCTCATCCTCTTCATCTCCTCTCTCCTCCTCATCCTCTTCATCTCCTCTCTCCTCCTCATCATCTTCACTCCTCTCTCCTCCTCATCCTCTTCATCTCTCTCTCCTCCTCATCCTCTTCATCTCCTCCTCATCCTCTTCATCTCCTCCTCATCATCTTCATCTCCTCTCTCCTCCTCACGCTCTTCATCTCCTCTCCTCCTCATCCTCTTCATCTCCTCTCTTCTCATCCTCTTCATCTCCTCTCTCCTCCTCATCCTCTTCATCTCCTCTCTCCTCCTCATCATCTTCAGCTCCTCTCTCCTCCTCATCCTCTTCATCTCTTCTCTCCTCCTCATCCTCTTCATCTCCTCCTCATCCTCTTCATCTCCTCTCTCCTCCTCTTCATCTCCTCTACCTCTTCATCTCCTCTTTCCTCCTCCTCTTCTTCATCTCCTAACTCCTCCTCCTCCTCTTCATCTCATCTCTCCTCCTCCTCCTCTTCATCTCTGACAACCACGACGCTGTTACTGGTTGAATTATTTGCCGTTATTGAGCTCAAATGTGTCTGGGTGAAGAGCTCCGAGGCCGAGGGGTCATTATGGAGAGATTAATCTTCACGCTTGTCGAGGCGGACTTCATATAGGGCTACTAATAACAGCCTGTCCGTCTGTCCACACCTAAAGCTATTTTAAGAGCCTTATGAGGGCTGTTTTTTTGTGTTTTTTTTTAACTATACATAACATTTTGCCACCCAACTGCATATCAATCCCTTTCCAAGCTTGCCCATGGTGCAGCCGTTGGCACCAGGAACACAGTTGTCAGGTCTTTGGATAATGTTGAAATTCACAGCGCATACTTATCTGCTAGCTTCAAGCTGCTGCTGCCCAATAGTCTCTAGAAAATGTTTTTATCTTCTCTGCATCGCACCCTTGACAGGTCCTCAGCCACACTTAGAAACTTGTCAAGGGAAAAAAGGGGATGAGCGTGGTGGAATAAATGCAAAGGAATAAGTGAGCCATGATGGCTGCTTGATGGGGATGGAGAGCAGATATGGAGGAGAGCAGGGGAATATGCCACTGAGTGAGCTCAGGTATGACTTGACATTTAGTTTATGATATGATTAAGTAATGGTTCTTTGTGTATTAATAGAATATAACGCAAAAGTAAATGTAACATGTTAAAATAATGTACATTATGGTGATCGATGTGATTAAAAAGTGATATTGCAACTGACACAATAACCTTTTTGCAAGCAATCATCGTCCGATATGAAGACATTGGCTGATGGTGTAACAACTATTTTTAATTGTTGTAATTGTGATAGACGTGTCTCACGATGATGGCACCAAAGACCAAAACAATCCAAATCATAACGTGGATACATTAAGGGAACATTTATGGAGTCACCATTGTGGAGAGATGGATGTTTTTCTTCACTCCAGCACTACTTTGTATATTTAGGCTGTTAAAGTGTTTTTACACTGAAATCTTAAGATTGAAAATGAGAAGCAAGAAATCATTATCACTTGATCTTTGTTCGCTGGTACATCAATTGCATTTTTTTCGAGACTTACAGAGAGAGGTTCGAGGTCAAGCTGCTGTTCCTGTTCCAGCTTCTAGACCTTGGAGTGTGCAGTGATGTGTATTCGTGCAAGTGCACAGCAATGACATTTTTTTTTTTTTCTTTTTTAGCTCCATTGACTTATCAAGCAGGTAATTGTAATGTTTTCCGGTTGGCTGTCGAAGCCTCTGAATCAATGTCCTTTTCAACACACTGAATATTCAGGTCTGGTGAAGTCCAATAGCCTCATATCGATCCTTTAGTCTTTATCTCTGCTCACTCGAGTCAAAGAAGCACCAGAGACGGTGACACGCAGAGAGACAGGCAGCTGGTGGGATAACAAGACTGGATGAGATAGAGTCTGGTAATATAGAGGAATTGTAGAACCAATCAAAAACAATATCTTGTGTTGCTCCGGCTCTCTGCTACACTGCACCTTGAATGACAGAGAAGCTTTCTATAAACCTCGTCGTATAACTCGTGTTTGGGGTGAACTATTAAGGAGTTGAGATAAGAGCCTCATTTCCTCTCCCTGCTTCCATCTCCTCTCGGTTCTTTTCTCTTTTCCCTCACACGCCGGCGGGAATATATTATATTATCTGACAAAGACACATGCTCAGCTATCATCTCGCTGTGGATGTCCCCCGCACGGTTTCAGTTCGGCATAAAATTAGATCGCTATGTTTGCGGAACCTAAAACAATGCATACATTATACATGGTAATTAAAACAAGATATGAAAAGGCCGTCCATCTTTTTACTCATTTTAATGAAAAGTCCTAAAAAACTGAACATCAAATTCAAGCGATCTGAAACTCTCTTTTAAGCTGGAACAAAAACAGAAGGGTTGTGTGGAATAATTTGATGTTCACAGCTCTGTCCTTATTGTAGTCTCACATTACCTTGTATTTGGTATTTTGTTTAATATGCAAAAAAGCAGCGAAGGCATAGGTTGTAATAATCTCGCAAGAAATATAGTGTTCACGAGAAAGCAATGAACTGAGCAAAAAAACATTTTTTTATTTTTTTAAACAATTTATCACACTTTATGGCTTGGTTCCATTTCCCTCACAATCAAACTTCTTCAATTCACGTTATCAATAATAAGTTGTTGAACCAGCCGAGCACACAACCGATGGAACAGGTAATTCTGCTGTGATGAGATAAGTAATGATTTGTCCCAGATAACTGTTTTACAGCATCTGACATTGTAGTGACGTGATCATCCGGATCCCTGTAGAGACCCCAAACAGGGTCTACGCGCACATCTCTGAGACAGTCGCTCTCCACTAAAACCAGCTCCTTCCCTTAGTGAGGACCACTTGTGAGAGAGGAGGAGGTATGACGGCATGTCGATGTTGTCGGACAACACAACGCATGACCTGTTTTGGCCTGAACTCGGAACCCAGCAGACACATTATTGGGGACCTTTAAAGAACTTTAATACTGATGAAGAACATCTCAACATAAAGCAAAAGACCTAAAAAGAGAATTGGACATTAACCTCTCCGGAGATGTGGTCACCTGTAATACTACAAACTGGAAGCAGGACATCTTTTGGTCTTGTTCCATCTTGTTCTCAACTAATGTTCAAGCCCCCACAAGGAGGATATTAGGATTTGATTTTGAGTTCACTTCTCTCTCTCTCTCTCTCGTTCTCTGTTTAGAAAACATATCTAAGGAAGTGGATCAGAGACAAATATTTACTAAAAATCTAATGGTAGCAAGCAAGACACTCCAACCCTGAACCAATGGACATATACTGCATAATGCAGTGTGGAACATATGATATTCACTTTAAGATTACAGAAAGAAAGGGGAGAGGAGTACTGGACTAAATGGGATACATAACTGAAAAATTAAGTCTGGCAAACTGAAACTATAAAAAATGCAATCGTGAACCATAAAAATGAATGTGAATGAAAATGTGCCATTCTGTGGCAAACAACCCCTCATATTTACTGTGTTAAAAAATAAAACAATCTCTTGTGTTGCCGTGCCGATGAGGCCCTTTAGTCTGAGGAGTGTCGGAAGCACAAACAGAGATGATCAGTCTTGGTTAGAGCTCGACCAACAAAACAGACAATATTAGCTTATTGCAAATATATGAGGATCTATGTAAGTGTACGCCAATGAGTTATGAGTTACAACACATTGCAGTAAAGACACGATAAACTAGGTTTGATGTTAATTAAGTGTGGAGGAGTCTTCTCCCTCTGGTTAAAACAGAAGCGTGTCTCCGGTGAGCCCGAGTACCTCACTGTGGATGATGGCCATCTGACGCTAACCTTTACAATGTTAAACTAAAAGTTACATGGAGGACTCAGCCTTTGTCAACAGGGCCCCCTGTTGTTCCTCTTCTCAGCGTGGCTGCAGCACAACATCCCTGTCAGTGAGAGAGGCATCTCCCAAAATAAACTATTCCCTCAAAATAGAGGGAGACAAACTCACAGAGTCTGAAAGGAAGATTTCGTTCAACCTACAGACTTCATTGTGCATTGTTTTGAACAACTCAGACACTTGCTAGAGGGGATCTATATATTCAGCAGTCGGTCAAAAGGAAATATTCAGGCTTCACTACTCTGCTTTAGTTTGATTGTTATTGCTGTTACTGTGAGTGCCACTGAAAACAGGCTCATTTACCATTTCTGTTCGCTTTCCCCTACACAGGCCCATATGTCGGTCTCTACAGGGTGAACTGACAGCAGTTTAAATGGCAGTGTATTTCTCAGTAATTGGCCACTGAACGTTGCAATGAACAGTGGTGTCGCCATTATCAAAGTCAGTAAGCTGTTATGGTTCTTCGCTGTTGGCGCGAACACATGCAAAACGTTCCTCTTCTCTTTTTCTCCCCGAAAGACTCCGACAAGTCCGACCACTCAGGATGACTTTACTCTCGATTAACCAGGCAAAAATAATAACAGACTTCCCCTTATGGAGGCTTTGATACATTTATATAGCAGAAAGAGGACCCCATGCTCGATTAAGTGGTAGAATAAAGAATAAAACCGCCGTTGTACATCAAGTCACTGCACTAGAAAGCAATACTCAACACTCCTGCAGAGTTCATGTTCACAGGTTAATGGAGATTATTGTAGGGGTAATTCATGCAGTCACAGCAGTAATGAGCGGAACTGTGTATGATTATGATATAACGCTTCTGCTCTTGTGGTTGAATGTTGCAGCGGTCCTAAAGGTAAGGTCCAGATGAATTACTAGTCTTCATGGACGGACAGTTCCTTCCATCCCTGTCACCAGCACTCTCCCTCGAGTCCTCTCTTTTTCCTCGGCTGACTGACTCCACCCCTCCAACGCCACCTCTCCTTTTCCCTTCTCATTTCCTATCCCTTCTCTGTCGCCATTTAATGGGGTTCTCCGAGCTCCTCACTCTTCTGAGCCTGCCGTATTTTATCTGCTGGCACAGTGCAGGAAAAAGACGATGGCTGGAACAAAAGAAGGCCCTAATGAGTAGTGGAGGTGATTAAGGAATGAATAGGCGCTGTAGCTGGAACCTTCACCGAGCCGCCCATGTTCCCCGACTCTGTCTGCAATCTGTAGATAGGCACTGCCTCTCTTCTCTTACAACTGCCACCCGCCTTTAATTGCACTGACATTCTCTGGTCCCGAGGCTGCCGGACTTGTGATAAAGCTTGGGTATTCATGCATTAATCACCACCAGCCAGGACAGGCCTTCGCCCCCCCCCACCCCCCTGCATCACCTGCCTCAAGACCCCAATTCAAGATGCCCTATAAATACCCTGCAGATAAATTGAGCTAATGGACCAGGGGTGTGATAGTGGGCAGCTAGCGCTTAACGTTTAGCCGCCCGCGCTAACCATTGACGATCTCGAGACGACTCGGTGTCAATTCATATTGTAATGAAAGGCGGCTGAATGTACTCGGCAGGCCATTCAAAAGAAGTGTGTAAGCCGGGGGTGTTATTAGTTGGTGGAAGGAGGACTCGGGAGAAAATGAGCTGCAGCCCGGGAGACTAAACTGAGGAGAAACAGGCTTTTGTTCGTGCGTGAATGTCATTTTCACAGGGGCCATTGGCGGAATCTGTGCATCACCACTGTATATATAGAAAAATGGCCCATTTGCTGTGCTCCATGACGGACCAGGGACAGGTGCCTGCAAGCACTACAGCTTTAAAATGGCTTGAGCACGGCCACTTCAACACCATATTTATCCCTGGAATCAAAGCACTTTGGGAGATGGAGAGCTGTGTGACAGCTCCTATCAGGAAGCTGAATGCTCATAAAACCTGTGTCCTCTGACAACATGCTGCATTCATATCTCGTTTGATGGGCTTTAAATAATATGTGAATTGTTCCACATCCGGTGTATTCTTATCTCTGCTCACTCTCTCCAACAGCCTGCTGTAGCTGTGAGGATGCTTGTATTATGTATTATGCAAACGCCAATAATGAGAGATTATAAGTGGCTATGTTAATGACATGTAATGTTAACTGTCAGAAGCTGTGACAGCTGTTGTTATTTCACTCACCAGCCTTCATGTGTGAAGCTCCACTGTGCAGGAAGATGGTGAAAAGTTGCCATGGGGATAAATTAAAAGGGACTTTATAGATCAAACATAATCACAGGATAGTTTATTGTCGGAAAAGCTGAAGTCAGGTTTTTGGAACAAATTGTTGTAAAGGACTAATTCAACATTTTGGGAAATACACTTTTTATTTGTCCGTTAATCCAATAAGCGTATTTCCCAAAAGTATTCCTTTTAATCTACAATAGTAATTTTGACAAACCATAACACTGTATTAATAATATTCTGACAACATTAGCAAAATGCACCCTGGGACTTGGCATTACACCACATTAAATAGAAAACGGAGGAACTGCGGATACCTAATAAACTAATTTCAAAAATTTGAACAATTATCTCAATGCTATTGCCATATGCTAAAAACCTAGAAGGTAAAATTGAAAATAAATCCTCTACAGCACTACCCAGTTACCCAGAATCACTTTTATAAATTCAATCTATACCAAATGTGTTTTATGAGCAGCTTTTAATTCCAATTATGACTCGACGGCAGAGCAAAATTACTCAAGTGTAGTATTCTCCAAAGGACCCTGGGCAGCTGTTTCTCTCTCATATCTCCTTGTTATGTGAATTGTTTGCAGTGTATCTTGTAGCGCTGCTGAGTGTAATGTTTTATAATATGATAATATACAAGCATTTCATAACATTTCATCATAAAAGCCACTAAACATGTTTGGCTTGAACATGTAATATTCAACTTTTGTTACTTTAATGGGTTTCTAATTGACAGATTCAGCCAAAAAGAACAAAGTCATTACTGAATATTGTTCTGACTTCTTGAGTTCACGATCAAGTCCAAATTAATAGGTGTTGATGAATGAATCAGCCTTTAGTCATTATGTGTCGTTATCATTTTGATTTCTTTATGCATAACCATGGTTATGGATTGTTGTAAATCTTCCATGACTGATGCCACCAAAAAATATTCATACCACTTTGTGAAGTATAATACAAATGCTTAGTTAACAAAAGCATAATATTCCACAAAGAAGATAAGGGTACAGAATAATCAGTCATATTGTCAAACTAGTGCGAAGTTAAAATAAATAGTAAAAAAGATCTGAATAAAATATAAAAAAACAAGGATTTTTTTCAAGCTTGGGAACAATTCACAAAACTAAAACATGATTGAAACCTCATATTTTCTAGGTGTTAATGCACAAAACTAATAAACCAAAAAATATGCATGCATCTCTGTGCATATTAAAAAAATACTGGTTATCAGCAGAACATAGTAGGCAAGAGTAACAACAACATATTACGAATTTACACCGTAGATATGTTTCACAGCAAAACTGCACCGGTCCTTACTGATGACAGATGGAAATTATGATCCCATGAATATAAATGAATCTATGATCAGTAAAAGTTAGATCTGACCTCATCCAATACTGTTGCCTGACAGCAGAATAAGAGGACCTCCTTGTGGAACTGCTGCTATTTAGGGAGATATTTGTAGTAATTTTATTGCTTCAACACTCTAATCTAATTTAAAATCCTATAATTTCTCTGATATGCGTATCTGTTCTTAAATAAGCCCTCATCAGGGCCACCCCTCTCACAAAATGTGATCCCACATCAGCCTCTCTCCTTCAGTTTGATGAAGAGCGTGGAGAAGGGCACCGGGACTCTGCTCCGAGGCTTAGCGTGCCAGCGAAGGGAAGAAGGGGACAGGCAGAAGGAAGCGAACAAGGGAACGAGATTAAATGAGAGCAGACAGTCGAGTGAGACCGTGAAAGACGGGGGGGAAAGGAGCGAAGGAGGAGAAAATGAAACGCAGGGGGCGTAATGACCAAGTAGGAGGAAGGTTAAGAGGGAAGGATGGCAGGAAATAAGGACAATATCATGAAGTTTCCATCTCCTCAATCAAGGAATAATACAATGGTGGGTAAGTGGGTTGCAATGATTGAAAGGACTCAGCGGCTGAAGTGGAAAGAGAAGAGAGAAAGAAAAGACAGATCACCACAACTCATATCTGAATATGATGCAACATGTTTGTTCCGTAAATGTTCACATATCTATCTTAAATGCTGAAAGAAAACAGACCTTTATTCTATATTTAAGAACATTTTTGAGTTTCTTTTCTTCACAGAACTGCTCTGTCATATATTAGCTGTTTCAAATTGATTCTATATGACTCTTTTCTTGTCAATACTTCCTGCTGTTTCTCATTCTGAGCCCTGCAGCAGCTCTAATAGCCGTATCCTTCCCCTCTTCTGATTGGCTTCTACCGTGAACGGTGTGTAGGATGTGTTGGGTTGCTGCCTCCTGGTTCCTGGATCCTGGTTCCTGCCGTGACCCTACTGATGCACATCCTTCTCTATTTTCCTTCTGTATGAATTCATGCACAATTAATGCACATTACGAGTATTTGTGCCTTCTCTCCTCACAGGTTTCTACGGATCGTGGTTGAATCTGGACCCTGGTCTTGCGTCATGCTGTGGTCCTCCTCGACACCTACTGCTATCATTGTTTCTAGTTGCATTGCAATTAGTATGGTCAATACCATTAATGCTTCTATTATCATTACTATTCTACTATGCTCTCATTACATGAATAATTTCTGTCATATTCATTGAACGTGTTGTAACTCTGTTATGCATCTCTTTGTACTCTGTCCATCCTGGGAGAGGATCCTCCTCTGTTGCTCTCCTGAAGGTTTCTTCCCTTTTTGTCCCCGTTAAAAGGTTTTATTTGGAGTTTTTCCTGAACCGATGAGGTCCCGGGACAGAGGATGTCGTATGTGTACAGATTGTAAAGTCCTCTGAGGATAATTTGTAATTTGTGACTTTGGGCTATACCAAATAAATTGAATTGAATTGAATTGGTTTCAGTAAGAAGCAGCACAGCTGATTGTAGTGAATTAGTGAATAAGAAGAGTATTTCTATAAAAAATTGTATGGGATATACACCGTATGCCTGAGTGTGCATGTATGTGAGAGCTGATACAAGGAAATGTGTTTCCTCTAGCAGCAAAAATACTTATTCTGCAAATTCAACAGCTCTCAACTCAGCAGCCGGGAAAAAGGCAAACACACACAAACTTCCCCCATTATGACAAAAAGCAGCCGCTCCTCCCCGACTCATTCCAGGCAGTAACAACTCTCCCATCTCTCTCTGATGAGGCAATCAGCCGAGGCAACACCTGACAAACGCTCACCTCTGTTTCCTCGCTGTCTCTTTCATCCGCCGACTGTCTCACTTTCCAAAGGATCCCCCACTACCACTCCCACTCCCACCTCTCGGCTCGTTCCCCTACTCATCTTACGTCTCGTCCTCCTCTCTCGTCCATTTTTCGTGAGATACCAAAGTGGAAAAAAATGTTAGCAGCTTGCAGGAGGCCATTACCCTCATTGTTTTGTTCTGCCTCTAATACACAAACACACACAACATGTGATTCAGTCTGTTTATCTACAACACTCAACACTCCCTCGGTCTCAGGCAATTTTTAGGGAATGAGGCCAGCATCAAAAGCCAACATTTGAGTGTTGACAGTTAAATAGCATCCAGGCCCAATAACAACAAAACGTCTGAACAAGACGAGCAGAGAAAAAGTGCCTTTTGTGCATAATGGTCATAATCATCTGCAGAGGGATGGCACTTTGTGGGAATGGTGAAACAATGCGGAGTTTGTGAAAACCGGGGGATCTTCTATGGCTCTTGAGACTGTTGCTACTGACAACCACATCCGTGTTTCTGCTTGTGCTTCTCCAGCGTGCAGCATCGTGTCCATTAGTGGCCCTCATCTCTGAAATGGCTGTGGCATTTGGAGAAAACACACTGTTACGTAAGAGGACATCTAAGTGGTCTAAACTTCAGGAATTGGTAAGTAGCATCAATCTACAGTTCAACTTCAAAACCTATCGTCATACCTTAACCCTTGTTTGCATTATGTTTTTGTTTTTTTCTAATCTAAATCACCCAAATCAAAGGGTCAGAAAATGAACTAACTTGCAAAACATCCTGCTGAAGTCCGTGTGTTGACTTCGCTCAGAGCACTCAGTTTATATTTGGAGTGTCGGTGAAGGACACCAAGGCCCTGATTCAGAAATCAGGTTTAGTGAAAACTCTAATGAGGTAACCTAAACTCTGGGTCTGTTACCACGGTAACTGACTCTGTGAACCCTAACCTGCGCCCTAGTTTTCTTAAACATTTTCTCTTCGCCTCCTCCCTCTTACAGAACCACACACACGCCGTTTCATTTCCTCATTCATTCGTTCCTCATTCATATTGCAGCGCATTAATCAGAAAAGGTTTACCGTCTGAGGAATGTCGGTCCTCCTGGTCGGATATTAGTTTTTTTTTTTTTTTTTTTTTCTCACGTTCAAATATTACACAGATTCAAGTCGCCCCAATGTCCTTTTTGCGAGTGGGATTTTTTTTAAATAAATACATAACGCTGGGACTCTGTGCACACAGTTGATGTCAGCTGTCAGTGATGGAACATAATTCCTATAATATTGGAGATTATATGTTAGTATTTCTGAGTCAGCAGGATTGTGGTGCAGCTGTGAAAGTTAGTTTTATAGGCTGCGTATAGTGAACGTGTCAGTGAAGGTTTTAACTTTACTACATCTGTTGAAGTAGCTGAAATAAAGCCACTTAATGCTGACAATCCAAATTGAATGTATAACATTTAAAATCCACTGTCTTTTAACCTTTAAATCACCCAAAACATTATTACTGGTTCTTTGTATTTTCTTTAAAAGATAGACATTTTCAACTATGTTTTTCATCTTCAGTTGGCCCGTGTTTTTGACCCGTTAGATTAAAGCTAATATATATATTTAAAATGTACACTATAGCTAAATACACCGTCAGAGTCTGGTAAATTATGAATTAATTGATAATACAAAATAAAACCTAATTTGTGCTCACTCATTAAATCTTTTCCCCTCTCAGATACATGTGCACAGTCCGTATATATCTTACATGCTACATACTATATTAATATCTCTACTTCCACTGAATTAAAATGGAGGCTCTGCCTGTTGTTTACCTGTTGCCATGGTGAATCATGGAATCGGAGCTCCATTGATGATGGCTTTTTTCAATCACCACTCACAAGCTTAACACACTCAGAGTTAATTGAACAAATTGACTAAACTCAGATTTTTCCATCTCAAGGTCAGGCTCAGAGTTCAAGGTCGGGCTTAGAGTTCAAGGTCAGACTCGGAGTTCAAGGTCGGGCTTAGAGTTCAAGGTCAGGCTCAGAGTTCAAGGTCGGGCTCAGAGTTTGTTAAACCAGGAGAGGGCAGTGGAAACTGGGGAACTCCCAGGAAAACTGGGCTGGCAATGTCTTCTGCTGTGTCGTTGGCAGGAGGATTTGATGCCATATTGAAGACATTAAACCGCCGGCTGTGTAATTCCTCCCAAAGTGGGGAGTCTGGACTCATCCAGGCAAAGCATGCGCTTTAGGTCCAACGAGGAGTTTGAAAATCGGGTTAAAAACTGCATTTCTTTGAATGATGGTTCACCATTTATGCACATTTGGAAATGTTACACTTACATTTGCTTATTGTTAGTTTAAGTCAAATGTTATCGTTGTCTGAATGTCTTAGTTTTTTCCTATAGTATTATTTGTTTCATAATATTTGAGCAGTGCATATAGATATTGACCTTGTTATCATTAGCTCAGAGGTCACGGAGCAGTTTCACTGTAGTCAGTTGGGCTATACTGATTTGGTGAATTAAATCAGTTTGATAATAAATATATCTGCTCATGTTCCCGCAAGAAGAAAAAAAGATACAAATTGAAAAGAAACTACGATCAAAAAGTGAAGCATCAAACAGATGGAAGAAGAAAAAGTCTTGGCTCAGAATGAGAGCTGATGAAGAGGGATTCTGGGTAAATTAATTATTGCTGTGAGTGATGCATTTTGTCAAAACAAAAATCTGCAGTATGCACTCAAGAATTTAATAAGGCTTCTGAAGTCCATACGGGAAGAGTCTGTCCGTTCGGGGATCATTACACCGGAGTGTCTGTGGTGATGTTTCTGGCTCGTGCATCGTGTGATAGATGTGTCACGATGCTGCCCGGAAGCAGCTACAAATGGTCCCAATTATAAGACAATGTGGGAAAACTCACACTGGATGAGAAGGAGAGAGAGAGAGAGAGAGAGAGAGAGAGAAGCCAGAGGGAAGTACGTGTGTGTATTTGTTATGTTACTCTCGGTGAATATCGAGGCTTTACTTTGATTAGTGTGTATTTTAGGTGTAATTTTCTAAATATTTACACTATTCTGGTCACCATAGAAACCACACTGTGCCACAGAGTGACGATGCTGTGTTTGTACTGCATGTGGTAATGTAGTGAAGAGTGGTGGGGCTTAATGGGAGGGACACGGACGCGTCAATTACAAACAGCTGGGCCAAGCTAACAGAAGTGTTTATGTACGCTTGTCTGTATCTGAAAAGCCGACACACCTAAAAATGCAACAGTCCTCAGAGCAGAGAGTTGACGTCGAGTCACGGAAGCGTCTCGGTTCTCCGCTGCTTCGTGCGCCTGTTGTTGAGAAAACTTGATAAAGGTCTAGCATTGTAAAGATGTCTCACACATGTTTGTCTCCACTCATTAATAACTCTGAATGGACAAAATCCATGAGTGAAACCATTTTGTTTAAATAATATAATTACGACTGTGGTCTACTTAAAAAGATGAATTGGACTCGGCTGTATTACTTTTTCTTACGTATGTATCGGAGTTAACTTTCGCCTCATTTTTTTTTTTTTTTTTTTTGCAACCAATAGCAAAAATATGGGCAAAAAGCAAATTCCAGCATTTTGCAGAGACGCATTCTGGATCGAAATGGATTCAATGTCAAGATGCACATCAAATTGCTCTCAGTCGGGAGGAAGCACACTCCTCCTCCAGAGAGAACAAAGCCGTGCAGACACAACAAATCAAACATGTTACCAAAGTTCCACGCGGCTCACGGAGCATGACAGTGCCCGGCGCCACGCTACTTATTCAACGCCTCACACTGAAAAACAAATTGCCAGTAAAGCATCGCTTACCCCCCACTTCAAGGCCAACCAACTGTCAGACATAAACTTCGGTGGGCTCTGAGGCATGTTACACACATCAAGCAACATCTTTTCACAACTCAGCACTTCAGTCATCGGCTAGGGAGAATCCTGCATCATGAATACCAAACGATGATGGAGGTATTCCCTCGGAGTTCTGGAGGACATAAGATATGGAAAGTGGAACAAACTATTCTAGTTTCCATCTCTCGCTAGCCATGTTATACATTACACAAAAAGTGGTTAATCTAATTGTTGTATAACTGCTTTGGTCTGTTAAAGGTCAACCGAAAAGTAAATCACAACAAACCACAGGCTCGAAGAGACCATATTAATAAGGATAACATCCATGGTTGCATGTATTGCAGATGATGCTGGTTAATTCATTATAACTTGGAATTACATCTCCCCCTATGGGAAGTCTTTAAATGTTGTATAATCAAAGAAATACTGGCTGGTGTTAACAATGGTTGCTCTGTTTTCTTACAATATTTATTGGTGTGGAAATGATTCTATATCTCCCACCTCACATTACAAAGTCTCATTGAGTATCTCTAACGAGAGACAGGTGCTTAAGAGGAGCCCGGGTTGAGCTGGGAAATGCTCAAACACACGCCTAGCGCGTGCTTTTAGTGCATGTTAGTGCATGTTAGTGTCTGTAAGTGCATGTTAGTGCATGTTAGTGCATGTTAGTGCATGTTAGTGTCTGTAAGTGCATGTTAGTGCATGTTAGTGCATGTTAGTGTCTGTAAGTGCATGTTAGTGCATGTTAGTGTCTGTAAGTGCATGTTAGTGCATGTTAGTGCATGTTAGTGTCTGTAAGTGCATGTTAGTGCATGTTAGTGCATGTTAGTGTCTGTAAGTGCATGTTAGTGCATGTTAGTGTCTGTAAGTGCATGTTAGTGCATGTTAGTGCATGTTAGTGTCTGTAAGTGCATGTTAGTGCATGTTAGTGCATGTTAGTGTCTGTAAGTGCATGTTAGTGCATGTTAGTGTCTGTAAGTGCATGTTAGTGCATGTTAGTGTCTGTAAGTGCATGTTAGTGCATGTTAGTGCATGTTAGTGTCTGTAAGTGCATGTGCCCCACTAGCTAGCTCACGGCCGCTGCTCTGCAGTGCTTTCATACGACAGTTACAGCTGATGATGCCGTCCCTCTGGTTCCTCCTCAGGTAAACACTTTCGCCGAAGTTTGCCCTGTTAGCGCTGTTAGCGCTGTTAGCGCTGTTAGCACCGTGAGCTATGAGCCGCCGGCTCGCTGTCGAAATGTTGAGAGCCGTTGAGAGGCAATCGAAATGCTCCCAATCTCTGATCTTACACCTTTCTGGAGGTTTAAAAAAAATAAATAACATACAGTAACGTGTCCTCTTGACCTCGCTCAGATGTGAGATTCCATGCAGTGAGATGAAATAACCAGAAATATAGAGAAACTGCCGCCAGGCCCACATGGTGGCATCTGAGCCGAGAGCAGGTCAAGGGGTTCAGATCCCAGACCGGTTTGGGAAATGTGCGTGGGGAAAGCAAAGGAGTTCCTCCTCCATCAACAGCCACAGCTGATGTTGTGTTCCACGAGCCACTTAACCCCTCGCTGCTCCAGCGGAGGGGTTCAACAGCCAATGGCAGATAGCCGAGGAAGCATTAGACGACTCCCAGATGCTTGTAGGGATGGGTAAGTGTGTGAGTGGGAGGCAGAGGGAGGCTAGGAAAGAACAAGAGTGCTTAACAACTTCATCTGGACAAAATAAATTTAAATAGAGACCTGCATAATAAATCAGGTCATGTAATTTCATTTATCCATATCTAAAAGGTACTGTGAGTTACATCTAACTGGTTATGAAACCATCTCAATGTAATACTGATGCCTCTACATGACCAACAGAAGTAAACAACACCATCTGAGAGAAGATCGTCTGTTTCTACGTCATAATTCTTAATGTAATGTAATGTCATGCCGAATTCCGCCCAAACCCAGATAAGTTGGAGCTCCGGCGGAAGGTAAAGGCGCTGCTGCCGGGCGCAGAGTTCTCCAGGCCCAGACCCGGGCCATACTAGTGGGCCCGCTGAAGGGAAGAGACGCACAAAAGAACCCGAACCAACGCGGGCAGACTGTCAGACCCTGCTGAAGTAAAATGAGGTTTTCTAAAGAGAATCTGGTTCTCTGAAATACGACCGCTTTTGTCCACAGCGACAAATCTAAATTCCTCCTAGTAGCTTGTAATTGATTTTATATAAACGTCTTGATATATTTTAGTTGTTAATAAAATGATCACATATTTTTCATTCATTCTACGGGGTAAAGAACATATTCAACACGAGGATAGTATTCCTACTGAATCCTTTTATTTCCATCGACAAGTCCCATAATTTGGGTCATGGGTATTCAACTGGCCAGTTGGATTTAAACAATGACTAATTTGGCACTCTCTCTTTCTCACTCACTATCTCTCACACACACACACACACACACAAACTCCGTTTAAAAGTTTGGCCGTGACCACACAGCATCTCCAGATGCTCCTGTAACGGCTGTTAGGTTCTATAAAGCCCAAGAAACCCTCTCCATCATTCCACCAAAGCACTCAGCAGCAGCATTAAGGCGGCAGCCATTCAAGTGTGCCTCAGAGCTTTATCGATTGGCTAATGGAAGAAGGAGGGGACTGCAAGTGGGACTCAGCAGGAGGCAGGGGGCTGCTACGGGCAACAGTCAGCACTAATCAGCATCTGAGGTTCAGCAGCGTTCTCGTGCACGATGGATCGATCCGCGCAAAGTGTGCTTATGGACTCAGATCGGTGTCAATACCAGTGTATGCACAACAGAAGGATTCACAAATGTGTTTTATGTTTAATATATATGGATGTTGTTACATTTATATACAAACTGTTGCTCCAATCCCAAATCAATTTTTTTTTTTACAGGGAATTATCAGTAGCCAATCAGATGTCTCCTTTCTTATCTGTCAATCACATGAGCGCGCCCTCACAAGGATGTGATACATGTGATGCACAGGAAAGGACTTGTGGATTTAACCTTCAATCCAGTTGCTGCATCCCTTTGTCTTTCTTAACTCTGGGGATCTTTATAATCTTACCTGCTCACGTTTGTTTCTACTGAGGTTCACGAGTCAAACCTCGGACCACTTCCCCAAAACTAGCTGCCTGACGTTCCGCCCTCTTCCTAAGGCGCAATATACGCCCTCGTGGGGGCACGCTCATGTGAAAATGCAGTGAAATTAATTCCCTGTTGGAAGCGACCTCAGGGGAGTCCAAAAATAAAACACACAGAAATGTAGAAATTGACATATGATAAGCTGTTTGTAAATGCAGGTTGAAGAGTTTGTATATACAGTATTTATGGAACAACCTTCAAACATGTTTTTAATGTTTTAACTGTTTAAATACATGTATTTGTGGATTTTAATTACATACTGTATATTCAAAAGAAGTAATGTTTGTGTGCGTTCGTCAACAATATATTCTAGAATCTAAATATTTATCTGTGGATTTTTTTTCTTTAATATATATGATGACAACTATTTTTGTTGCCACTGAAAAACATTTGAGGAGACAAAACACATTTGAGAATCTTTCTGTATGCATTCATTAATATTGAGACTGATCTGACTCAAGAGTAGGCTTACCAACACTACAGATATATTGTTTTAAATATATCTGTATTATCTATTTATATTAGGAAATAATCAAATATAAATGTTTCTCTCCTTACAGCTAACTGCAAGGCTGCTATTGAAAAGTTTCTACCGTGAGACAGAAGAAGTTATTTCTGACTACTCATTACGATCAAAACAAACACTCACTGTTTATCTCCATCAATTGCAACATTATTTATTTGTGGATGTGCAAAAGCAACCAAGAGGTCAACGGGTGGTCACCTCGAGTTGAGTTCTCGTATCTAGAAAAGGCAGTTCAAAAAAAAAAAAAAGAAGAAAAATAATCCGTTACTCTCTGAGCTTTAAGGGAACAGGCGCGGGCGTCCGGGTCACTGCAGGTCCATGGCTAACAAGATCCTAGGAGACGTATTGGTGGAGGGTTGGCACTGGAGCGGTCACATTAGTCAATGTGCCACGAGAGAACGGAGTGGGAAACTCAGCGGCTGTAAAACGTTTCCTTCTAGCAAGACGAATGTACAACAAGACCGGGCATTAACCCTAAACTCTGGAACATCCACCGTCCCCATGCAACCTCAACAGCACGGCGCTGATATCTTTGTACCAGCGCTGACAGAGTAATGGCTTCCACAGGGGAAATATATACATTTATACAGCAGCTTATTATGCATGAAACTAGCCTGACTTATCTTTATAGGAACTGACGATGGCTGTAGGACGCAGGCCTTTTGTTGGAGAGATCCCAACCTCAGCAGGACACAACTATCTGACATTTACAAGCCAAATCAAACAAGCTTCTTATCCACATCTCTGGTTTCAGAAGGCAAGCGGTGATTCACGCCTTCGATGCACGAAGCAGATCATCATTCAGAGGTGACATCACCACAACCGGTTTAAAAGGTGAACGCGGCAGCCTGCTGGAGGCTAATGAAAGAGTCTGAATAATGAAAAGGGTTTGATCACAGCGCAGACACTTGACATTTACTGTCACAATAGTCAGCAGCTGTGTGATTAGCTCAAACATTAGAAGAACTGAAATCCACACAGAGTTGGATAATAGATACCAGGCCTGGGGATGATTGAATATTATCTCTTGTCAACAGTCGGTGGAATTGTGTCGTGCTGATATATTCACATTATTGTTTTATAATTTGTCCAAATTAATTATTTGAAGCAAATTGTAATTAAAGCCTCAAATTAGTCTGTGAAGAAAATCATGTGTGGTTTGTAATTTAAACCTTTAATCATGTGCAGGACAATATTGAAAGACACTGCTAAAGATTAGCTCGTGGTCCTCTGCGCTAACATTTACACATGCCATGCAATATACTGCAGTCCTCTACTGTAACGCAATAGCCAGATAGCAGATTTGATTTGTTATCACCACACAGATGCAACCATGTATCATTGAATAGCTGTGACTGCACACTGTGTGCTTGATGTCTCTGTGTGTCTGCAACTTGGTGGGTTAAACTGCCAAAACTAATACAGTAAAATTGCCATCATTCATGCCATCCGGGAGCCCTGGAAAAGGGGGAGGGGGAGGTGGAGGGGGGCCGGGGGGGTAAGAAAGCAGGTGGTTCAGGCTGCGATCTGAACCAGGAACACACTTATTTGGACATTTTAGAAAGACAAATATAACTATGATAAATTAGATAATGACTGAGCATACAATACATATTCACCGATAAGTGAATATCAAAACACCTTGCATACATTACATTATGATAGGTGCATTTATAGTGGAAAGGAGCAGATGGGGAGCCTCAAGACGGATAATTAGGCTCCTTGTTGCCTCACTTATGTAATACACGACACAAAGCTCCAACTCTGTCTCTAATAACCGATGTTACCGATGGTCATGAGAGGTGTCATTTATAAGAGACAAAGACTGTGGAATTCATGACTGCTGCAAGAGAAGAAATCAGATTGTTAAATGACGGGCATGAGGGCTTATATCACATACACAACTTAACCCTTCACTCACAAGAATTCACGCCAGGTTTTCCACTGACAAAAAAATAAAAATCTCACAGAATGGTCCTAATTGTTTTCTTATCCCACGCGTTGCCTTTTAACATTTACAGATAGATAGCGGCTGAGAGGAAGCGTGGTGATGTAAGCTGTCACTGCAATGTGTTCCTAGGCAAAGGAGTGGAGAGAGTTTCTAAGTGTTGCGGATACCGGGGCTTTGACATTTCTGTCTGCCTGCCACCAGCGAGGAGTGCAGTGTGAGTAAACACTCCAACAACAGCAGGGAGGCAGACCTGGCAGAGGCTGGTGCTCTTTGAACCTTGACCCTGTCGGGAGTTTTATCATGTCTACTGCTAGATTTGCCCCCATGCTATTCTGCAACTGCCCCCGTCAAGCTGCTGCCTCGTCCGGCCAATTATTTGTCTCATTTCCACCACAGCGGACATGTAACCGACAGAGAGTCTCACCAATAACCACCAGTGGCTTGTCGGCTTCGCTCTGAATCTCCTGCTGCTGAGGAAATATAGCATGAGCTTAGAATTGGTCAGCAATCACATTTTTATTGATTACATAATCAATTCATAATGGTTAGATTAATTGACAATCATCATAACCATTCATTCATTTTTCTGATTGTTAGACGTTGGTGGAAAATATACAGTCAAAACGACAGGCCTTGCTTTTTTGACTGATTGGTATAAAAGCTCACATCCAATATTAGCTGGAATATTTGAGGTTTTAAACATAGTCGTTGTAGTTGTCCTGGAAAGTTTACTTTTGCCTCGTAATCTGGGAACTAAGAAAAGAAAATAACTCCAAATAACAACAGATCCGTCCTCTGAAAATGAAAATGAAATACACGCTATTCCTATCAGGAATTACAATATATAACCCTCATTAATTTTAGGGCTGTGTAAAACAGAAACAGCTGTTTGTCCTTTATGACATAAGGGAGTGGAAGCTGACTGAGTGGAGTTGATGGTGTCCTATATTCAGAATAGCACAGTCACAGGTCACAGGTCACCTCTCGTAGTTTCTCAGCTAAATGAAGGGGTCCCGCTCAGTTAAAAACAGCTTCTTGTAATGGAGACGACACCGGACTCGGAGGTCGGTTTCACAGACTGGACGGTGGACGGTGTGTTTGGTGTTGTTGTGAAGGAAAAAGCCTCTTGTGTGGAGTACAGCGTGCTGAAGCACTCCGTGTCCCGACTGAGAGGCAGAAGAGTTCACGCTGCGACCCAGAGATGCTGAGTGGAACATTTTTGGTCAAGGTTGCATAACAGGCAAATCGCTCTCCTCGGCACCGGCGAGCGCTGTGGTCCTCATTTAGTAACAAAAGTCTGTTTCTACACGAGCTACAGCTGCGTCCTAGTTAGTGACCCTAAATATGTCCGGTGAATAAGCCCACAGTACCGAAAGCAGTGCCTCGAGAGCCACAGGAGACCCCCCTCTTCTCTCTACAGGCTCTCTCTCCTCCTCTCCAACCTTCACACAGCCATCTTTGAACTCTGGGAACCATCCTGTTCCTACGTGCGTTCTCAATCTGAAATCGACTTAAACAGAAGCAAAACGTCCTAACGTGTAACACCCCCTCAGCTCCGCCTCTGGAGTTGCATTTTCGGGTACTGTAGTTGCAGAGTATATTTCACGCCCTCCAGCATGGCAAAGGCAGCCAGCAATAGTGAAAGCCGCTGTGGGTCGCTTTGTAAACAGGCTAAGGGTACGACCTGGCATCATTAATCCCTCTGCAGTAGGTGTGCAGACCCTGAGGCACTCCCTTTTCAGGCCTGTCATACTCTCCGTTACTCTGCCACTTTGCCTCTCTTCCTCTTTAGATCTCTCGACCCTCTTTCACCCTGTCTCTCGCTGTCTCTCGCTACCTTTCTCGCTTCAGATCTCCCATGCGAATCGCTCTCTGTCACTCGGGGCTCTCCTTCACTTCAAGGATACTCATCCAACAAGTCAGCATTTTGTGGCAGTCAATGGTCCCTTGTCTGGTTTTTATTTCTGTCAGTTTACCTTGCCAGTGGAGAAGGTGTCATTGGCTGTCCCTCTAACTTCCCTTGCATGTTCTCCTCGCTTCAGTAGAGAAGGAGCAGAGATTGATGGCATTCAGATCCATTTTCATTGACATTTATGTGTATTTATAGGACCTACATAAGGTGTTCATTGGCAGTTTTTCTTGTCTTACGTTGTTGGGCGGAGACTAGGGTGAGAAGATTAGGTGAGCTCTCCAACATGCCATGTGTCTGCTACTTGTGTTGTGTTTTCTGTGTGAGCTACAGCTTCATTTAATCCTATGACTGAAAGTGGATTAGTTTTATCTGGATACACTCCTCTCTATCATCTGTCAAGTCATTAGAGACATGTTTGAGAGGACCGGGTATTTAAATGAATTAACTGGAATTTATGCTGCAAAATATTACGCTGAAAATGTATTTTCTTCCATTTTCCATTATTGTAAATGGAGTAATGCTGAAGTGGAATAGGTGCCACTCCTTAGAGGCAATGCAGTAGCTTTTACTTTAGAGTTGTGGTTTAATGAAGGACTTTCATACCAGTTCAATAGGTGATTCAGAGCAGGCATAGCTCAGATGAGCTCATCACCTTCATGCAAAATAATGTATCCCCTATCAGTAGAGCTATTGTGTTGCCTTCATGCTGAACTTTATGACTCATTTTCTGACAATGAACCAATCAACTAATTGTTAGGCTCTGACCTTGTCGCTGTATATTTGGCTAAAAAAATCCACAAACAAATGATAACAATAACAGAACTTCAAAGCACATCAGCTGTACACCTTTGGGATGTATTACATCTTCAAATAACTTCCTTTTACAGTAATCATTTCGCTCCTCTTTTTTTTGTCTGTCCATCTGACTTCCATCTTGAGTTCTCCTCATATCGCTCATCCTTCCTCCGACTCTGTTTCAATTGATCGCCCCCTGTCCAGTGTCTTATTACTGCTATGTCCTCACTCTCTGAACAAGAATAGGCTGTTCTCATCCGGCCTGTGCGTGTTCGTGTCGGACAGGTTACCATACAAATTAGAGAACGATGGCTTCTCCTCTCACTTCTTTCCCACAAAGTCGAGCAAAAACTGCAATTAGCTCAAATCAATTGAAGGAAGGCAGCCAAATTAAACACATCAGCAGACCAGACAACGTCCACAGTTGCACTGCCAAAGGATGACAGCGTGCATAACAACACTGAAATCACTGATGTGCATTGACACAATCCTGTGCCAGCTAATGATTATCCCACTAACTCTGTCGATAACATGAGCGCCTCTCATCGGGGTGAGATATGAGTGCCCCGGCATTGAATTCAAAAGTGAAATTTGTGGGAGATTTACAGGCAAAACTGACTTTTTGGATCCTAAGCATCACCGTTTCTTCGTTTAGACAAGTGTGTGACAGATTACTCCTTTTGTGAAGATTTAAAGACTTAACATGAGAGCCTGACTGAGCCTGTCGAAAGTCAATCTGACGCCTTGTGTGTAGATTCTAATTACGTTGGTGGAAGCTGACACCTTTTCAGAAAGAGAGGGAGACAGAAGTGTGTCTGGGGACAGATGATTTGATGAATGAAGCTCTATAACTGTGTATCGGCTTTAAAGCTGCTTCATCATAGGAGCAAATAGGGGCCTCTTATCTTTTAAGCCTCAAGATTCAACAACACAGGACAAATGACTCATTTTGTCTCCAGCAATAAGATCCGAAAGGCAACAATGAATTCACATTGGAGAAACAACTGGTTACAGAAGGTCGTTCATCCTAAATTGGGGCCAAGCAGTTACAAAAAAAGGGACACATTTCAGCAAAAAGACCTCTGCTCATTCTCTTTACAAAATAAAACTGTAAGACTTATGACACTACAATTAAACCAGTTTATCTTGACACTGATCTGTTGCAGGATTTGGGACGGTAGAGATAAAGAGTACTGACTAGTATAAAGGAGAACATGTCGTTCTGTGACAAGGACAAGGACATACGGGTGGCGATTGTTCACGTATATGCAAACAAGATTGAGAGTCTCCAGCCACGACTCGGCGGCTCTGAAACACAGCAGTGCTTTGTGTTAAATGCTCATATGGTCACACTGATGAAGCTAAAAGGCTGATGTGTAGCAGGTATCAGGGATGCATCGATACCAATATGGGTACCGGTCCGATACTGCACTCATGTACTTGTCATCTTAAAACTACTCCAATACAACCTCACCCAATACCACAGCATACATAGTCCTGGCTCCACATCCAGGATATTAGTTAAGCTGCCAGTGTGTCAGCTGTGTGTCTGTCTGGCATTCTCAGTTAGCTTTCCGCCATGTGTCGTGCAATCAGTAACCTTATAGCCGTGAACGTAGCAGTGCAGTGTGTGTGCAGTGTGTGTGCAGTGTGTGTGCAGTGTGTGTGCAGTGTGTGTGCAGTGTGTGTGCAGTGTGTTCGTCGGTGAATGAATGCTACAGCTCCTCAAGACCCGAGCCGAGCTCCCGGGTCTGAAGCTAGTTTAATGTGGACCAGCTATTCTCATTTTAGTGATAAGATCCCTCCTCTGAGTTTTGCTCGGCTTTTTATTTCTATTTTACTGATGACATTAATAGGTCAATGTTGTTATTGTCAGTTAAACGGTTAATTACAAACATCCCTACTCAGTACAATCTGATTGAAGCCATCAAGAGCATCATGTTGTGTATTTAATCAGAAAGTGAGGAACATCTGCTGAAAATATAACATGTTTTCAAAGTCATTGTTCGCTCTGTAATGGTATTATGAAGTACTAATGATTGTACTCTGTATCTGCAAGTACCCACATGTAAGTATACTTGTAATTGGTCTGAGAAAAAAGTGTTACCGACTAATAAAGGTGACTATGTTTTTCCATAACAAAACACATTCCACACACTCTGTTCACGAGCCAGGAACTCACCGCTGAATTGATTTTGCAGAAGCAAGCATCAGCAGGTAGCCAGGATGTGTGCAGTCTGTGGGTTTAGTGCCCGGCTTTGTTGTGACAGCCTGCCATTTTAGTCAATCACTTATCAGAGCGTGACTAAAGGCTGAGGCTCTGAGGTGAAATGAAGCGGGCTTAGCCAAGCGAGTGTGCCATTTTCTGGGTAAGAGGCCAAGAGGCGTAGAGGTCAGAGCTCCGTGGCTGACCTGGAACAATCCTGTCATCTCCTCAGCGGCCGCAAATTGCAGAGTTGGGGGAGAGGGCAAGTTTGGGAGAAGCAGAGTAAGAAACTGTGTCAACTGATAAGCCATGGCATGACTCCAAATTGTGGTAAATTCTGCTGCCACATTATGGAGGAGAATGTCACAGGATCTTGTTGGATACACCGGAGCTCAACTCACACACAGCACAGAAGCGTCTGTCTGAGATGAAAGAGAGGAGAAGAAAAATGCATCTGTCCACCCACACTGACTAACCTTTAAACAAATCACAGGGAAAAAGAGTGAGGAGCAACAACACAAACAGGCATTTTAATTAAGAGAATGCAGAAAATACAAAAAAGAAACACCTAAAGTTGACATTCAGAGAAAGGTAGCAAGAGAATGAAAACTATCAGACAACGATCCCCAAGGGAAAAGAGGGAGGATGAAGGGAAAATGAAATGGAGAGGAAGAAAAGTCACTCCAAAACCCTTTATGTTCTTTAAATAGGAAGTAAACTGAATATTCCTCTATCGTGTAGCAATTGCCAGTTAACTGAGACAGAAATAGAGGAAAGACACAGATTGACTACAAGTAGGTTCCCGTATAACAATTTTGCAACAAAATTTGGAGCTGCATAACATTTTTGAAAAACACAAAGGGCCAAGGGGTTTTAAAAAAAGAAAACACACACACACACACACACACACACACACACATAGAAACAACAACACACTTCAATGGAGAGAAAAGCTAGAGAGTCTGACTTTGCCAAAGCAGTTTAAAATACAGAAACATGTCCGTCATACAGAAACATGTCCATCGACAGATAAAAACCTCCCTGCACCGAGGTCAGACTGACTCAGGGCGACTGTGGCTCAGTGGTGAGCAGGGTCGGCCTTCAATCAGAGGACTGGCGGTTTGATCCCCGGCTCCTCTAGCCCATGCCGATGCGTCCTTGGGCAAGACACTTAACCCCAAATTGCTCCCGTAGCTGTGACTACGGTGTGTGAATGTTAGTTAGAGTCAGCCACTGCCATCAGGGTGTGAATGGTGTCATGTGGGCGGAAGACTAGAAAAGGGCTATACATGTACTTAAAAAGCCTCATGATGATACATTATTTCCCTTCTTTGACAGAACATTGTTGTGCTGGTAATAATCACATTGTGTAACTGTATGTTTCAGAGCAAGCATACCACAACCTGAAGCTTGGTGTCAACACATATTTGATTTGTTGTATATCAGCGATCTGTTCTACACACACAGATCACATTCGGGCAATCAAACAGCAATTTCAAACGTTACTCTTTCTGTTTGCATTTAATTTCCAAAGTCATTAGACAGCAAATATGTTCAACAAATTGCTTTTGGCAATATCAAAAAAAAGATATTGTCGCTGTGGATTACAGCTCCTCTGCTGATAGAGAAAAAACACACTGTCTTATATTGCCAGCAGAACCCAGGTTTGTCTGTTGGTGTTGGTTTGAGCATCAGCCCCGAGGTTTACTCCAGATTACCTTGGTTTGCTGCAGTGTGCAGCGCAGACAGGATCATATTATATTATATTATACATGCATGTTAATATTGACTGTCTGACACAAGCTTTTGTTTTGATCATACGATCAAATGCTTTTTCGTTCGCTGCCACCACCGTGGTGGAGCAAAGGAACCCATTGGGGATCAATAGCAGTGTAGGCTAGCCAAGCATCAAAGATACAAAGGTCTGATGTGTCTGCTGAGTCTGAGCAGGGAGAATTACATGTGTCAACGTCAGGAGTCCGGAGAGCTGAGCATCCGTTTAGCAAGGAGGATCAATATCAAAATAGTCACCAAGGCGACACAAGGTATGTAGCTTTCAGCTCAACGTGCTACCAAGCAGCTTGGTTCGCTCTGCATTGTCTGAGAGAATAAGAGAGTTGCAATGCTTTATGGGATACATCATGCACTTACACAATAATGTGACAAACGGAACACGCTCGCTCCCAATCAAAAAGGTAATAAATACGGATTAGAGGCCGAAAGTGAAATTACTGTTCAACAGCGAGTGGCTAACTACTGCATAGTTGGCTGCGAAACAAGAACTGTCAATAGTTTGTGTACTATGTATGTCACGTTGAACGTAGGTCACAAACTAGTGACATGTCTTTATGTCTTATGGATAATGTCTACTGCACTCACATAAATCTATGTGATCAAGAGCTGAAGAAGAAGGAGAGAAAGAAGAAGATGTCCCTGATCAAAACACTTCAAACTGCTAAGTTCTAGATCATGGATCATCATCAAATGGTAAATGACAACTAATGCTATTATATATCTACCACGTGTCCATGTCAAGATTCAGATGCATGGCTTTCTCCTCTCACGTGCACCTTACAGCTGTTAATACGAACAGTCATTTATTTCAATAAGACAGCCGGGATCTCCCGTGGTGGGCGAGATAATGTTTGTAGAGGAGACCCAGCTGCAGTCCAAACCGGAGCCATTGATTTGACCCTCAGCTTTACGGGACAGTCGGGCTCCCACAGGAGGCAGCACAAGGGCAACGGCAGGCCTCAGCTGGCCTCCTGGCCCCCTGCATTAGTAATCATTCCAATTAGAGAGGAAGTGTCCAGATGCTCATCTGGTTACATAATGTCTCTTCCCTCCTGTTTGTGCCCCCACAGTTAACCTGACTGACAAGCACCTGGATGTTCAGACGCTGCATATTTTGAAGACGTGGTTTCACTCTAATGGTCCATTTATATTCCCATTTCTTGTTTTTGTCCATTTGGGCTACACACATGCATTAATTCAGCGCCTCCATCTGCCAGTTTACTTAAACATAAATAATCGTCTTACTTGCTGCCCCCCCCCCAACTGGTTTCTGATTGTGTGAGGGAGCATACAAACACAAATTGCACAGAATCAGGTTTAACTCATACAAATTAATTTTTTACTACACTGTAAATTCAAATGAGTTAAACTTACTTTTAAAAAATTGCCTTGAAAACAAAGTAAAGGTACTTGTTTAACTAAAGTAAATTGGAATAAGTACTGCATGTTGTAGTACTATAACATTCTTATTCAGTGTAGTACACTTATTTGTATAGAGTACTTGATCATTTACTTTAGATGTCATCTTGACTGAATTTGAACTATTCAGAATTACTATTCCGCATAACTAAATCCAGCGTATAAACTAGACCACCTACATAAGAAGAACAGCCAGATCTTAGAGAATGTGAAATAGGGATGTTTACGACTGCCTGCAGAGGGTACGGTCCCCTTCTGACTTCACACACGTTTTTTGAAGTAGGATTCTTCTTGTGTTGTGAGGCCTGTTCGGTCTCCAGCAGAGATGGTGACGGTGTATTTTTACATTTCCCATACATCTAACTCTGTGCCTTCTTCTCACAGGACATCACATCAAAAGCACTTCACAGTCAAAACGACTCTTTTTAGTTCTTCAGAAGGCCGGAAAAATAAGGCCTGATATTGCATGATGCTACAGAGTAGCTGAATAACAGCAGGCTTACGGATCTGTCTACAAGCATGTTGAATTAGTGACTTGTATGCGGGAGTATGTGTGTTTCAGGCCTATTTTCTCATTACTTTCCATGCATGTCTTAGCTCAAGGTCTGTGCTGCTGCAGCGTGAAGGCCAGAGATCATTGTGTACAGGACAAAGTGTAATCGTCCATCATCTGCTCACTGCCGTGCTCCCCACTGATACATCCTCTGAAGAATACCTCCATGCTGTTTAGCTTCAGCTCTTAGTAGCCTCTACACGACAGAGGAGATTAATACAGCATGATGCATCTGTATTATTATCACTCAGGAGGGAACTCTCAACTCTAAATTCACCCTGTGCTTAAAAATCGTAGGCCTGACAGATAACTCAAATTTTCCAGTGAGGCTAATATTAGTGTTGGAAATTATTAGTTTATCATCAAACTTCAGAAACTATACTAGTATGTTACACATACAAGGAATTTGGCTAGGTGAATGATATTATTAAAGGGTCAAGTGTATATTCAATCGCTTTGCTGCTTTTCTGTTATTGTACATTGAATATTTTAGAATTTCAAAATGTTGGTCAGAAAAAAAAACAAGCAATGTGAAGATGCTGCCTTAAGCTTTGGGGTTTTGTGATGGCCATTTTCACCCATTTCCTAACATTTTATAGCCTCAACAATTTATTGATGAACCAGACATATATGTAAAAATGGTCCAACATGTTAAGTTCCACTCTGCAGCTTGTGTCTGCGTGAACCAGTTTCAGTTGCTCCATGTTATGGCACGTTGGTTAATATGATTTGGGTTTTGATACCGATGAATGTGCGGCTGCATTTCTCCAGCCTGATCCCGGCATTAGCCTTGCAATCGTCTGATGTGTGCAGCCTTCTCAATGTAAGCTCTGATTAAGCCATTCGTTACACTCGGGCCATAATTTGCAAAGCACTTCCCTCAAGTGCAATTTGCACCTACTTTTAAACATTGAAACATGACTGGTAGATCAAAAACAGCACACTTGTTTAGTGAAGGGAAAGATGCAGCCAGAAATATCTGTGTGCATCTTTGATGTCAGGTGTTTTTTTTTCCTTTTCCCATTGAAAACATGGAAACTGCACTTCAGGCCAAGTTTATGCTTTATAAATGTCGGTCTCTGTATTTTGACTTCAAAACCGAAGAGTGATGAAAGGCCTGTTTTCATTAGTGGCAGCTGATTCTCTGTCGGCCTATCGGATGATGGTTCTTATCTTGTAGAAGACAGACAGCTGGAGGATCAGATAGGCCGTCTGTCAACTGATATGCAGATTGTCTTATTGGGCTTCTCTGACTGATGTCATTAAGTCTCTGCCTGACTACCAAGATAATAAAAAAAGGATAGTTTCCCCCATTAAACTAATTATATACGTATCAAAAGTTTTAAAAGCTAGAAAGCAATGTAAGGGCTCCTCTTTGGGTTCTGCTCTTAAAGGGTCGGCACAGTTTACCCGGATTCAACTCAGCGGGTCGGGGACGGCCACTCGGTATCGGAGGATTCCCTTGTTGGACCTCTCCTTCCCTCCTTCCTTCCCTCCTTCCCTCCTTCCCTCCCTCAGCTCTCAGCTGGCTTGGACAGGCCTGGGGTGAAAGTGGCTCGTACCCCTCGCCTGGACCTGCTGCCCCGGGCCGTGGCCTTAGTGCTCACTCTGCCCTCTCTCCCTGCCGTGCCATCACCATTCATATCTACATACCTCATGTGTTTATGATTAAGTTGTTTACAAGAGCACAAAAGCTCTTCATAGATCTAGCTTCTCAAAAATTTAAATAAAATGACGGCTCAGATTAAAGAGTTTCAAGTCGACTCAGGAGTCACCTACGGAGGAGATGACTCATCGACTTCCAGGGGGCCGCCCTAGATTGGATTGACTCCACACTTCCAGTGCTTTGAAAAAAAAACTCCCCTCAGCTCAGAACCGACATCAAGGCAAATCAAAATGCAAAATGTTTGTTTGAAAACACCATCAAACGCAAGGAACTGTGTCCACACTGCTTTCCAGAGAAACTGTAACAAAAGGCCTATTCAGATATATTTGGCTTCATTATCATCTCACCACTCATCCTTCATGTGTGGCAGCAATTCATGTGAAGCATCTTTTGACAGCTTGTGCATTAAATTAAATCCAAGCACTTGGCTGTATGCTAAGCGTTATGGAAAACAGCCTCTTCTCAGTGTTTAACTTATTTTAGTGGAAATTACCACAGGGACCCAGAAAGAGTAAAGACCGACCGCACCATTGGCACATCTCTAGTGAACGGCATCATTAATACTTGGCTGGCCGATTGGCAGCTGGGTATTGATGGCCCATTTCAGCATGTGACTGGGGACTTGGGGTGATGGGACAAGGAAGTGTGTGCGCGTGTGTGTGTGGGTGTGTGTGTGTGTGTGTGTGTGTGTGGGTGTGTGTGGGTGTGTGGGTGTGTGTGTGTGTGTGTGTGTGTGTGGAGTGCTAATGTGATTCAAACACGCCCTTTGTATAATAAGGCTTGTCCCTGTGCCAGGGGAAGCGGGTGGCATAAACTAGTGGGTGATTACGTTAAACAAATGACTGCCTCATTAGCTAGACCCCCAGAGTGTCTCGTGCATACATACAAACACAGACACACTCACTCACTCTGTCCTATGATTTCTCTCCTTCTCACCCACACACACATTCAGACATCCACACTGACATAAGCATTAGGTTAGCTTTGTACACAGAAAAGGGCAGAGCACAAAGGCAATGCTCAGGAGGGTACAAGCGCCATCCAATAGACTAATTAACATCTCCCAATTACACCAGCCAGCACTCTATGGTGCTCCAGTTAGCTTTGGATGATACTACACAATACAACAGAATGTGTCTCTACCAGCGTCCATGTCTCAACATCTGAGCCTCTCCCCCAAAAAGCCAAGCTAATGACTGCAATTAGTCTCATTAGATTCCAAGCTGGGCCTCAGCTGGTGTAAAGTTGGACAGACATTTCATGTTTTTTTGCGAGAGATGCACAAATACAGTTACCGTAACGAACATCCGTCCGATAATTACCGAAATGGCTGAATGTGGTATTGGATACAATGTTCTAGAAAAATAACAATTCAGTAAATTTATATCTATAGTATGTATTTGTTTGTTATATTTCGTTTTACAAAGTTAAGAATGAATGCTTAAGTCAAGCCTGAAGATGCCTTACAAATAAAATAATGATCCCAGTCACTTCCAGCTTATTAATTAACACTTGTATCAGATCACCCAAAACTGAGGCCTCAGTGGTGTAAACACAACGCAGTGCGGAGGTACACTATAAAGGTAAAAACACTGCGAAAACAAATAATGCTACAACAAGTGACTATTTTCATTGTTGACTGCTCACTTTTTTTTATTAATTGATTACTTGATTAGTGACAAATGTCCATCAGAATTTGGTACAACATAGAGTTTTCAGATTTTTGTACAATCAAAAGTTCAAAGGCTAAAGATATTCCGTATATAATAAAATGAAACAGACAAAATCTTCAAATCCTCACATTAGAGAGGCTCAGAGCAGCAACTGGCATATTTTCCCTGATAAATGACTCAATCAATCATCAAAACTGCTGTTGAAAAGAAACTAATCAACTAATAATTTCAACATGAAACATTTGACTCCGTACATGTAAGTGCACAGTTTCACATCACCTTCATCTTTGTAAATACATAATGGTTTGAGATGGGTCCATCATTGGAAAGCGACATGAAGTTTCTTCGTCAATATTAACAGCAGTAAAAATCAACTGTATGCTTTGACCTGCCATTTAATATACCTATATAAAGTAATGTTTTAATGTGGAGCCAGGATGATGATGTGCGCACAGCTGGCTTTCTCTTCTAATGGAAAGTGTATCTTTGAACTGCTGTGGCGTCCTGCTGTGAGTAGTCTGATTTGGTTTTTTGATCATGTAAATGTGATGGGTATTTCTTTACTCAGCGTGAATATTAGCCCTTAAAACTGTGGGTGGCTGCAGGCTTTCAAACATAAGCCCCTGGGATGCCACATTAACTACTAGGAGGATACCCAGAAACACCACAGTGAGCTCACTGACCGGCGGAGGGGAACAGAACTGATCCTATACGGGGGAGGGGGGTGGTGGCCTTCGCCCAATGGGCTGTTGGTCTCAGCACAAACACTCCAGCATCTGCCACCTGACCATTAGCTCAATAATGCATGGAGCTTGTGGGAAGCCTGTCTCAACCAGCCTCATACTCATTACTGCTGCTGAGTGGTGTGAAAAGTCAAGTCAGAAAATGTGCCTGGAGCACGACAAGACACGGCACCGCATGCAAACATGCAAAAATGCAAAAAAATAAACACACAAACACACATGCAAAGCGTGGCTTCCCAGAGCCAAAAACGTGACCAAAGTTGAGGACATGAGCAGTCCGTCGGCCAATCTTCACAACAGAGACACGATTAAACAGCACGTGCATGAAAATAAGAGAGTGAGTGGATGTTTGTGTGTCAGACTTGCAGTATATCCACATCTCTGTAAGCCCAAAAGTCATTCTCCCCATCCGGGAACATTTCCCATCAGAAGCCTGTTTTCCCATCAGAAGCCTGTTACACCGCAAAGGCCATTTTACTCCCAGAATAGCAAATCATGGGGGAAATGCAATCTTCGAAGCCTCGGCTAAAACAGCCTGACAAAGGCATTTTCGGGCACAGCGACAGAAAGAACTGAGACACTGGAGCTAAATTTCAAACATTATTTGTTCTTGGTCTGACATTACTGACCTGAAGCACATTGCTGGTTGAGTACATGGAAGTCTCACATTTCGAAGTCATGAGAGCAGTTGCTTTGGTAAAAGCAGGGACATCAATCACAGTTGCCAGGCCAGGGTCATTTACCAATTGACAAGTCTCTCTATTGATTATTTTTGCCATTAATGGATTCATAGTTTAATCTATAAAACGTCAAATAGCGAAAAGGACTTTTGACCTGCAAACAGTCCAAAACCCATTTGAAATAAGCAGAAACCCCCCACGGTTGAGAAGCTGGTACGAGAGAGGGTACATACCCACAACTGTATAACGCAAGACTCTATCAAAGCGCCCCGATCCCCCTGCCACTCTCAGATTGCCCATCGCTTTCATCAGCTCCCTCATGCGCTGGATAATTAACAATCACGTAAGGCCTAATCATATGGACATGGGGATTGATTTGATGTAACCTTGGTTTAACGGGGAAAGCCTTCCGAGACGCCGGCAGGAGGCGTGCACGTCGGACGTGAACGGTAAACAGACTGACGGAGAAGCGGTGGGAATTTGATAAGCGCCATCAGCTGCTCCCCCAATCTGGTGAAGTGACAACAGGACTGCTGCTGCCACAGGAAGAGGACGCAGGGCTGTCTGGTGTCACTGCGTTGACACATGGACACTTATACATGCAAACACACACACCAGAGAACACATACTGTATATTATGTGAACCGGTATGGACATTCATGGGACAAATTCAGGATTTTAGAGTTTGTCCGTATGTTTGTGGTCCTCATTTTGCATGACATCCAGTAAGAGAAAATAATAATAATAAAAATAAACCAGAGCGTTCGGTCATTTCCTTCAAACGTTGGCATTTCGGACAGCAAACCAGACCATACGCCTAGTTTACATTACACTACACTTAACATGAACAGTGCACAGGTTATGAATGTCAAGGGCTCTTCTTTCAAACAAGATGAAAGAATGTTACGACTCTTTGACTGGAGCTACATGCCGAGACAAAAAAAAAAAAAAAAGCAGAAATGAGATTTGAGTGAGTTTCAGGAAGATGCTGACCTGCTTTGCCAATATTAAAATAATACATGACTAAACCTTCGAACTAAACTCTAACACCACACAACACAAATAGCTCACAGCGGGCTACAACGGAGCCACTAGACCCAGCGAGCAGGTGTGCTGCAGTAGCAGCAGTCAGAAAACTGGATGACAGCATGAAACCAGCAGCGACCGACAACAGAACATCTCGCTCAGAAAGCGGTTCAAAGGTTGCGTAGACTTCCCGAGTGTCTGGCCTAATAGACTGTGTGTATGCACGGTGTCTCCACACACCAGCGGGAGCCGTTGACAAAGGCTCTTTTTCTGAGAGCAAAACAACATCAATTTTGGACATGAAAGGGAACGACTGCAGAGAGAAACCAGACCGAACAAACCCTTTACGTGTCACGAGTTAAGTAAAGAGAAGTGAACATGTTATCTCTCGACATTCAAGTCGATATTCTTTTTGAGGCATCTGTTTCCTTTGAGCAGATATTCTTTTTTGGCCTGTGCAGGTTTTTTTGCAGCGACAACAAGCCCGTCCTAGAAATGTCAATGTGCCAAAATGAGACCGCGGGATCGCAGTTAATTTTTCACTCGGTAATTCCTGAAGCCTGTAGCGACACTAAAAGAAGGTTTCAGTGCGAGTAAATTGAGTTGGGCAACAAAATCGAAGACAAACCTCTGAGAAGCCTCGAGACGAAAGTGAATTTTAAGTGTCGCAATTCAATTTGCAATCTAGATTGCACTGAGACTTACTTATCACTTCTGACGTGTCCGTGTGGTGAGATGATGGATAGGTTTCTGTGCTGGACGCCATCGTGGTGTTCAGCAAAGTGTAGTCGAAAACAAGCCGTCACATCTTTCCTTACAGGCGATGAGGATTGATTGATTGGGTTAAAGGTCAATTATTACCTTATCGGGATGTGTTCACATGTAATCTCGTAAAATGTAAAGTTGGTGAGAAACTTGAATGAATCCGGTTGTTTTCACATTAATATAAATAGATATTAGAGATGAATTATGACCTGTTAGCATTAGCTCTACGCAGCTTGTGATACATCATTAAAACTACTAATGACAGGATTTGTTTTAATCCATAAAAATACAATATTTTATTTGCGTATCATTTTAATTGTTTGTTTGAAGAAAAAAAACACTATAGATGATTATAACAAAGTAAAAGGACAGCATTTAGAATTTGTGATGTTTTACACTGACTTCAGAGCGGCTGAAATTATTCTTTGGACGGTGGCAAAAATAAATAAACAATATTCGGAGCCTTGTAGACCAGCTGCCATATTCAAACAATAAAAGGTATCTGTATCTGACAATATGGATCATCATTGATCAGCAAAAAAGCAAAAAAACAGGATCAGGGATCTCTAAAAGTTATATTTGCTATCTCTTCCTCTGGTTCCTAAGTCGCAGAATGCCGTTGAATAATGGCCTTTATGATGTCGCAGTGAAGTTGACCTTTGACCTTTTGGATATAAAATGTCATCACTTCAGCATTTTCATCCTAGTAGACATTGTGTTAAATTTTGGTCATGATTACAGTTTGAATTATTGAGTGAGGTCACAGTGATCTTGAACTTAACCACCAAAATCTGATTAGTTCATCCTTGAATCCAAGTGGGCGTTTGTCCCAAATTTGAAGAAAATTCCCTCAAGGCATTTATTAGATTTTGTGTTTCACAAGAATGGGACTGACGAACAACTCAAAAACATGATAAAAAATAATTCATTCAACATTTAATAATTCAAGATTAACACTCATTGCATTCAATCCCTTACTAACCCGGGATCTAAAACGCTTGGCATCAAGCAGCAACCAAGCCAATTAGGTTAACTGTATTTCCCATTCCTCTGGACAAAGTAGTGAAGGATTAATGTGGCAGATCACTGTTATCTATCCTAATGACACCGGTTTCAATGGGTCATAACTGACGATCAGAATCGGGCCATCTGGCATCATCATGTGCTGTACCACGAGGGTGGATGCCCCAACATAAGACCTCGGCTTCTGCTTCATCTAAAACACGACTCACTTCAACTGGAGCCCTCCAAATCATTTCAAACAAAACATCCTGATCATTTTTCTCATTTTAGCGTCACATATCTTCTTGTTTTCAGTTGTATCACTTGTTTTATGCTAAGCTCAATTGCTTGTCAGCCTCTAAAGAGGAAAAAAGAAGAAGATTGATTTACATTGAATGGACCAGCAATGGCACAGTGGCCTGTTTGTCACTATTCAAAATAAATTTCCCAGGCATCCCAACAATTTATTTCTTGGAGGGCACAGTGAGCTTGTTTGGCCCCCACTATTCCCATTGCAGTTTGCCCCAGGACAAACAAAACAATACACATTGGCAGCTGAGTGTAGTTTATGTGTGTGTCTGTTATCCATTACCTCCACCGGTCCCCATTCTTCCAGGTTCAGGGCTGATGCATATCCAACGTGGCAGCCGGTCGCCAGCACTGCGCCGGGATGAATAGTTCGTCATCCCTGCTTCCCTCGCTCCCTCTCCCCTCTGCTCTCTGCCTCTTGCCAGAGCTGTTTGCTCAGCTGTTCCCCTCACTGACCGCATTTATCCCAGATGAGCGGCACAGCTTACCCCGTTAATCTGTGTGTGAGTGAGTCTGTGCCCTGAGAGTGTGTGTGTATATGTGCGTCTCCATTCCAGGCATCCTCTCATTGGCCCTCTGATGAACATCTGAAGACACGCCCTGATCAAGGGACACACACACACACACACACGCACACACGCACACACACGCACACACACACGCACACACACACACAGTCACACGGGAGACAACGTAGCACTCACAGGGACAGGCATTGTGCTTTAAGTGGAGGTCATTTGGAACATAGCTGGAGATGTCACAGCACACAAAGGTAATAAATTAATAAAGCTGTAATGAATCCTCAAGTCAATGATGTTGGTCCACCCCTACCCCACATTAAATTTAGCAAGGCTGCAATAACAGCCCCTAAAAGTGTGCGTGCGTATGTTTGATTAAAAGGTTGACAACCACCTGATATTGGCGTAAAAGTAGCATCATAATGCATTTCCAAACCTTCCTCTCCTCCAATAACTGACGCCATTAAACAATTCAGGATAAGTAAGAGGATCTCAGCTTCCTTCAAAACACCTGCTCTTCACATTATCTTCACATTATCGTACGTTTACATGGTGACTGGAGGAGAAATGAGGCTGGCTGACTACAATGACAGTGACAAAAAGGTTCAGTGCAATGTCAAGAAATGTGTTTTTTCTTTTTAAAGAAATGATCACTTGGAACATTTCTAAAAGTAAAAACGAACAGAAATATGAGAAGTGTTAGAAAATATATAATAGAATGATGTTTCAAAGACATGAGCAGCAAGTAAACCTTGTCAATTGGCTCAAAAAAATGTTTACATTTGAAAATGTTATAAAAATGGAAACATTTTCAGCTTCTGTTTCAGCTCAATTCCTGCCCACAAATCTATATCTGTTCACCTCCTTTTGCATGTTTTCATTTAATTTGCATGCATGCTGTATCTTCTCACACTGTATAATGCAGCTGAAAAACAGTATTCATAAGAGTCTCTGCTGAAATTTGGCTGCATGCCCACATCGGGACGTTTGGAAAATGTTAGTCAAACCAAGTTTAGACATTCGTACAGTATCTGGAGGGAGGCAGCTCATTGTGACCGTCCCACGGGGGACAAAGAGGATTAAGAGAGAATTAAGCATCATAATGAGAACATTTCAAATTTAGATTTTATTCTTGAGTGTCATTCAGATAAGGATATGTTTGTAAAAACAAGCTAAATGTATTTTGTACTCGGCTCCGTACTTCACATAAAAAACTATTGTGGAAAACACAAAACATTAAATTGAGCCTTACTAGTTTGCTTTCAGTCAAACTTAAATAACTATTTCATGGGTGTTCTGAATGGGTAACAACCCATCGTGTGCGGTACCATGAGCAGAATACACCCCTGTTACTACATACAGTCACAATTAACTGCAAAATGCACCATTTACAGACCCTCATGTTCATTTTGAGTAATGTATAATAACTTTGTTTGTGTGTCTGGTATAAACACAGCACGTGCTTTCAGACTCTGCCAACAAACGGTGTCTTCTGTGTCAATCCACAGACTGCATGGCTGGCTGCTGGCTAACATGGCAGTAGCCAGACATGAGCAGCTGTTGTTGTGGTTAAACCAATCCCCAGCTCCCAATTTATCTGCCAATGTGAGTGTGTGTGAGAGTGTGTGTGTGTGTGTGTGTGTGTGTGTGTGTGTGTGTGTGTGTGTGTGTGTGTGTGTGCGTGTGCGTGTGTGTGAGAGAGAGAGAGAGAGAGAGAGACAGTGAGAGAGAGAGAGAGAGTGAGAGAGAGACAGTGAGAGAGACAGTGAGAGAGACAGTGAGAGAGAGAGAGACAGTGAGAGAGACAGTGAGAGTGAGAGAGTGAGAGAGAGAGAGAGACAGAGAGACAGACAGAGAGAGAGAGAGGAGAGAGAGCCAGAGAGAGAGAGAGAAAGAGAGCAAGACAGTGAGAGAGCGAGAGAGAGAGAGAGAGAGAGAAAGACAGAGAGAAAAATATATGCGTCTGATTTGAGATATCGTAAAAAAGTTTTGCACATGCTCATACGACTCTAGTATTGAACAGAACAGAATAACCCTTCATCCTAAGTGTATGTTATGGACAGCCCATATACAGTATGTGTGTGTGTGTGTACCCACACTTCATCTAATCAGGCGTACACACTCACGTAACCTGCTAGTCTGACAGTTTAAAAAAAATAAAATCCAAATGATGGCACAAAACAATCACACATCACCACATCTGGTCATCCTTTCATCCGGTTCTAAAACCTTCAGCGAAGACAAGGTGAAATCTCCACCAGCCACCCACAACGGACTCCCCATAAAGTGAAACAAATAACCTTTCTCATCCCTCTTTTAGAGGAAGCACTCTGTATGCCTTGACTGAGATTTATGTCACGGACGGCAGAAAAGAACAGTGGGCAGCCAGGAGCTTAAATGCTGGCTTTGTTTTTCCAGACACTGGCTTTTTTGTGATCCATCATGTTTGTGAGGGGGAAGAAAAACCTCCACGGCCTCCTCGTTCTGCTCAGAAGAGAGAAAGGTGCTGCCGCGAGGCGCGAATGTAATCGTGTTTGATTATTTCAAATGTGCAGAAATAATAAAAGACCTCCATTTAAGTATTTTTCGGAGGGGAGGGAAACTGATAATGAAACTAAGAAAGGAAGTGAGACATAAATGAAGTCTAAGACACCTATATCACCCTCTTCCAAAGTAAGCTAAATGCTAACGGAAAATAAGCTATTGATTATTTCTCTAAAAATAGCTCTAAAAAGGTCAAGAGATTCTCAAGAAAATGTAAATGGTCGTCTAGTTTTATATGTTTTTGTTACGGGTTTAGAGATGCATGCACTGATGAGCTATTTAGCTGTAGGAGAGAACCTAATGCTATTAAGATATTAATACTACCTTCATAGAGCCCTTGGGTTGAAATATATATTTTACACATCTCCTTACATTTTAGCCTTCCAAAGCAATCAAAAGCGATTCCAGACAACGATGAACCTTTATGTTTATGGTCATGATCTACTGAAATCATAGGTTCGTCCCACACATGTTATAAATGTAACATGTGTAAAATATATATTTCAACCCATGTATACAAGGGCTCTATAAAGGTAGTATTAATATCTTAATATCATTAGGTTTTCTACTACAGCTACACATAGCACATCAGTGCATGCATCTCTAAACCCGTAACAAAAACTCCATATAAAAACTAGACGACCATTTACATTTTCTTGAGAATGTCTTGACCTTTTTAGAGCTATTTTTAGCTTAAATGTTAGCCTTCCAAAGCTATCCAAATCAATCAAAAGCCATTCAAGACCACGATGAACCTTTATGGTTATGATTTACTGAAATCATAGGTTCGTCCCACGATAGAGACGTAACAAGCCGCTGTAAATCCTCCCAGTAATAAAGCAGAAGACATGACACAATCAAAATACTGTAAAAAAAATAATTAAAAACTGCAGCAGAATCTAAATGGAGCAGTGTATGAACCAGTGGTTCACAGACTTCTTTCAAATACGCACTACTTCATCGTGATGGTTTTTCTCTCACAGCACCCCACCACACCATGGTGTTTTGTCTCAACACGTCTCTTGAGCTTACTCATTGCCGCATTTAATAGCTTTTCCCAGCAGAAAGATCATTCACAGCCGATCTCCTTCAAATTGTACCATGTACTGTACAGTATTGCGCAATTTCGCTGGCTTGTGGTATGCTTCGACATTAAGGGCTTCAGCTCATGAGTGCAACAACAATGGGATTCACACATAAGTGTGGCGCCTGGGGAAACAGTGAAAAGAAGAAGAAAAAAAAAAAAGGCTGTCAAATATAAAAGGCATTCATCATCTCCGCGACTATGGTGAACGATACAATAGAAAGAAGACAACCGTGTATGACGAGCTGAGATGCACCAGTGGGATGTTGTTCGGGCTGCATATGCAAGTCACGGGGGACGTTATTATTTTGGTTCATCAGAAAAAGTCCTTTCTGAAAACAGTTTGGGAGGTAAAATGAAAAGTGTGACTGTGGTGAAAGAGGGTGATTTGGGAGATGCAGGTTGTATCTTGGAACCTGAGAGTCTTATTTTGCATGTGTGAATTATAAATGCTGCGACGCTCAGAGCAAAAATTGTGTGCCACTGGTGATTTAGAGAGCTGGAGAGAGTTAGAAAACATGAGATGAATAAACGTGAACGCCTGAAGGTTTGACTCAAATACCTCTTTTGCACCAAAATTGGAGCATTTATGCAGGTTTGTAAATGCTGGAAAACCTTCTAGAATTAGGCATTATTCTCCTTTACCAATGCCAGTTGACATGAATGCCTTTTTTTTGGTGTGTCACAGTCTATTTCATGAATGCTTCAGAAAGCAAGGTTAATAAATAGTAGAAACAAGCAGCCAGTTGCGGTAGTTACAGTTTACATCCGTTGTAATGGTTGTAATGTGAAGCTGTCAGGAAGTTAAAATCTATAAGGTAAACTCTGACAGAAAACATAAAAACTGTGCAGAGTTTCTGGTCCTTACAATAAACAAATGAAATGGATGTCCTACTAATGACGGAGACGTACCGCAAAAATCTACGAGTTTGACCTGGGAGCTGATGACTGGAGGGAAAGGCTGTACTTGTAACATTACTTCATAGCTAACAAAAGAGATAACATTCCAATATATGCTACTTATTCAGTCTCTCTTTCAAACCCTCGAACCAGAGTTGGTGATTGTTGGAACAGTGGAAGAACTCACAAAGTTATTTCTGTCGAGTTAGAGTGAAGTGTGTTTTTCTCAGCGAGGTAAAATTAAGGTTTCTGTCAATGGAGTCCGGTGTCTTTGAGGAGAGCACATTAATGGCATGTTTTGTACGTTAATAAATTATAATAATTGTCCAAATTCCTGTTTTATTTTGTTTATTATATATTCACTTCGACACACGTTTCAGCAATGCACCGGAAAAAAAGGGGCGAAAATCTGCGTGTCCACCCGGGTGTCACAATTCCATCACTGCCAATCGAAGGCGGAGCCGATAAATACCCGTGACTACTGCAGAGTTGTTTGTCCCAAGAATGAATGCCAATTGTAACTTTGCACTAAAAAAAAAAAAAAAAAGCCAGATGTTAGTGTTTTTTCTTTTGTCTAGTGGGAAAGGAGCTACAATCAGTTTATGGGAACTTATTAGAGTTCCGGTATCTACAGCTGCTGTTTGTAAATTTACAGTCAACTCATCAGAAGAAGCAAACACTCACATTAATCATGGTTGACGATCATTCTGAAAAGTTTACAGTGCAGAAGCTGTCCATGACACTGAGGCTTCTTGTCTGGATTAGTATGCAGAGCGCTCCATCTTCCTGAGAAACCCCGCTGCTATGAATGCTATATTGAGATGCAATGGCCAGCTCTCAGTTTTAATGGTGACTGATGGAGGGCGCAGATGCATTATTGCTCGCCGTTCATCAAGTTAACTTTGCACATTAGGAAGTTGGATGAGTTTCCAGGAGATTCTATCAGAGTTAATTATTGGATGAGCGAGGATTTAAAGGGGGGGGGGGATTTCTAGTAAGTTAACCCTTTATCCTGACTGGGGTGTCCATACCCAGCATGTTGCATGTGAAATCATATGGGCTGGACAAAAGTGTGGATGTGGCTTTTGAAACCACGTAAATACATTTAATCCATCGAGGCGTACATTCCAAGACCACCAGACTTTCAAGCAAACAATAAAAGAGGAACAAAGAATGATCATGGAGGAGAAACAAGGCGTATTCACATATGACCAAACGGAGCTAATCATAGAGGTCTGAAGATTTAACATGCTCTTCCTGTGTCTGTGTATGGTTTGTGTCATATATTTCCCCTGCTTCCTCTACTCTGTGCATCCCTGCCTTCAATCTCCTCACTGAATGTTTGTCACTTTCTCTCTCAGCTTTCCATCTTCCCATTTTCTCTTTTCCAATTTCCGGTCGTCTCTCCTCTCCCGCCTTAGCTGCACTGCAGATTGCAGTAAACCCAGAAAATCCTCTTCATCACACAGTGCAAATACCATCTGTATTGGGTTTGCCCTCAGCCCCAATTAACGGCTAGATATATGGCCTGTAGCATCTGGGACGGCGTCAGACACCCTGTGTGTGTGAGCTGCACAATGTAAACACAAACACGGCATCACAGGGCAGAATGTCAAATACCTACACGGATACAAGCCTGAAGGGTTGCATATGCTGCTGAATGCTAAATGCTAAATGCTAAATGCTGGAGATACACAGTCTGTGAACAATCTGTGAATGTAGACGTTGTTCTGTCTCGTCACACGAGTCTAAATGTGGTTATAACGTAGGTTTTGGGAGAAAGAAAAAAACATTACCAAGACTTTTTGACATTTTGTCTGACCTTTAGAAAATGTATGTGCAAGTTACTTTTCAGAATTTGGTACCTCATAATATATATTTGTCTTAGACTATATCGTTTATGATGTCTGTAAAGTGTTAATTGAGTAGGCTTGTGGATTTAGCTTTCCATTATTTCTCCAGAGATGTTAATTGTTGGAGCAGCTGATAACATCAACCAGGCCAGCAGCAACCATGTTTGGTGATTTGTAGAGAGAGGGGGGTCATGGATGATGGTGGGCTTTCACAACTGCAGGACTTAGACACTGAAGCCCATCCTGAGTCCTGCATGTGCTCATGTTACAGTTTCATTGTGCAGGTTTGCAGGTGACAAGTAACGTGGCTCAGCTTTTTCTGTCTCGTGTACACCGTAGTGGAAATACGCTGGTTGCCACTATAAGCTACCGTGGCCACTGTGTAGTGACATTTCCAACACACAACTTTGCACACACCAGTTCCAGATATGACCTAAAGTTTACACTGAGCTCACAGTGCAAGAGAGGCAGCCATGCTAATGAAATATGACTAAACCCCCTGTCTGTGCCTTGTGTGTGGGCAGGTGCCTCTGAATGCAATTAGCCAAGTAGTAATGACTTGTGACTCTGCAGCAGCAACTGTGGGAGCAAGAGAGTGAATGACTCAGAGCTCAAAGGCATAAATAAACGACATCGCAGCTTTGTTCCCTTGTCTAGAATTAAGAACATTAATAATTAAATTGAACAATAAATGAAGGTGGCCCAAGGGTGGGGGTTGGTGGGTAACGGAGAGGAGAGAACAGCAGCAGGCTGCAGAAGGACAAAGAGGGCATTCAATAGCACAAAAAACAACACAGTGCTAAAAACAAAACATGACTAAATAGGAACCTTAAAGCTACATCCAACAAAGGAACACACAAACAAGTTCACATTAAATATGCTGGGATGAGGCTGCATGGAGATATTATTGGAGAGTTACTCATTTGTGCCTTCGATATAAAAGAGGTTTATAAAGTTCACTCTGGAACCAGGGAAAAGATGAAACACATGGATGGCAAGTTAGAGCTCTGCACTTAAAAACCCAGTGAGTTGGGTGGTAAGTCACAGTGAGGGTGGTCCAGTGAGTCTAATGAAGAGGTACCGGATAAAAAAAGATGAAGGCAAAAAGCAAGCGCTCGCGACCCACGACCACGTCCTCAAAGACGGCGTGTCCGGCTTTGTGGTCGCAGATGCTGAAACAGACCCCTCGGAGCAGTGACCTTGGCATTGTTTATTCTAGCCGAGGCCTTCAAAGACACCAGGCGCAGGCGGTGCCAGCAACTTCACCTCAGTCTCCATGGAGACGGTGTACTCTTGACTGGGAACTTTCCAGGCTCATTCATTACCAGATGAGGTAGTGGGTTCTACCTCGCTGCCTCGCTCTATTTACTTCCACTCCACTCACGGAGAAATACGAGAGAGAGAGAGAGTGAGAGAGAGAAAGAGAGAGAGTGAGAGAGAGAGAGGGGGGTGCTATAAGAGGGCGAGACAAAAAAGAATAAAAAAAATAGCCTGAATGAAACTGCAAGTCACAGAAGGACTGGGGAAAGGGACTGCAAATGAGAGAAAGAGAGAAGTGAGACTATAGAGAGAGAAAGGTTAACCGACAAGAGGATGAAGATGAGGAATGACTAAAGGGGATGTTTCTTAAATGTCGTCCATCCACAGAGCTCTAGTGGTAATGGTCTGTTTGGAGAGCAGGGGAGGACCGCAGGGGAATGGAGTGGGACGGTGAACTGAGGGTCACATTTTCAAGAAGCTATAATTATCCTATTTGGATATTGGATGGCCAGCTCATGCTATGATCCTTAAAATATATCATAATGACAGAAAATAAATTTAGCTTTTTGTGTAGCGAGCGCTCAAAGGATCCAGCTTCTAACATCTGCTAATGACCTCGCTCATACTTCTCATATATATATATATACATACTGCACTATTGGGATGAGCGGCTCATCAAATGAAGAGCTGAGGAGTGAGAGGCCTTGACAAACAGAAGGAAGAGGCCGGACAGAGACTCGGCCGCTGACACAGACCAACAGCTTTAAGTGAGTCCGACTAATGGAGCAGAAAATAGAAGAATCATGAGCCTCTTATCTCTCTACTAATCACAGCCAGAACAGCAAAACTAAAGGGAGATAACGGGGAGGAAAGAGATGGAGCGAGAGAATAGGGAGAGCATAGAAGAGCTTGAGGGTTTCTATAATCTTCATCCTTCCCAATCACAACCAAGACCCCTTCTCACTGTTATCAGCATTCCTAAGTACTTCCCATCATTAGCAAGCTAGCTCCTTCGCTATGCTACCGTTCTCCTGGGCGCCTCTCTATCTGCGATCTAGTCAGACAGCTCTATTTAGCGTGTCCAGCCTTACAGGGCCAACATTCTTTCCCTCCTCATGCCCACCAGTACTCTGGACTCCGGTTTGGTTTTGATCTATTTTTGGCCCTCCGCTGCCTCTCATCTCATCAGCTCTTCTCATCTCATCCTCGCTCGGCGGCCTCTGCAGAATCCTAATGAGCAGAGAAAACTTGTGATTCTTCTCTCAGTGCCCCTCAGCAAGCATGCTGCCATGCTCTCTCTTATCTCACATCTAGATAGACACCGTTACCGAGCTTCAACATACGTGGAACCATCAGGCACACCTACAGCAAGAAGACAGCTGAGTTCAGCTCTTCATTTTGTGGAGCCGTTAAGATCTTAAAAGGGCGAGCGCAGACTTGTGCTGGGGCGTGGGCATGAGCTTTGATATCGCGATCATATGGCTGTGATAACTGTGGAGCTGGATTGGAGGCAAATGCTTAGAAAATGACTTTAATCCTTAAGCAAGGCTCTGATCTGGGGCAGCAAGGCAAAGCCCTCGCCAGCCTAGAAAGAGAGTAAAGCTTTGAGCAGAGAGTTTAGGGAGCCTACAAGGCCGCGCCATTATGGGGTTAGTTCACGTGGCGATCCGCCTAGTAACATTATACTTATAATCAAAAGAATCCTAAATTATCTATGGGGGGTGGCGGCTTCAAGGACCTAGGTTTTAGAAATACATTTCCATGAACATTTATATATTTAAACAATATAAACTGTTCAACAATGGTATCTGGTAAAGTAAAAAGAAAAAAACGGAGAATCAGCAGCACTAAACTGTAGGTGTAAAACCATTCTCCAGTGTAATAATATGACATAAGAGAAGCAGCAGGAATAACAAACACTGCAGAACAGCCACAAAGGTTTAGTCATGTCACAGCTCCAAGAGAGGAACATTTGACATCTTGGCTGTGCTGTTTGCATGATCGCCATTCAATTTTCTCTTTCATAGCCAGGGGGCCATTTCTTATAACTACACCATATTTACCTTCATTCCACTGAACAGCTCCATACCTCTAAATTAACCAGCAGGGGCAACACTCACAAGCATTGACATTTAGAGTGGACAATATATTAGATGGGATTTATTCAAATACACTCCTGTTTAATCTTTTCTTGAGGCAGACTTGTGGTAATATTACAATGATGCTTTAATTTGTCAGAATTGTCAATATAGAGAAAGGATTGTATTAAGGTAGCTCCATCTGAAGACTACACCTAGGCCTGAGCTTTCATTAATAGTGAGGATAGGAAGCCCAGATTTTGATGAACATACCAAAACAATAACATTTTCGATTCCTTAATCTAAGCAATATAAAAATGGTTTTCAACAAAAATCTATCATTTAACAAAAAAAAAAGGTACTGAGGTTTGATTCTAAGAACAACAAACTGAATTCACTCCTACTTAGAAACACTCGGACAAGATAGATGTATGCTCATAATTGTTAAACTAGAACTTTGTCTATTGCCCAAGAGGGTAACTTAACATTGATTTCTCCGGTAATACCTGCTTTTGAAATTGATTCTTGATGCAATAATTTAACCGTCTATAAAAATACTTTGATGCCGGTTTTTTTTCCTCAGAAACTCCAAACCACATTGACAAGGACAGTGTGTGCAGCACATGTATTGAATAGCAAGACCTCAAAGAGGCCGACAATCAATAAATCGATGATACACTTTGGCTTCACGGTGTGGGGCATGAGCCTGAGAATAGTTCTCTGACACCCTGAGAAGCAGAGCAATATCTGAGAGCTAAGTCTAATGTAAGTCAATTTTGTGGGGGGGAGACAGACACTGCTCATCACTCCTGACAAAGATCGATCGTCTGCGAGGCGATAGACTTTATTCCTCCTCACAAGCCGTTTCACCCACCACGGAGAGCCGCCTGTCCATCCATCCACTCAGGTCGGATATGCAAAGGGAAAACATTGATCGCATTACAAGCTGCAGAATAATAGGACAATATAAAGTTGAGGGTTTTGGCGATCCATCAGTGGATTTTGGAGCTTCCAAAGTTTGTGTCAATAGTCTGATTATGGATTGTGGAACGCGAGCCAAGATGTTGTTTGGTGATCTGAAAGATTTAAACTCTAATATAAGCAGCTTAGTGTGTTGGATCCAGATATGCACAGACATCAATCTCTGGGATATTCTTGCAATAACAAGACATAACAGGAGGAAACATAGAGACAGGCACATACCCTCAACATGATGCTATGCCGTCTAAAACTACTCTTTATTATAACTACAGAACAATTTTTTTTTACTGTGATTAAGAATGCAATTTGAGAGCAAAACATCCTCCAAGGCATAAGGACTTCTCTACAGCAGTTAACTGACTGGTACATTTACGGTCTGACAGCCACAAATGCATCACCTCCTTTTCAGTTTCAATTGGTAAGAAATATCTCCAGGTATCTCCATCAGGACTACGTCAGTTAGCACAGTGGGCTTGGGAGATATGACAAGATTATCGATAATGGTCCTTACATGTTCATACATGTACAACCCCTCTTTGTTAGCTTTCCAGTGGTCCGAAAACCATACTGATATGTTTACTTTTGAGGAAGATACATGTATCTTTATGTGGGGCGGTGGCCAATATGAGTCAACTTTGAGTCCCCCCGTCTCCTGAATGTTTGGGCATTCTGTCAATCAAGCCACTATCTATGTTAGATAATCATGTAGGGAGAATTTCATTCAAATCAAAAGAGTTGAGGTCATAAAGTGACTGAATGCCTCAGTTATCAAACCAAACACTTCTCTTGCCAGAGGAGTGAGATCCAAAAGGTTAGGAGTAACTGACACAGGGGGAAGCATCTTGCTCTCCCTCTCAACTTCCTTGTGAACTCTGGCTGAACTCTCCTTGTTTGGATGGGAAATACATACAAAGCCTCTTCGCTCGAGAGAGATGGAGTGCCATGACTACTTCTAGACTGACAGCAGCTGGCGGTACCTGTCTCTTTGTTATGTCTCAGATAAGAACCAACTTCTAAAATACAAATACGACTTGCCACAACATTTTAGAGGCTTCTTTCTGTAGTGAGAGACATTTTCATGGCTTGATGTTAAAGTAAGTAATTTTCAGCTTCATGAATGTCTGTCTGGAACCAAGGAAATGCAACATTAGTTCAGGTATAGTCTCGCAAAGCCAGGTCAAGGCCATCTCCACAGCGCTGTGTCAGCACTAAAGTAAGGTCTGGCTCCACACATTATAATTCTGGTATAGGGAGGAAAAAAAGCTCTGGCTTGTTTGTATTTCTTTAAACCAATTATAATCTTCTTGGGTGGTACAAAGCACAGGATGCAGCAACGGTGCCCTTGCAAAATAGATGAGAATGCCACCTGAGAAGCCAATGGAAGACTACATCAGGTGAGTCATAGTTTACGAGTTTGCAAATCCAAAAACCTAGAAAGCTCAAATGTGACCTCTGCATTTAACCCATCCTCAGCATTTAGGAGCAGTGAGCTGCTGTAAAGTGCTCCAGTAGCAACTTGGGGTTCAGTGTCTCGCTAAAGGACACTCTGATATGCGAAATAGGAGCCGGGGGATCAAACTGCCAACCTTATAGGTAAAGGACCAGGCACGACCCACTGAGCCACAGCCACCCCAGGCAGCATAGACAGAAAAAAAGACCCAAAAAAACAGCAATAAAGTTCAAATGGCAATCTTCTCAAATATATCATAGATTAGTGAGATTTTTTTTTTTTAAACGCGAACACATTTCCATCTTTTTCAGTCAACCTGGTGCTTGTAAACAATGGATGAAAAAGAGAAGGTTAGGGGCTTTCTTTGGGTGAATGCTAACACAAGGCTCTACTGCCCATTGATCAGGCATCTGCCGAGCTACCTACTGATAAAGATTCAATGGGCCCTAAACAGGCACGGTGACGCATTGAACACTTTCTAATGACTAGGACATCACATCCTCCGTTTTGGAGGTCATGTGGTCCGCAGTTAAGGGTCATGTGGGCTCAATGATGCATCGATCCTAAACCAACACCCTTGCTTGTCGAGTCTTTGAGGCCATTCACATCACATGCATCACAATACGCTGCCTCGCACCAGCAGTTCAGATAATCAATGGCAGTGGAATATAATTAACATTGCAGCGAGACGGACGATTGCTTTCAACATATCATCTAATATCTTTTTACTTACGGTTTAATCTTTTCATTAAATATTAAAACGACAGCAAACTACAGAGTCAGTGATTGCAGTATTATCACAATCAATAAAATGAATGACGATGACAGGACGGATCCTTAAGTGGTAGGAAAATATAGGCTCTCCATCTGCCAACATGACTACGGAGACCCAGCCTTTGTTTATCTTGTGTCAAGCAAGTAAATCAGTTTGAATGAACAAAACGTACGGGAGTGAAAGAAAAGATTAGTCTTTGCAACGCAGGAGAAACATTTGTGTTAATCCCAACTTTTCTGAGGAAAAATCAACTGTGAGAAATCTGCAACTGCTTTACTTTAGTGTAAATGAGAAATTTTGCTAATGGAGGTCTGATGTAATGATGCAATATATTCATTGCACACCTGCAATTTAATTGACTGTTAGCCACCTGTTTTTACTGGTAGGATAAGTGAACTTGAATTCTTGATTCCCTGGTAATAACTGAGCCATAAGAGAGAGTCACAGGTTTTTTGAAACCTCTTCTGAAATCTGTGTAGAACGCTTTAGAATAGCAAACAGTAGTACCAGACAGTATCATGTAACCTTAATCCCTGACTATTTCTAACATATGATTTCCTTCTTTCTTTTTTTTACCTGAAATTCTTACCTGCTACAGTCAACATTCACCCTGTATTTGTCAGGTGGCAGGTGCTAATTTCATTCCTGCCTCCTTGTAACTTATGGTAACCTTCATTCTGAGACATAATTGCTCCAAAATGGTTCTTCCTCAAGGGCTGATGTTCAACACAGAACCACTTGCTTCTGAAGAACCCTTCTTAGAAGAAATATTACACAAAATAATAATAGAAAATGGAGGAATTTACAACAGAATATAGTAGAAATATGTAGTTTAGCTTTGACCCACTTGTATTTTGAGGTAAATATTTATTTTTGCATGTCAGCATGACATGACAGTTTTCAGCATATATACAATTTAATAACAGCATAACAATAATTGAACTGCATCCAATTTAGGCAGTTTGGTGTTTCCAATTTACTATGACAAGCATGTTTCTATAGTAATGTAGTTAAGATAACACTTCCACTAATTCAACACTGTTCACTGTGTGGTTATTCTGATGGAACAAACACTGCAGCTAACCTGACACTGCAGGAAAGTCTATGGGCAAATGCATCAGCAGATAAAATATGACTTTCAAGTCATTCTTCATACCAGGTAATAGGAGCAGAAAGGCAAAAAAATTTGGTTTATGACACGTGAAAACTCTAATGAGGTAGAGAATGAAAAGTATCCCCAGACAGACATTGTGTACGTGAGAAAAGAGCATTTTCTTTGGCCTGGTTATAGAAGGTCAGGTCCACACACACACACACACACACACGGATCACTTATTGCTCTGTGTATGTGTGTATCCGTCTGTTTACGTCCATTAATATAAGTAATGCTTCCTCTCCTTCAGCATGATGCCAGGGTTCTGATGACACACACACATCTGCTCTCTCCCCCCCCCCCCTCACACCACCCGCTCTCTGCCCACTCCACCCACAGTGCCAGTCCTCTTCATATGTCAGCCTCACACTGGCACTGCCCTTGCTACCCACTGGTGGCTTTATCCAATTTGTCAGGGTTGGCATACACGTGGCTCAAGATGCCTCCCTCTCTCCTCCGTCACACGTCCCGCCCCCGTCATGTGGCTCTGAGGCGGCCCCGTCTGTGCCAGTGGGCATCACAGTACCTGAGGACGGGGCCTGCCTGCCCCCACTGTGACATTCAGGTTTGCCCAAGCTGCCTCTCCAACGCAGCAGGCACCAGCTGGCTGGACAGGCTGCGTGCTGATAGATGGACAATTGTCGGCTGAACGATAACTCATATTCACAACAGCCAGGCCTGACTAACGTTGAACAAACAGCACTATGTCTGTGTATGCTGATTGTTGATGTGATAATTAGAAGAGGAAACGAGAGGTGAGATAACAAGGAATAGATAAGAAAGAAAAGCGGCTTCGTGAATCTGTGCCTTTGCCAATTTTTTGTCAATTTTTTGTATCTCCCAAACAAAGGACACATTGCATTATGGGTACGCTCCTGGTATCTCGAAGTAGAGAATGTCTCAAATTTAGCTTTGATTTATCGTGTGGAAACTTTGAAGCAGGCCTCACCCAGGCAGCTGTTAGACAAGATAATGAAACAGTGAATGAACGCTCTTCTTAGTCGTGCCACGTCCTGTTTCAATAAATTAAGTAAAGCAATCACTAACTTTGGCATTTGTTATCTCCTTTGTTACTTTAACTCAGCTAGCTAAAGCAACTTGTATAGCTTGCTAGTGATCAAACCTTGTGTTGCATAGCAATAACAATGATGATATAATGTGTCTGCACTCAATGACCTCTGGCTCTCCGTCACTAGCAACACTGACAGCAGCACATTTGGTTTAAGCGCAGGTGTCCAATGTGATCACAGCCAAAGAGAGAGTGACTCTTACAACATTCTTACAAACATCTGGCCTAAAGTATGACCAAGAAAACTACTATCTGTACTATACTTCTACTAAAACTATCCCAAAAGCTCTCTTGTAACCTTTTAACTCAATAATGACAGGACTTAAAGCCAAAGCCATCCTAAAGCCAACCTGTCCAGAGCCTATATTAAAAAAAGGGCATCAACAGAGGATATAAACTGTTATTGCTACACCTCAATAGTGAACATATTTAGACCCAACACCATCAACATGAGTTCAGGGCTTCATTCCAAGCAGCATGCCAAATACCAAATTGTGGGAGGTGGAGGGGAGTGTTTATGACTGGAATAGCTACGTTAGTGTCTGCTGTACATCAGTACCTCTACACTCCCACTGATCCTTGTCTTTAAACATTGATTGTCATTGGTTTAGCCAAAGACCATAACAGCCTGCGCCCTTTTCCAAGAACGATGTAGCAATTTCAAGGCAACGTCTCCGAAATATTTTGAAACACCCTTGCAGCTCCCTTGACTGGTCCTTGTGATCTGGAGGAAGCCGTTAGACACACGAGTGAAGGCTACACAGAATCACTGATCCGAAGTCCAACTCTATTTGTTAGCTCCTAAACAGTTGCATTGGGATGTGGGCGAGGAGAAATCCGACCCAGGACCGGTACATATGTCTGAAAATGCTCCAAGGCAAGGCAAGGCCTCTGCAGAGCTATGCAGTAATTCTATTCGGATATACCTCCACCCAAAATACCCGAATCATCTTGGGTTGCACACACCATGTACCCCCCAGCTAAGATCTAAAAATAACACTCTGTTGTAGAAGTAGAAGAAGATGAACATAGCTCTGCATACAAATGAATAAACAGCATAATTATTTCATACATGGTACAGTGACATACTGTGTTGTAAATTGAACATTTACATTTTATGCTTTGTAATATTTCTTTTGATGTCCCACAGGGATAAAATAATTATTAAGCCAAACAATCAAATAAAGTATTTTTTTGAAAACCACAAATACTAGTTTGTGAACACTCTACTGTGAGACCTGCAGAGAAATAAAGTGTAAAGGATGACGTCAAGAGTTACACCATCTCCACAGAGTGCTGCAGCTCTTTGTAATGATCAAACACTACAGCATTGGCCCCGCAGAGACGGAACAGAGGACAGAAATAGGCAAAACATTTCAATCTACCACTTCCAGAAATGTGAGATGAACAGAGATAATGTCATGTCATGTCATCATTGCTGCTGCCACAGCCGATCGTCTGACTGCACCTCATTGTGAATAATTGCCGACAAAATCATAGGAAGCCCCAAAGAGGAGCCCCTCCTCCCCGGTCCCCGTCACATCAAATCATTCAAAATCTACTGGGGGGCTCCGTGCCTGACGAGTGCACACTTTCCTCATCTCCTATCTCAGGCTATTAGGAGCTATTCTCTGGGGCAACAGAGCAGACCTCAGCTTCCACTGTCCGGAGTCCCATCCGATGTAGTTGTAGTACAGACATGCTTATATATACGGCTGCACTTATTTCTCATTACATTTCCGTTATAATCCCTGGATCACAACAATACAGTTACGAATGATTCTCGGCCAACATTTTCTAAAAGGAACAAGTTTGTTTTAATCTGAGCTGGGCCTTGTGGCAAACGTATGAAGTGAAGGCCATCTGGAGACTAATGGGGGTCTTAGTGGATGCAGTATAAAAACAATAGTGCCCACCACCTACTATCGCCCACTAATGAAGCTTTCCATCAAATAAATTAGAGTTTTAATCATTGTCCATATTAGTCTATCCACATGGTGCACAATCCATTGCACTGGACTCTATAGCAGATCTCTTTGAAATGTCTTTCTGTTGGAAAAGTACAATTTATGCTGTGCTAGAGTACTTTGTCCCCTCTGTCTCGCCCTCTACTTCCACAGTTTTGCATGAAACAGCTCAACATTTGCACTTCATGGCATGTGAATATGTGCAATGTCACCGATTACCAAGCACACTCGCCATCTGCCTCCGTGCGTGAGTGCGCTGTTAGCATCAGTTTTCAGGAAAAGCAGGCTGAAGGACAGAGGGCAACAGTAATTTACATACCCGAGAGCCACTCAAACTCATTAATGCAAACTGAGACCAACCCAAAACACCGAATATGCACTACAGTCCTGACCTACCCAAATGCTATGAAGGGCATCACATTGTCTATTCAGGTGGAGAATATACAATACGTATGTATGTGTGTGTGTGTGTGTGTGTGTGTTGGGGGGGGCGGGGGGGGTAGTAGGCGTGCAAGCTAATTACTATTTGAATTGAAATGTCAAACAAAGCCACTGTTGTGTCAAGGCCTGTTGATAGCTGATCACTGTCTGGAAAACACTTTCCCCCTCTGCTCAATACCTTATGTGTGTGTGTGTGTGTGTGTGTGTGTGTGTGTGTGTGTGTGTGTGAGTGAGTGAGTGAGTGAGTGAGTGAGTGAGTGAGTGAGTGAGTGAGTGAGTGAGTGAGTGAGTGTGTGTGAGTGTGTGTGTGTGTGTGTGTGTGTGTGTGTGTGTGTGTGTGTGTGTGTGTGTGTGTGAGGCAGCACATGATGTATTAACATTATACTACGTGATAATCAATCTAATTCACAAGGTTCTCTCACTCACTTGAAGACTGTGTGTATGTAAATGAATGACCTTTAAGCATATGGTTACAGACTTACATCACTCATCATTAACATGCTTTATAGGCAAGTAATTACTACCTTCAACCACATGTTCAGGTTTCAGCCTTATTAATTATACTGACATGGGTCGTTCCATTTGAAATACAACCTTATGTGGGTGGCAATTCCTTCTAAACTTGGGATTCATTAGGAAAGTTACTGCGGTCGACGCCAGCAGAAGAAGCTAAAGTGAAGTTTTGCCAAAGGCAATTGTGGCATTCATAATTTTTGTTGCACTTTTCAAGACTGCTTTGATGGGTAACCATCTGTTGGGCGACTTAGTCAAATAAATATCCATAAAACGTGCCATAAACATGAAACCTGAAGAGGACTATCATTTTGCCTCACACAAGTCATTAAGTTTCTCATTGCCATAGACAGAGAAGGACTCAAAAGCCATCTCTATCTACAAAAACACTAATGAGATTTGGTGCCATTTACACAGCTTGAGATAATTAATTGTAGCCTTTTATGACTGCATTATCCCCGTTATATCTTTCATGTCTTTTTGTTTCTTTGTTTTTCAGTCACCAGCTGGCATTCTACCCCAAATGCCTCTCTGAGTGACAGCAGCTTTACACCTATCCCTCTTCATCAAAACAAATGAAAGGGGAGTGTAAAAGGGTATGGAGGTAACAGCATGTTGCAAAAATGTCAGGTTTTTACAGACGCCGTCGAAGCAAACAAAAGACAGAAGAAAATGCAATTCTTGGCAAAACCTGTAATCTATGAAGACGTTCTACACTTCAATGACTGCTGGGATTTTGACAGGACAACGACTTAACCATAAAAGAAGACAATGGTGGAAATGATATTTTGCCCAGGGACTTGATGCAACAAAGGCAGTGATCAAATGTTCAGTGCTTTGGCATCTGGAGATGTGTTCAGAAATTCAAGCATTTAAATGAAATGCACAGCATGAATGTTTTCGTGCATCAGATATTTGAGGTAGTCATATGTTATTATATTTCCAGGACTATTGGTATGTATTCATAATCATGAGTGCAGTATAATGTAAAAGCACTCAAATGGCACTCTTCAGAGAGAGGTGACATTTGAAGCAAAAATTCATACTAAAGACCGCTTTTTGCATATATTATTCTAATTGAAGAGGGTAGAACATTATGCGAGAGCCTGTTGACATTTTCCAATAGCTGGGATATAAAAGTCTCTTTCCAAATTATGCAAATCCTGTCTTTATTTCATATATTTAAGTTGGGAATTAATGGTGAGCCTAAAACAGTTATGCCTTTGAGAATCTGCATTTTATTAATTTTATATTAACTTGGAAATTAAATGTTAAAAGCAGTTTAGCGAATAGATAGTAGCACTGGGATGACATACTGTAGGTGTTAAAGAAAATAGTTGTGGAAAAAAATGTATCACTATATGTCCGATGTGCTGTAGCAGTTAGTAAGAGCTGTATATAAATAGGATCGTGTTAGTGGGAATCAGGAGTTCACATCACACGTGTCGGCGTGTGAATGCTGCACACTGCAGGAATACAAATGTCCGAGCTCTTCTAGATGTCAATGAAGCATGTACGGTGCGAGTGTTGCTCTAATATACTGACAATTGAATGTTAACGCCGTACACAGAATAATGGTAGCCTCACTAAGCAGAGACGATCTGAACGCACGCATAAAAATTGCAATCACAGAGCAAAGCAATTCCACTCAAATGCCGTGTTACGTGGGGAGTAATACCCAGGAAGTCGATGCTTGGAACAGGCTGCGTGTGCGTTTTTGTTCCACAGCAAGTAAAACAGAGAGTCATTGGACATTTCTGTGGCAGTTTCCCAGCTGTCTGGTACTCAGGATTACAGGGAGGAGGCAGCTTCTTGCTGCTCCTCTCCTGTTGTAAAGGTGCCAATGGGTTCTGACACAGCTGGTGGAGAAAAACATAGCCTCTCACTTTCACTTTCAAAGCCCTGTATTGATGAATGGTCGGCCATCACAATGGTGCATTGGCCTGGAGACTGAAGGTGTTGCCAGTTTGAGAGGTGTGAGCTGTCCTACCTTAAGGAGCTTGTGAAATAGAGGTTAAACCAAATTATAAAACCCAATAAGACATGCTGTGCAGATGCTTGTCGAGAGAACTGGTACCTTTTTCAATACAGTTCAAGCCCTGGCTGATAGTATCTGGCCAAATCAACCACCCAACTATAGCACCTTTGTTTGTTAGCTACATCTTGCACTACTGTTTCATTTTGTTAGTTAATTTAATATTATTATTCTATTCTATTTGTTGTGTATATTGTGCATTTTTCTTATTTTCTTCCTCTTCTTCTTCTTATTCTATTCTATTTTTTGTATATATTGTTATTTTCTTACCTGTATGTAAAAATGCTGCTGTAGCGAAAAGAATTCTCTCGCGGCATTAATAAAGTATTTATCTATCTATCTATCTCTATCTAGTATTAAAAGCATGAGTAGTCTTGTCATGTCTTTGCTCTTCTCTTCACCTCAAATGGAGCCACGTTTTAAGCAAATAGCCTCCCGCTATTCTTAATCCTGTTTAATATCTAGTGTCAATGACCAAGGAGGCTTTTCGTGAGCAAAATTACAGAGCAACACACAACGATAGTCTCAATAGTATTTTAACATGCAGAGCTTGTCTGCTCATTAATGATGTATAGACACAGCAATCCTCCATGCTAAATGATATAATAGGCCTAACTCATTCTTAAATTCCTGGATAACCCCTCCTAAAAGATTAATATATTTAAGTATTTTTAATTATCACAAGGATAAAATCTGTCTTTAACTCAAATGATTATGCAGACATCGTGTAAAAATGTTTGATCAGATAGAAATGCATGCCCTTTGAGTTGAGGCAGTAATATACTGGCAGTCAATAAGCTTGTGAATGCTTGACCAACCACGCTTACCTCAAATGCTCTCACTTTCAACTACAAGAATGGATGAGTTATTAAATGCAATAAAACTGACCTTCTCTCATAACCTTTGAATGCTGAATAAATAAACAGTATCAGCCCTCAAGAGAGTTGGTAAGAATACAATCAGCTGCAGAAAAAATATTCAAGGCTTTATCCAAAAACTTACACTAACAGTATCAGCATATTTTCACACTCAAAAGTAAGCTTTGGAGAAGTCAGTAACATTCTGCAAAGTGTGGAAAAGCAGTAGTGCTAAGTAAACAAAGTTGCGAAACACGAGAGAAGTATATCAAGGAGGGCAATTTACGCTGCCTGCTTCCACTTGTCACTGTTTCTCTGGGGAAAAGAATACAAAAGAGCTGCTGACCAGTTGGTTTTAAGACTTCTAAAAGCTGTATAATGCATTAGCTGTAATGTAAATTAAGCACTGAGACATAGTCTAAATAAAAAGTAGTGCTATTTTAATTTGCAAAACATGTAACCACAATGTCCCTGGTTTGAATCGAGCAAGGGACCTATGTTTCATGTCATCCTTACCCGCTCTCTGATGCATCATTTCCTGTCTACTTAACATCCGCAAAAAAAGTCTACACAATACATGAGTTCATGTCCAATATGTAGGAACCTATAAGGATTATTCCCATCCAGCAGCACTCTTTTCCATTATCATTCGTGTACATGTTTATATATACTATGACTGTGTAACACACTAAGAGCCCCTTTTGTTACAACTACATGTGATATATACTTTTCTGTTGGTGAAGAATTTTATTTTAACAAAACTGATGACCAGTATGTGATGTGTCATGGTGACATCATTGGACACAGCCACCTTACGTACATTAGCCAGTGTAAAGTTAGCATAATCGTTTATGCATTGGCTGATTTAATCAGCATTAATGCACAACAATGTGTCCCTAAACAAGATAATAATAAACAAAAAGGTTTCCGCAATGCTACATAATATTTCCTTCTCACATTTCTTTGTCTAGATGATTTATTAAAGATAACACACTAGCTATGCTGGCTAGCTAACATTTACAAGCTGGCTCGCTAAATTACCTAACCTTTTAGCTACAGTTAGTCTTGTTATAACCACGAGTCAGTTTACCCCAATGTTTCCAGTGGTTTAGGCATTAAACTAAACATTTGTCATGATAATTTGCAGAAATACATGTTGGAATTGCACTAGTATAGTTAACACAATAGCTATTGTAGCTAGCAGGCAAATGACACCAGCACAGCTATCTTCATTAGCCTGTAGTGCTATTACAGCATGATAAACTCACATTTTAATGAAAAGAATGAGAACATGACATTTGATTTGTATCTATTGTACGGTTACATGTATTTTTCATGTATACTGAGCGGGGCTTAAAAGCAGTGACTAAACATCATGACAACTGACCCATCTCCACGACAACAGAGTACATTTCAACTGCTGGTAAACACTGTGAGAAGCAGCAAAAAGCTCTGGAAAGCGTCTGAGTGCAGCTGGTCAAACGGCTGAGAACTGTGTTTTAGAGTGTGTCCGTCTAAATCTGACACCACGTGATAACATGGAGTGTAAAATAATGTAAGTTTTGGTTCATTGTAGCCACAGGCCTACTTATATTGCATGTATTCTCGGGAGGTCACCACTTCTTACACTCTGCATACACCAACAAAAACTGTATCGAATACGAAGAAAAAACTAACAGCACAGAAGTTTGCTCTGTGTTGGTTGTGCCATATTTAATCAAGGTAACCAGAGTGGATCTAGTAGGTTTAATTGTGGTTTGACTATGAGAGTCACACACAAACCGGAGACTGTTGATACATTTTTCCCACATGTATGCACCTTTATGATTTCGGCTCTTAGGAACATTTCAGTCTAAATCTGCAATTTGAATAAAAAAGCGTCATGTCCACTACAACCATTACTGAAAACTAAGAAACTCAAATGATAGATGGCAGTGCTGGAATGGGCTCCTCATACATTCTTTAAAATTCCATAGAAGAACTTAACGTGACGTTCTCTCCCATACGCAAAGAGAAAATGAAAACGGCGCCGGCACATGTTTTGAGCCAGTTTCATGGCTGCTCAGCATTTCCCTGTATAAGCAGCCCCATAGTGCCACAGCAAAGCTAAATGTAGTCCATTAAATTCCAGGGGCAAGCTCATGAACTACCACATGAGGATAGTAGTGAGCTCAGAGGACAGACAAGGTGTAAAATGATTGAGAGACAAAGAGATGTGGAGGCTGGATATTGTGTGTATTTTAGAAACAAGCATATACCTCTCCATGGACCACCGGAGAAAGATAGTACATGAAGTACCGCCATTTATTCCTAACTTTTGAACTTGCTCGGATGAATGTAACATGCAAATGAAAACCCCCAGGCAGTAGAAATGCAATTACGGTAAGCTAGCCTGCCAGCAAGGTTAGTGCTGCTGGTAGTGAATTGCCAGGTAGCACACCCCCAGCACAGCCTCCCTCGGGACTCCCACTCTGCCGGCTGTGCAAGGAACCAGCGACCCTTAGCACACACCTCCCTTCCCAACACAGCCCCTGGTAATAAATTACCTAATCCCCCTATCCCCAGCTGTTTCTATTGTACACCCCGGGCTTGTAAAGAACAGCTAGGAGCAGAGAAAGAGGGTTGAAACCGACAGTGAGAGGTGGGCGTGAAGCGAAGAACAAACAAAAAAAAAGACTTATTGACATAGACATAATGACAGTGGGAAGATATATAGGCCAAAAAAAAGTGGCACTAACTGGAGCACTGTATTTCTAGGTAAATATGTCTGATAAATTACATCTCCAGAGAGATCTCCAGATAAGTCTCAGCATATTTAATGTGTATCGTCTCAGAAACATTTTAAGAATGGACCAGTTACAATGTGTTTTTTTCTGCAGTCTCTGTGGTGTAGCTGTGGTATTTATGTGAGTTTTATGAATCTTCTCTAGAGATGAACATGATTCCACCACTGAACATGCACGTCTCAGGCATCATTCCAGCTGAGCAGAGACACAGATACAAGGGACAATGACATCAGTGCTCAAACCCTCCCAGAGGAATGCTTGTCGTCACTCACACTGGCACACACACTGCTATGGAAACAGCAGGGGTGTGAGCGTGCATCGGGGTTAAAGGGATACCGCAAGGTACACACACATACACGCACACACACACACAAGCAGAAAGAAAGAACTGAAAAACAAAGCGACAGGGCAGTCCATTGAAAACACTGCTGACACATGACCAAACTCTTTCTGACCAGCTGTGTAAGGCAGTCTGCGTTCACCTTTTTCTCTTTAAAAAAAACAAAGAAAAACCACACTATAGAGGTCAAATGAGGACTAAATGGCTCTGTCACGTGAAGGAAGAGTTAGCGGACACATTTTTCCTCGTGAATGTCGGAGAGGAAATAGAGCAGGCCTTTTATTGAGCTTGATCTCAGAAGTATCTGAGAGATATGTGGTTTCAAAAGCAGAGCGCTGCCAAAGCCAAGATGGAACATATCCTATCAGACGGCTCACTGTACCAGCTGACTGCTATGGAAACAGCAAGAGTGAGAGAGTATGTGTGTGCCAGAAGCTGAAAGGACATGACAGCATGGGCACACATGCTAATGCGGCCGCCCGTGCTTCTGCATGTACACACAAACCCCAAAAACACACATCTGTTACATATTTACACATCAAACTGAGTTTTTAAAAAGTTGGAAAAGGGCAAACAGAACAGCTGCAGCACACGAGACACACTCACACACACACACACACACACGCACACACACACACTCACACACACACACACACACACACACACACACACACACACACACGCAAGGACAGCATTCTATGGACTGGGCAGCCATTCAAACAGCGCTCGGTAACAGTAACCCACGGCAACCCTAAAACCAGCCCCCTTTTCCCTTCCCTTCCTCCTCATGGACACAGATCCATTGCCCAGTTAAAGGAGCGCCGAATGAACTAGCAGAGTGCCCGAGAGTGAAAAGAGGTTGTAACTTCACCCACTCTGCCCTCACTAAAGAGCAGCACTACCCCCCTCCTACCCCCCCACACTTCTTAAAGGTTCAGGAGGTTAATTATTCAACATGAGAGAGGATTTGTTGGAGCATTGAGAGTGGACACAAGCCACCAGAAGCCCCTCACCTCTTTTGTTTAACTCATCCACTCACTTTGACTTGACTTTCAAATATGCACTTCCTCCCGCGGATAGAGGCATGAGCGGAGTCTTTTTCAACTCACTCTTTCTTCCAATTACGCGGCGAAACACACACACGCACACATGGCTACATCACACACAGCTGCATCGGAGTGTACACATCCTCCTCCACATGTTTTCGCAGTCTCAAGTCTACTCTCTTCGAGCGGCTCTCCTACCGTTGTGGTTTTGCTGCAGGGTCTCGAGCATGCTGGCAGAGTCGGTGGCCCCCAGTTCGGCCAGTCTGCGGCTGGTGGCGCTCAGCTCTGACCGCAGGTTGGTCACTTCCTGGCTGGCGGACTGAATGGCCCCATCGATGCGCTGAGCCAACTGCTTGTTGTCATCCATCATTTTCAGGATTTTTGCCTGAGGAGGAGAGGGGAATCCAGACAAGGTGTCATGCTGACAAGTTGTACATCTCCTGTGAAGGAAGGTGTCCTCAAATTAATCCCTCCTCTTTCTCCTTTTCTGTCTGTTCTCGCTCCCTTTTTTTATAAGAAAAGCCAAGTTAAATCCTCAAAGCAGTTTGTCCTTTTCCCTTAGAGAGAGGCATCCAGCTCAGGAGAAACGTGTATCTCTGGAGATGGTGTACATGTGTGGTGTGAGTGTGTCAGCGTGAGAGCATGCCTGTGTGCGAGTGTGTGTGTGACTGAGAGTTCGGTAACAGCATGAGAGTGTGTGTGTGTGTGTGTGTGTATGTGTGTGTGTTAGAGAGCCAGCACTGCCCCTGTGAAATGTGCTCCCTGCAGCTGACTGTTGAAAGGACACAGAGCATTGAGAGATGACAAGCACCTTTTTAAATGGACTGTACCATTTGCGGAGAAATTCGAGGGGGGAAGTGGGGGGGTGGGGGTGGAGTGAGCTAAACCATATAAGCACATGGAAGTCAGAGGTCCTCAGCACAGCTGTCTTCAGGAGATAATGCCGTGAGGTTCTGGGTTTGTGTGTCTGACTGAACTGACACACAAGACGTTTAGCTCAGCCTGTGAACACCGACTTCAGGGAAACACTGCAGCGTTTCCTCTTTTCCTTTCTGTGCACACTGCATGCACATCCCTCCACCAACTCCTCGACAACGGGAAGGAAGTCATTAGTTTGACAAAGAAGCAGTTGTGGAGAGAAAACAATAATAGTTATGGAAACAAAGCTGTCTTCACAGTATCACAGAGAGAGGTTTTCTCCTGACAACCAATGACATTTCCTGTCTTAAAAAATCCATTAAAACATTGCATTTTGATTTCCATTGTAACCACAAGAATGTTAAGGGATTAGTTAGTTCATCAAAACAAACCAAAGACAAACATCTGTTTGATCCCTCTTCTCAAACGGGAGGATTTGCTGCCTTTATGGGTTTTATATCATTAGTAATCTAATATTTTTGGGTATCTTTAGATTTATTTTTCATTGGGCTCTGGAAAATTATTCTTTTTTTTAACGTTATGGACTAAACGACTATCAAAAAAATCCCTCATGTGACTACTAAATAACAAAAATAATGGTTAGTTGCAGCCCAGATTATAATGATCAAAACTAAAAGAGGCTCCTTATTGTACAAAGAATGTTTGGGGTAGTTCAATATATATTTCTATTTCTATTTTTGAACCTTGAAATTTAGCATGGGGATTTGAGAGCACATGGAGAACAGAATCTATGCACACTGGAGCACACTTGCTATAGGATTTAAATTAGAATTAAAAAAATGATCATTTATAATAGTTTTTTATTACTATTTTCACACCATCATCCATAGAGCTGGTAGAGATTAATTGTCTGGTTAAAGTACACCCATGCCACATTTCCACTGAACATGGCATGACTCTACTCAACTCAACTCGCTTAGGACCGTTCTTCTTTGGTTTTCCATGAACAAAAGCTGTAGATGGTACCTGGTCCTTTTTTAGGTACTACTTCAGCTGAGGTTACAAGCGAGCTGAACCGACTCTAAGAGTTAGAGTCAAAGCACTACAGCCCACTGATTGGTCAGAGGATCGTCACGAGCGCGACACGGGACGTCCTTTTACAAACACGGCATTTTTAAATAGCTACGGTAACATCAATTGTTTTATTCACTCGACCCAGATTTTTTTTAAATAGTCGGGAAAAAACTACGGCGTACGAAGTACGGATAAAGTGCAGATGCTCCTGTGTCTGGTTGCCGATGACAAATCCAGCAAATGTCGCGCAAAAAATGATGTCATAGCAGGAGAGGGGGGAGGGGGGAGAGGGAGGAGGGGGTTTAGAAATGTACTGTACGAAAAGTACCAAGAGTTGTGTCGAGTCGAAGAATCTAGTGGAAATGAGGCGTGAGGCTTGAACCCAGGACTCCTGGATACACAACACTGTTACATCACTGAATGCTAGAGGGGGGAGAAGTCTGTTAGCATGCTCTCAGTATCTAATCTCACAGCCCAGGAAAGATGTTTTGACATTTGACTCTTAATTGTTGGTTGTAAAAATAAGCACTTATAATTAAGTACTCTGTAAGATTGTCTTGGAGCACCGGGTGCCGAGGAAAGTGCCCCGGTTCACCGCCCAATGCCCCGACTCCATCCCGCCTTTCTCAGCTGTAATCTGACATTTGGCTGTCAAAGCTGCCCACTCACTACAGCTGTGTTGTTGTTGTTGTTGTTGTTGTTGTTGTTGTTGTTGTTGTTGTTTCCCAGGGTCATGTGAAGTGAGACCCCAACCCATCCTGCATGTGGTCAGCACAGATCGGCCACCACACACATGGCAGTGAGCAACTGCTGCGCACTGCTGCCGTTGCCCCAGGCACTCTGAGTGTGTGAGTGTGTGTGTGTGTGTGTGTGTGTGTGTGTGTGTGTGTGTGTGTGTGGTGTGTGTGTGTGTGTGTGTGTGTGTGTGTGTGTGTGCTTGATCTTGAAGTCCACGCTGTGGTCTCAAATAAAACCTAACTGACCGTCTGCAAGATGTAAGCAAGAGAATGGGGAACAACACAAACACACACACACACACACACACACACACACACACACTCATCCATCTGCCCAGACACACAAGTCACCCCTCCCGCTCAGTAAATGAACATCGTGTTGTTATTTATAGACGACCCTGCTGCTGCATATGAAACATTAGTCACAGGGGAGGGCCGGCACAGACACACGCATACTGTACACTCATTCACACACACACACACACACACACACACACACACACACTAGGGGACTAATAATCCCAAAGTCACTTGATGTTCATTAATGAAATTCATCTCTTGTCAGGTGTCATAAAAGTCTATTGGTCCCTTCTGGGTAATTAAGATGCTGTGGTATCGCAGCGTGTAAGTGGATTTGTTTTTATCCATCTATATATCTTATCTCCAACCCTTTCAGAAGAGTATGTATGACAGTAAACCTGCACACTGTATGTTGGTATACACGTTCACCCCCAAAAGTTTTATTTTTTTTGGTTGCGTCATTGACTAAAGAGCAACGCAGGGGCAACAGCATGGCAGGCTGTAAACTTTACAAACTTCCCAAACTAATTTCAACACAAAACTAACTGATGGAGGGAGAGAAGGATAATGTGATGGAGGGAGAGAAGGATAATGTGATGGAGGGAGAGAAGGATAATGTGATGGAAGGAGAGAAGGATAATGGAAGCAGACAGCAGCGTGAGGCGCGAGGCAGGGAAGCTCTGATGCTCTCAGCTTCATCTAAACTACTTTTGAACCAGCCAATGGTAGAAGCTTCTCTACTGCTGTCCGGTGTGACGGACTCCTCAGCTGACAGCGCTGTCAGCAGCCTGGCAGGAGAGACGTGGCGCCCTCGGATTGTAAAGCTGAACGAAGACGAGGACGAGAGCTGATGTTTTCAGCATCACGGAGGATGAACAAAGGCGTTGAAACGTGGGTCTTTGTGGTAAGACATGAGACTCATGCCAGGAGGAGCTTTTTCATATTTATAGGTAAGGTGTGTTGAAGAAAATGCATCAGTAATAATGTGTTTGTAATAGTGTTTTATATAAACTAAAGCTATCTATCAGAGCAGAAAGACATATGGAACCGCAGCTAAACAAAGAAAAACATAATCATAGAAATGGTTTTGGAGTTCATTCATTGGCTTAATGGTTAATTGCGAGTTAAGCTCCAAACATGTGAACGTGAGTTGTAAATGTGACTCACGTCTGTCTATACATCACATAAATGATGTCTCTGGGGTCTTGAACGCGTCTGCTGGTCAGTGGAGTGAACTGGGGCCCGCTGGCATGCTGAGGATCAGTAATTAGTGTGTGTGCTGGGGGTTTGGATTAGCATATGAATGTAGACATAACAGTGGGGATTGGGATCAGCGCTCTGCGACCATGCTTTTATTGTGGCGGGCCGTTTGCAGCCACGTCACCGCATTCAACTGAAGTCAGGCAAAAAGTCTGTATACAGTAGTTTTTAAGCCTCGCTTATTTCATACTTAACTGGGGTGCAATTTTGTTGCTAAGCAATAACAGTCAAGACTCACAAGTATTCACTGGGATGGTATCTGTTGCCTGGCAACAATAGAAACAGAATCCAGCTGCGGTGGGGGGGGACACTACAGAAAATGTATACATGTTTCACTGTTACAAAGTGTTTGCTTATCCAATGGGTTGTTGTGTTCTCATCTGACATCTAATGTACAAAAACTATCACACCCTAAAAATACTGAACAATTGTAACCGTCTCTCAAAAAAAAAGAGTAATTGTGTTATCTTACTGCAGTTACGATGAGTGGTATCATTTATGTATTGTTTTAATGTCTTGTATTTCTAGTAGTTTGGCTCGCAGCAGTCAGGGCAGCTGCTGTGCACTGCACTGTGCACTGCTGTCCCCTCTACAATGTAAAGACACCTACACCACAATCTGTATTTAGCTATTCAGACTATGCCTCTGCAATGCAGAACTTATTGGCTGCACCAAAATCACCTGCTCATTGAAAGCATCTGGAAAGGCCAGCCAATGAGGTGGAACGGGGTGCTGTGATGCGGGAGCCGTGCTCATGTGCATTCTTGGGTTGCTTGTTTTTCCATATTTTCCGAGCAAAATGAAATGGTTTAATGTCCCCAGAGGAGTAAGGAAATTGTTTTTTTTTTTGTAGCTGAATGCTATCTTGATCTCTTATCAAGATCATCTTATCTTAGGGGGAAAACGGGGCTCAGCCAAAAAGTCTTTCTCTGCACAGTCTGAACACACAGTGCACACACATAAACACACATAGGGACGGCAGGGGGAGAGATATCGGGGAGAAGAGACGTGGAAAGAGCCACTGATGGTATAGAGATGTTCCAATAACGTGTGCCAGGTCGGTGTCATTTATGCCCACTGTTGTGCAGGAAGTCTAACATCTTGTCACTTGTGGGCCGCACCAAAAGGAAAGAAGCCGTGCCCTCCGGCTGCTTCCACAAATAGAGGGCTCTCATTGGGGAAACAGATCCTACGTGACAGAATCAGAATAATCAGAAACTATTGTGTTCTTCCTCGTATGAGTCACCGCTATAACCATGAACAACCCAGAGTTTCATGGGAAATGTTTCACCAAAGCTTTTTTTCTTTTTTTTATTATTATTTGCTCTTGCTGGATTATGATGTTGTATATCTGCTTTTGTTAATTGTTAATATTTTACAAAACGGCTTTACTGGATTTAACGTCAAGTCTACGGCTACAGTTCATTGTGTACATAATGAGGCGAGTCTGTTTAGGGGTTAAATAAGTAACGAGGAGGTCAACACTTGAGCTAGCCTGGTAATGAAGAGAAGACCAACTTTGATAAGGAGTTTGTGTCCAAAGGTTTCTTAAAAACTGTTTTCCATCCCAATAAAAGAGTGCACTATCACAATTATGAGCAAACAGATCATTTCTGCAAAGAGGGAGCAGACGAATAACTGTCAAACCGAGACAAAAAACAGACACAAGTCTTGTAAAAACACAGCATTATGCTCAGTGAACTAATCTGTTTATTCTCAGCCCTCCCCTTCCTTCACTGTAAACTATCTGAGGATGGATAACACCGAGCAGCTGGAGAATAAGAGAGAGGTGGCTCTGTGAGCCTCACCCCGAGGGATTAAACAGACAGTTGTGTAAGTTACAGGTCACCGTTTTGACACAAAACCAATTCTCCAAGTGTTTGTGAAGGACATACTTCAGTTCCTTATCTCTGGAGGTAAACAAAGTTAAGCACTAGTTGGTGAACATGGTGGAGCCTTTAGCCGCTTAAGAGCCAGATGGGTTTTTTCCACCAAGCTGAAGGGATATTAGAGTCCAAGTTCAAATGAATGCTGTTGTGGATCTGTTGGATGTTGGCCTACACTTTCACCCCGACAACCTCATGAGATGATAATATGTCTACGTTGTGTTTGATTCTTATTTTATGGGTCGTCTTTTGTTGATTCTGAATCCTTTCAAATCACTCACTGAATCTAATTAGCTTTTGCTTTCAAAGTTTTGACAACTAACTCACGTGCAGTCTACTCACGTTCGCACCAGGGCTCAACCACGAAGAAGATCTTGGGTTGAGGTCACACACGCCAGCTTTCAGAGAACATTTTCAAGACAGTTTCCTACTTTCATTTTGGCCTTTAGTCAAATTAGTATATATTATATGAATTATGTACTGCTGATGTAATCAACCACTTGCAAAGTCAGTCAAAGCTTTGATTGTCTTGAACAGTCCTCTTTGATGGTAAAATAAAAGGAGATAAGAGATGTTGATAGTAAATGTGTTGGTCTCTGATCCTGCCCGCCTACAGAACCTGATCCAAGATGGGACCAGCTATCAGAAATCAAAGCTATTCAGACTTTAAAGTCTTAACATCTCAGTTAATACTGCTTTATTATTCGGTATAAATATCTACTGGTTTTCTAAACACTAAAGATCTCATTTCTCTGTCAGGACGTCGCTTTATATCTCGAAACCTTTCTCAGTTTTTACTCCATCATGTTTTTATCCTTTCCATAATTTCCTTTCCCTGGTCCATCGTTATTTTTCTCTCCCAAAGTCTGTAATTATAATTACCTCGCTGAGATGAGCAACTTATGCCGGGCAGCAAACATTCAACTCGCTCCCGGTGAACAGATCACCGACGCCTCTGCTGTCCTTGCCGCCGTCAGCACCGCGTGTAGAACACACAGAAGCAACCCGGTAAACACTTTGTTGACACACACTGATAACTTTTCCATTCTGAAGTTTAAGGGAGGCGGAATGTGTGTTGTTGGAATAGCCTGTCCCTGTTTCCCAACTCTCCCAATTTCTCTAATCTCTTGTTCCATTCTCACTAAGCTCTCGCTCACATCCTCCCGCGTCCACGTCGCCGCTCTCAGCGTGAGGCAGATCCAGACAGCGATGGCAAACATGTTTTGGGCGCGCCACGCTGCCAGATGAACCCTGGCTCTGTGGTAAAGGCGAAAGGCTAATCTCAGACATGAACTGATTTGCGGGCTTTGATGGGGAATTAAGATACACATTCCTTTTGAGTGAGACGAGCGAGGAACAAAGATGTCACACAAGTTCATAGGCAGGGTAGAAAAAATGCTTTTGCGTCTGAATATAGTCGAGTGATATCAAAATAAAAAGGTTTAAAATAACACAAAAATGTGTTTCATTGTCAACAAACAAGACAAAAAACACATACAAATATTAGACATTAAATGTATTATACAAATACAAAGAGATATTGTAATGAATGCACCTACCTCCTCAAATTCACTAATATTCAAATACATCATGGGACAAAAAGACTCCTGCACATTGTCCTCTTTACTTACAGCGTTTTGGTACACAGACCTTCTTCAGGTTATTGAACAACGATCCATGTGAGTTTTATCAATATGCAGGTCATCTGTTGAGAATGTCATGCTGTTATGATTTCTGTATTCAGCCTACTGTCGGCTATATAAGCTAGTTGCAGACGCACCATAAATAAAGAACAAAGAGAAGCTGCAGAAACCCGAAAGTCTCACTTCAGCAGAAATAAGATTGATATATTATATTATATTATATTATATATTAGAGGAGGGAGACAATTATAAACAAAAATGTCAATGTGTCAGATACATATTTACTCTACCTTTAAGTAAATATAAGTATTGGATGGAACTCTGTATTGGCGGATACCCAATATAAAAAAAAATACTTCCCCATACTTAATATACTCAAGTAGAGGACGTTGACGATGAAATATTATTTCAGACTAAACAATCTGGTGATATTAGAAAATTCAACTAACTCAATATTTAACCTCATAAAATACAGTACCAAACTAAAATCTCATTGCCTGATGAGTATGTTTTCACCACCTTTGTAAATGTGTTCAAAGACGACTTTAGTTAAGATTACACAGTAGCTGAGACTTTACCGAGGCTTAGTTCTACTACAGCGGCTCTTCTCATATCCACACACAGATGTTTGCAAAACAACAAGGAACAAAAAAAAAAAGACTCTTTTTTCCAAAAAGACCAAACGCTGAACAAAGATTTAAAATGCAGTTCACGACTGCTGTTAAAATGAGCCCTAAACAAAGTCGTTGGCTGGTGGCCTGAAGAGCTCACAGATGGTCCATTTTTCCCTCTGAAAGAGAGTGTGTGTTGCACGTCTGAGTCTGTTAGTGTTCTAGGAGCTGAGATCCCTGCGTAGGTGTGTGTGTGTGTGTGTGTGTGTGTGTGTGCGGTTTCACTTAGAGTCGTTAATTGAGTGCGTGTATGCGTGCGTCTCCGTTCTTTGTGTGTGTGCGAGTGGAGAGGATAATTGTGCGTCTGAGGTTGAGGGGCAGCTCCCGTCTCCTCTGCTCAGTATTCAGCAGCCGTCACCGCGGTGACGAGGACGGAGGGGAGCTCTGTTTAGGGGCTGCAGGGGGGGTTTGGTGCTGGCCGGCTCGATGCATCGTTTCAAAACCACTTTCCTTCAAAAAAAGGCACAGCACATGGATGACAACACTTTAACAACAACAAAAATAGAATTGAAAATATACCAACAGCAGATTTACTTACTTTTTTATTCGTAACAATATGAGAGGAAGAGTAAAGAAAACTTCTTTTTAAGATGCCTTTTAGAGCCACACAAATATACAGCAGGACATTTCAAAGTCCATTATTGAGAATAATTTAATTATCATTTGCATTTCTTTTTTTTTACCTGTGTACTTAATCAGACAAGCGATCAAAAGTTAATTTATTTTTCTGGCAGGACAGCGCCCCCTACCACATTTTCCTCCTAAGGTCAAGCCTTTTTTTTGTACTTCTGACGATGTCGGTAGTGTGATTCCAGAGCGGTATCGCTATGGGTTCAGGAGTAAAGACGTCCAGTTTGTTACCGCTTCGCTTCCAGCAGTCTGAACGGGTTTTAATCAGCCGGTGGGCCTGAGACCTGTTTTATACCAGCTGAGATCTCAGCTCTGCACGTGTTACCGTTACCTCATGATATGAATCACGACACGGTGTAACATACAGAGTGCTGAGGGCAAAGACTTCGCTTTGTTAGGAGTTTTTACAGTCTGGTTCATTTGCCATCACCCACCCAAACCCACCGGCCTGGCGATGGAGAAGCCTCTGGGGGCGAGGGGCTCTATTATGGGGTTCCCATGTAGCCAGCAGATCTTCCTTTTGCTTGCACTGCTCATTGTTAACAGTCCAATGAGCAGATCGTGACTGGAGTTGGATTTAAGAAACAACATGTAGGCTACAGCCGGATTGTTTCACAAGTAGACAATTTATAAACAAATTTCAAACCAATAAAAAGCTGAATCGTTATCATGGTTCACTTTTAGAACAAAATGAAGAGGTTAGATCCTTGAAACGTATTATTTTATCTAGCAGTGGTGGAATGTAAGTAAGGACATTTAGGCTACTCGGTACTGTTCAATTTTGAGGTACTTGTACTTTACTTGAGTATTTCCATTTCAAGTAACTTAGTCCACTACATCTCAGAGGGAAAATATTGTACATTTAACTTGACTGCATTTATTTGACAATATTATAGTTAGGCTACTTTGCAGATTCAGATTCTTAATACAAAATATAAATTAACCAATAAACTATGAAGTATTATTGAGCAGTATGTGGACTAATTATTAAATATAGAAAGTAGGTAAGATTAGCTCCACCTTTACCAGCTGCAGCATTAAAGTGAGAAGCACATTAATGCATCAATAATTATAATCCAATGATATAGGCCTACCGTAAATATATTACAAGAAATAGGCCATTCTGCATAATGAGCATACTTTCACTTTGGTACTTTAAGTATGTTTTTGTACTCTGACTTTAGTAACATTTTCAATGCTACTAGAAAATTAGAAAACTAGAACATTTCAGAGAAATTTTGACTCTGTGGCTGCTACTGCCGTAAAACGTTACAATATATATACGGCAACTTGAACAAGGATGACATGAGAACCGTGCCAGCTATCAAAATGTCCTTTTGGCCAAATAAACTCCAGACTTTTGTCAACGTTTGAAGCTATAAATCTTTTTTCTACGTTAAAGTATGCCGAGTCACGGTGGTTCCAAAGATGAGAGTTTTTTGTGTTTTTTTGCTCTCTTCAGGACGAAATCCCATTCAAGTGAATGGGACCATTTCTCGCCGTTTTTCGGGGTTAAAGGTCAGGCGAATCTCTTAGAAAAGTCATTCTGCACGATTCCCGATCAGGCCGCACGTTTTGATGTATTTTGTTTTTATCTGGTTCCAACGCTGCGACTAGTTACACGCCAAAGTTTTGTAAGGAAGAAGGAGCCTTGTGCTTCCAGCCACACAGAATAATGATGATGAGGATTATTAAGCCTGCAGGAGTTTAGAGTGCTAAACTCCTGCGTTATATATATGTGTATATATATACACATATATATAACCAGGTTCATAGTATTACTTTATTAACAAGGTTGCAATATCCACACAGAAATATGAATGGCAAAACATTCACACTCAAATTCACAAAGCATGGTACACCAGATGGGGTCTGTGCTTGGAGACGGGCCAGGTGTGTTGCTGGAGCTGGTTGCTGGTTGCTGGTTGCCGCGCATCGCTACAGAGGAAACACAGCCGGAGATTCTTCGCCAGACCTCCAGTTGAGAAGGGTAAATAATTTTGGTTCATTATGAAACTGTGGTGGGACAAAATAAGACTTTGGCGGGCCGCCACAGTCTGGGTAGTTAATGAGAAATGCTGATATTCACATCTGGATTCAGCTCAGTGCCAATGAGTTGATCTACTGGAGCGTACCAAACTTCATTTTCTAAATGAATGCAATTCATATCAATACCAAATGATTGTTTACACTTGATTAATTTGCAACAGAAGTCAGTACACTCCCATTGTCATTATGATTACAGAGAAGAAACACGAATCAATTTTGGGAATGGAGAGAGCAGCCTCTGAAACACCATGGGAATCAGCTTTTCCATTCCTTGCACTTTTCAAAATATGCAGATCTTTGCAAATTAACTCATTACCTCCGGCATTAAATTAGCGTTGAGTGCTTACCGACAGCCTAATTGCTGATTATGGGAACAATGGGATATGGAAAGCTATGGGTTCTATGTGATTACAGACAGAGACGAGGAGGATAACCCAAAATCAGCACCTGTGTTGTAGGAGGTGAAGTGTTTATGCATCGTTGTGTGTGAGAGTTAGTTTCCCTAAAGTTTCAGCTCCGTAGTGTAGACGCCAACATCGGTTTAATAAATTACAAGAATCACTCTTTTAAATCCACAGATATACATATATATCCCCGGTGTGTGAAGGAGAGGCACCGCAAGTCCTTCCTTCCTGCTGCTGTCAGGCTGCACAACCAGCTGAGCTCCAGTACACCACAAAAACACAAAAACACTAAAACCCGTGCAATATAATTATAAATACACTGTGCAATAACACACATACTATCATACATAATTTGTTTCATTTCAATTTAGTGTCAATTTAATGTTTAATGCGTATTTGCTTATTTATAATACTTGTGTTTCTTTTACTATGTATCCTGTGTGCACTTTAACTTTGCTGCTGTGATCCTGCAAATTTCCCCTTGCGGGACTAATAAAGGAATATCTTATCTTATCTTATCTTATATTTAAAGCAAACTCTTCATTATGCTGGTAACTGAACGTGACTGATCTATATGACAATCATAGCCGTTTCCCTGAACATTTGTTGTAAATACATAATTTAGATATTATTTTGATTGTCGGTGAGATAAGTAGCATTTTCAGTGTAGGAAAATTCTAAAAGTTATTTGTTAGGAACATTATCAATCAAAAAATGCACCTTGTTTGTGGATTTTATTAACGAACACACACACGCAGAGATGTGAAGGTGACATACAGTATAGTGTCGTCATGGATACGTGTATCACAATCAATCAAAAGATGGGAGTGATTCTCTTTTGTGCAAACAAAGCACAGTAATGACTCCGCGGACTCTAATATTTGGCGTGTAAATGCCGCACTGAACTTGAGAGACTGCACTGAGCAAAAGGTGGCAAACAGATTAATGCATACGTTTTTGTTTCGCCAGCTGTTGCTATAAAAAAAAGGTTACTTACAAATGTATCCTGTTAAAATCTAAAAGTAATTACTCCTGTCTTTGCCTGGCCAGATAAAAGGTCACCACCGTTTGACCCCCGAGCTGATGGAGCAGCGCACGGCCCGACGTCCTGCAGCGCTCTGCAGCTGGGTTTGGACAGAGAATGAAGGTAGAGAGGAAGATAAGCTCAAAAGTGTGATGAAAAAGTAAATGATTGCAGACACTAATCTGAGTTTTGCCAATAGGGAGATGAAGCACTAGTGTTTGAGGATGCCTCGCAGCTGTCACCAGTCCAGTGCAGAGTTCTGCATGGTTGGGATTAGCTCGCTAGCTGTGTGTTCAAATATGATTGAACTCAGCGAGCACAGTGTGTGCGCCGCTGTGAAGTCAATTATAACGTGGGAACGTGGAGCCTTTAAGAAGTAAAGGAAGTAGAGGCGCGAGGTGAGGTAAATAATAACATGTCAGTCATTCAGCTCGCCTGCTGTGTGTGTGTGTGTGTGTGTGTGTGTGTGTGTGTGTGTGTATGTGTGTGTTTGTGTGTGTGTGTGTGTGTGTGTGTGTGTGTGTGTGTGTGTGTGAGCGAGTGTTGGCGTCTGCATGTGGCTCTCCTTCAATGTCACAAGAGTCAAAAGATATATATGAAAATAAATAAAAAGTAAAAGCGGAGGACCCTGGTGACACCTGAAAACTGCAGCATTTGAAGATCATGTCATGGAAGTTAATCTGTGGGGATATTTTATTGATTTCTTTTTGCTTGCCTCCTCATCCACCGGGCTTCTGTTACTTCAGTTCAGAGGGTCGTCCTCCACTAGCTGGTTAAACCAACCTCCAGCCCAAATTCATAAAAAAGTGTTCATTTTACAAGTGAATCATATTAATATGCCTAATTCAATAATGTGCTTTAGATTGAGTTTATGATAACAGTCAAGCCTTCACTGTCTGGCTTATGCCAGCAGATTTTCTTTTAATTACGGATTAATACACTGATAGATACAAAGTAATCATAACTTGACTAATTATATAAGCATTTAAATGATGTATTAAAAAAGAAAAGAAATCAATGAAATTTGACAATCAGTCTTTTTCCTTAATCTTTAAATGGTAATGCAATATTTTTTTAAGTTAAGTGCGATCTCACAGCTAGTTTTAAAAAGGTTTTGTGCCTCAACACATCCTCCATTGCACTCGAATACACAAGGTTGCTGTCGTGCATAGTTCCCACAATTCTACTTAATTCATGTCATCGGGACAAGACTCACAGGTATATGAGTGATTCATCTGCATGAGGTCTGGAGGACGAATTAACATGATGAATGGCCTTCCTCACTGTTATTTACAACTGGTGTCAGAAGCAGAAGGTATAAACTCGTGGGAGCTTCCCAATGAGAAGAGACAGAATCAAAGATAGCGACAGTGTAGTTAACTGAGGGGAGAGAGAGGAAGAGTAGAAGGATCCTATCCTTGACGATATAAGTGTGGCCACGGGCAAACGCACAGGTTCAATAAACTGCAAAAATACACTGAAAAATATTTCCACCTTGTAAAATTTTGACAGCGGGAAATAAATTTGAATAATAAAAAAAAAAAAAAAAGCAATTATTTGTACGACACATTTCAGTTTTTCCCAAAAAAAAGACCGGGAAGTGTTACTGAGTCTGCACGACTCAGCCGAGTCAGGGAATGATCAATATTCAACAACACTCACAGCCCAGATCAATGGCGTGCTGCTGAAATATTCAAGCTATTCTTACTCTAAACTGAATGCACACCCTCGGCAAACAGGATGAATATTTCATGACCGTGACACACGTTCTGACATCAGAGCGGTTTGTCGTTCTTTTTCTTTTTCCGTCTCAACTTGGGAGAAAAAAAAATGTCGGCGTCATTTATTGTGTCGAGGCAGAATCTCGTAGTTCAAGGTGAATGATAAGCGGAAATAATAAATAATGTGCATGTCAAGAGTGTAACTGTCAGTCGGGACACTTTACCGAGTCCTGTGTCAGTATTGATCCTAATATATTTTAATCTATGTTATGTCAAATCGCATCATCTGTTTCTACTTTTGCTCTGCTTCGCTGTGTGAGAAATCTTAGCATGCTTTGTTTAAGCGACTATTAAGAGAGAGATAAGATAAGATATTCCTTTATTAGTCCCGCAGTGGGGACATTTACAGGATTACGGCAGCAGAAGGTGAAGAGCAAACAAAAGACATAGTAAAATAAGCAAATAAGCATCAAAAACAGTAATAAAAAACAGTAAAGAATCCACAATAACTAAAATGAAATAATTATATACAGACAGAATAACTATTAAAACTATTATTGCACAGTGTAGGAGTTTGTTTAAGTTCAACAATATGTGGGAAAATGCCTTTGTTGGGATTAAAACACATTAATAAATCAGAATAGCAGTGATATGGGTAAGTGAATGCCAAACAGTAACAGATTACACACTGTTGTGTGTGAGGCATCAAAGAGATGCAGCTTCCTCCATCATGACGCTGCTGTTTACAGACTGTGATCAGATGACCTTTTCAAACAGAGCAAACACTAGTTAGGAATTCAGAAGCAGAAAGTCTGACCTTCTTTTAATTTTAATTTGGCAGGAGCTCAGTCTGATAGTGAAGTTATCAGACTTTTCCATCAGAATTAATGTGAGTTGACATCAATCAAAAAAAATGACTGCATTCTTTCACTCTCCTGGTTGTGGCTGGGTAAGCGACCTCAGCAGAGCCATGCATAGATCATGAGAAGTCTACCTCAGAGAGGGTCATTTCCATTCCCTTCAGTTAATTAATGCACAAAACATATTAAATTCAACTGGCTGTATTAATTGAAAAACGTCAATCATTCTTCTGCACAATTCACCGGCTCGTGGTTTGCATCTGACAAATTTTCTCGTACGGTGTCTGGAATTGAAATACTGCAAGCCATTAATATCCACATGCAAACCACGGGAGATGACTCGCTCGCCCTTATTTGATAATAGACGCCGAGGTCTTCGCGGAGAGGTCACAGAGAGGTCACGGACGTCTGGGGACAGATTCTGCAATGCTGCGAAACATTTAGCAATTCTCTCCAGGTCTCACTGTGGATGTTTCATGCTACAAGATTACACTCTTTATATAGATTTGAAAATGAATATAACAAAAAACAAAATTCTCGACTGAGGCAGAGAGGAATTGGGAGTCGAATTTTGGCGACTGCATTGCAGATGTGCCAACGAGAGACTTGCCTTCTCCAGAAAGATGACAGCGTTGGTTCATTCTTTTTCAAACGGCTCATAACAACCCGTGTTTGTGTTCAATGCCAAAACAGGACAAATCCTCCGAACTAAGCAAGGACTCATTTAGCTTGGTTGTCAGTTCCATCCCAAAATGACATTGGAGTGTTTCGTAACGTGGCACCCGGTGACTTTGGTGGTGTCGGTGTTGAACAAGACGTCGTGTGGTGTTCTCATATTAAAGTGAATCATTTGGTTTGGTTTCACGTTCATTCTCCTATTTACAGTCAACACTGGTTTCCTTTAATCCTTCCTCAATGCTAACAAATGCTATTTTTTTTCCCCCTTTTTGGATGCGTTAATCACAAAAGCATACAGTAGCATGAATGTGTTTCCTTTTCTTTTGGTTTCCATGGCTGCCCCTCGCACAACAACAAATATTTGACCTTGGGACCGATTACTACAACAGGAGTGTGTGTGTGTGTGTGTGTGTGTGTGTGTGTGTGTGTGTGTGTGTGTGTGTGTGTGTGTGTGTGTGTGTGTGTTCAGTATACAAACACACGCTCACAAGCAAACTGTACATTGATTGTATACATAGTTTAAGACGGAGTATCATCAATATATAATAGACAAAAAGATAGAAAGTTGGGTTGATAAGAATTCAGGAAAATTCCCCAAACCATGCCAGATAAATTGAAGGCGGCTAGAAGACGGATGAGTAAATCAATATTATAAAGGTTGATTTCACAACAGTGATAAAGCAAATTGCATACTTGCTTCAGGATATTGCTCTTACTGCTCCACACTGAGGTTTTGCTGCTGCTCCACAGATAAATATGAGCCATCTGCAGCAGCTCTCAGCAAGGCAGCCGGTCCCTATCACACACACCATCTAATAACTTGTGCCAGATAGTCAGATGCTACACAATATTACCTTCATCCAAAAGTCTTCCCCCGGGAGCGACACCCAATCAAACTCACTTGTCTTTTGCCATCCGAATCATGTTATACTAATAATGTTACACACTCAAACAGGCTTACGGGATTACAACCTTCTCTGGAACCTAGAATCAGTGCTAAAAACAAACATGAAAAGGATTTGCAAGAAGATTATTTCTGTATATATGTTGGAGACACTTATCACGTAGAAGAAGTAAAAGCATTACAGCAAAGCACATCTATCTGTCATTTAAAAAGCCCGTCTGAAATCCTCTCCTCCACATTATTGTGGGGAAATTCGTAAATGCAGATTCAGTGAAGGAAATGTGGCGCATTTAGCCGTTTGTGACTCCCCCCTGTGAATACCCAGCGCTGATCTGGATAATGTCCAGTGATCCAGGGGAGGCAGCTGGAGGGTTACTATCGATAAAGCAAAGGGCATTCGTCTAAAGGGTCAAAGGCGTTGGTGTGTGTGCTTTGTTTTTTCGTTTCCTAATTACAGACAGCAGCAGTGCCGGTTTAGCTGATGCTTAAGGCCTCGGGGGAAGAGGACACGATTGCCTGCTGAGAAAGTGGGAGTAATTTGTTCTAATTTAATATTTATCTATTGGAGGAGGCTGAGTTATCAGAAGGAGCTAAATTGAAAGACGCCCGAGCGTATACCGCCCAGACAGAGTCAGCGAAAATACAGAAAACAGCCGGCTCTGCTGACCCTGGGACGGAAAGTGAAGGGAAAAAAGTACAGGAGTACAGGGACACTTTACGTGTGTGTGTGTGTGTGTGTGTGTGTGTGTGTGTGTGTGTGTGTGTGTATATATGTGTGTGTGTGTGTGTGTATGTGTGTGTGTGTGTGTGTGTGTGTGTATATATGTGTGTGTGTGTGTGTGTGTGTGTGTGTGTGTGTGTGTGTGGCTAACGTATCCAACACGTCACGTCAAAAGATACATTGATTGTGAAAAAATCATTTGTTGGTTGATAATATTCAAGAACTCACTCCACTGTAACCCCCCCCCCCCCACCCCCTCCCTTTTCATAAGTGACTGCATACGCATGAAGGAGTTATTATAAAGGATTAGGCTCTGGCAGAAGAAGATGATGTCTACATTTTTAATCCCACCTAAAAAGCTCTGACAGGCTCGGTTGTTCTTCCAACAAGTTCTCAATAAGCAATAAGCAGGTCTGAAAGCAGCCTTGGACTCTCTGAAGGATCTTAAAGTTATGAAGTGTAGAAATTGTACTTCGCGCAAGTAAGGTATCTTTAAAGGTTTTATTTATTAAAGAAAATACAATACCGGTCCTGGGAATACCATCCCCAGGCTAGCACCACGTTGGCCTCCTCTTCAGTGGCATGCATTGTTTTCTGTCATTCTTTATGGTTCCAGAGATGAAGCCAAAGTAAAGAATTGTATAAATAACAGTTATAATGATGTGGGAGGATCTCCGAGCTCTGGCTATTGCCTTGGTCGTGCTAATACGAGGCTAACATGACCTTCACGCTTTAACTAACAGAACAATCACATTGTCTAGCAGTCAGACAACAAACACTGCCAAAGCTTTTTTGGTGAAACTCACATTTTTTATAACTTATCTTCCACGCATGACAGAGACCGGGCCATCTCTTATGGTTTAGAACCAGTCAGTCAAAGTTATTTTCTCTGCTATTTAAAGGGGACATTATTCAGATAATAAGATTTGCCTCCATAGCCGGGTTCACGTTGAACATTTTGAGCGTGAAACACTTAATTTCTTGCCATCTTGTGAATTTTTATGCACCAATGATTGGTGGAAATATTTGTTATTCATGTTATGAAAACAACAAAATCCTCTGTCACGGACTTAGGGGATGTTTTTTTGATTTTTAAACAAAATGTGTCAAATTTGTCAACGAAATGTACCATTTCACATTTTTACGCACTGGTCATGGAATATTCTTTGGGAATCTCCGCAGCTTGATGAACTTGGAAGATTAACACTGATAAATACATAAAAAACTCTTGAATTCTGAATCACAGCCATGATTCCTGATTTTGCATGGACCATTATTATTTATTTTTTTGTCAGTGTGCCCAATTTATTAAATGCTGGATATCCTACTTAGGCATGAAGCTAGGTCTTAGGTTACCCTCAAAGCTCACTGAACTGAAATATATAGTCAGGCTGAGCTAATAGAAGCACCTAAAATGTGAATTCATTGTTCTGCCCATGGTTTCAGAAATCAATTTAAGCCATGGCAAGTGTACTTCTGTACGCATCCAGTCCACTGTTCAGGTGAGACCTCTGGAAATGCCGCAATGAAATTAGAAAGAGTTCAACATGCACATTTCAGAGGCACTATGAGGAAAGGAAAAATGCTCTTATCTATGACTCGGGCAGCGCTGCATTCATCTTTAGTGGAGAGCTTTGTAGAAAGGCTCAGTGGACCTCATGGGAAACCAAAAGCTAATCCCATTTACTCTGGTATTTAACCACGAGGAGATCTATCCCGTCTACTTTTACAGTCTATAATCACTGCCCAAGATCAAAGACAGGACTGGTATCACTCCACATTAGGCATAATGCTGACGGAAGTTTTCCGAAGCAAAGTCAAAGACAGAAGATGGAAAAAAAAAGAAACGTGAAGAAGCGCTAGGAACACTTTTGGAAGTTTTGGTGCTCATCTTTTTGTTGTTGCCTTGAGTGTTATTTTTGTGTTATATATTATTATATTATAAGGGAGGGAGAGTCTCGACAGAGAAAGATGCCCGAAGGAGGAGGCGCTCAAACTAAAATGTTTCTGACTGACGATTATAATTATGCATCACAAATGTGTTGTGGCAATCTAACAGCTGAGATGAGATATTAGTAGCATCTGTTTTTGCACTTCGACTGCACTGGAGTCCATTCCACCAGTTTTCGGATGGATGGTTCCTTTGCTACGAGGATAATAGCACCATTCAGCGGGCCACCTTTGACCTTGGAGTCTTAGAAGGATCTGAATTAGAGACATGAGCCGCACAGTGTCTCAGATCTGTGTGTGATTGGATGAGCAGAGTAAGTAGCACATAGGCTAATTCAATTAGGTTCCTCCATCTTCTTTGAAGGTATACGTAATGTGAGGAATGGAATTATAACTCAAGTTTTAAAATATATAAAATATGTGAAAAATGTGTAATATGATTTAAGAGTTTTACTTTCTTATAGTTTTACATTTGAGAGTAGTCCTTACTTTATTCTTGTGGTGTGAAAGACTCACTGTGTTTCAAAACAAAGACAGGTTGCATTGAAAATCAATCCACCTAATTATGGAGAAAAATAATTTAAATTAATTGAAGCCAATTATAACCCAAAGTCCAAGTGTTGCTCTGGGTATTCGTATCTCAAGGCTTCCACCAGATCCAATAAGCTTTTCCCCAACGCTCCACTCCCCAGACACATTCTTCAAAACCATTGAAATGGAGAGGGCTGGCCTCAATTCATGGTGGAGCACAACAGGTTAACGATTCCAAAGATGATACAACCCGTAATTATTTTTTCATTACGATCCTCTGAAAAAGTGATTATTCCAAAACAAAACAGCGCCCAGCCGTGCGTTGTTAAGTCCGCTCTCTATTCATCGATTCCTTTAAACCTCGTTCGAGAGAGAATAATCCAAAGTGATGAGGGCTTTGATGACAGCGTCAGTGGTTTTCAAATCGTGGATCAGGCCAGAATGAACGTTTATTAAAGCGATATACGTGTCTGCAACGTCACCGTCACCACGTATTTATATATAAAAAACTTTTTTTTTTTATCATCTTTTAAATCAGCAGCAGTCCAAAGCAGGGCTTCTCACACACTGTCATTTTCTTTTCATCAAGACTCACATGAAATGAGCAGCTTCGGGCCAAACCATTTCTGTTGTGTTTAAAAGAAAGTGAAGAAGCATCTGACGAGACGATGCACCCGACGTCACAAAGCCAACCATCGACAGACGGTCTGTGGACACGAACGGTTGTATTCCTCTTGAAAAGATCACATATAGTCTCAGGAAGAAGTATAATAAAGAAGCCTTATTTGGAGTACATGGGTACAACACTAACAGTACCATAGGACTGCAACTATTTGGAGCTCTGAGTTACAACATACACCCTATGCACCGACTTTTTTTATTTTATTTTTGTTTGGGTGGGTGGGGAGAATTATTTATTTACTTTATTTACTTAATTTTATTTCATCTACTTGTGTATTTTTTCTTTCTTAACTTGTAATGTAATTTTTTTGTAATGTTTAATGTACTGTGCTCTGCACGTTCTCTTGCATTGTTAAAATATTTGGAAAAATAAAACATTCCAAAAACGTCACAAGGCCAACCGCGGTGGCAGAATGAAGGAAAACACAGTTCTTCATAATCTTATTGATTCTCTTCTGTCTGAGAGGAAATATGATCAGTAGCCACCAGCTGTGAATATTTCTTTCTTTAATATAGTCTGTTTTAACTATGTTTTTAAATATAGTCTGTTTTAACTATGTTTTTAACTATAGTCTGTTTTAACTATGTTTTTAACTATAGTCTGTTTTAACTATGTTTTTAACTATAGTCTGTTTTAACTATGTTTTTAAATATAGTCTGTTTTTTTAACTATGTTTTTAAATATAGTCTGTTTTAATTATGTTTTAACTATGTACTATGTACTGGCTCTGTGCACTCTGAGATTCTTATGAATGAAGAGTGCGTTATAAATTAAATTTATTATTATTATTATTATTATTATTAATGTGACTATGAAAAGTCTGTTTGTCTTGTCTGTCTGTTTGTTAGCCTGACAGGCTGGTCACCGGTCACCAAGACGTGTTCAACCTCTCGCCCCAATGCATGCTGGGATAGGTATCAGAGCCCGCTGCAGTGTTGCCAACAGGAAATACCTAAAGACCTGCCCTCAAAAATGACAAAATGCTATTTTAATATACACGTTGGTGAGAAGACGTCCATGAAAGTGATACACCGAGCTCAGAGGGAGGACATTAAAATATCCCTGGTGCCTGATCGCTGCAAGGTCAAAATATGTACTTTGTCATCAGAGTCCTTTCTGAGTCAAATCTGTACACACATTCACTATACACATATTTATAGATGCAATATGATGTGTTTAAAATAAACTGAGGATTTAATTTTCTCCGATGTCCATTGCGAATAAACATCCATAAATCAGCTTATGATGCATAGAACAGGACTTAGAGTCATGGATTCAATGGGGCCAATTTGTCTTAATGTAAACAATGGCAAACAAAGGCAACAATACACTTCCTGTTTACATTTTTAAAGGCAACTTTATCTCCGAAACTTAAAGCATGATTACCCCCCAAATCAAAGTGAGACAAATAATAATAACAGTAATAATACTAATAATAAAAATAATAGGGATTACAAAGGGGATGGGCACTGTTTTATTTAGGGTGTGTAGTTGTCTTAAGAGGGCCCCACAGTGTAAGACTTTTAAACCTTAGCAATATAACAATATTATGATCATGTTTTAATCAGAGGGTTTCTTATCTTCAAAAAGTCTTCACCCAAAAGCATGTAATCTAAAAAGGGAGGGGATGCCTTGTAATAAGCATCATCTAATATTCAGGTCAATAAAAAAAAAGTACTGTGTAGAGCATGACTCCCACTGTGCAGGCGAGCGCGCAGCGCAGAGAGCTGTTGTAATGAGCTGACTCACTCATAATGCAGATTTCAAACTTTACAATCACATCTACACTAAACCTCCTGAGGTCATCAGTTTGATTTACTTAGTCGCGTCACCTCGATGCAACCAGGGATACTGCGCTGCACTCGACCGATGGAGTCTAAGTTAATTCTGTGGACGGTTCCCTCGTGGCGGGTCACAGGACGGAGACGGTGGCGATTCTACACGCATGTTGTTTAGCACATACACACATACAAATGCTTTTTCACTCGAAGTCACATCTCAGGATCATGGCTTCACCTCCACCAAACAGTGTAGCTGCGAACACAGCGGTCGTCTGCGTCAGAGGCAGCCCCGTATAAATCTGAAAACACATTCAGAATTGAGGGCGAAGCCTTTGATCTGGGGAGAGAGCCGGTTCTGCAACGGTAATATGAAGAACACAACACATGGAGGAGACGGGGAGCAAACACACAGCAAGAGCTACGAACAAATAAACAAGCTTTAGCTAGTACCTCCTTCTTCTATAAATCCCATTTACACAATCAAAATAATCCCATGATGGCCTGTTTCCATAGTAACGTACTCCCTCATGTGCGCACATAAACACGCACACAGCAGTCCCATCAACTGTGGTTTCCACTTAGACTGCATCAATAGATGAGCCAGTTAGATTAGGAGAGGGTTGTGTGTGATGTGGGCCGGCCGCATTGAGAAACTATTCTTTACATGAAGCACCAACAGGCCACTAACTCAACCAGCCTGTAGTTGGAAGATTCTCTCTGTGTGTGTGATCCTCTGAGTTTAACCACGCCATTCTTACCGTAAGTGGCTTCACGTCGGCTGGCACGAGGCAAAAAAATCTTTCAAAAACATAAATATGATGCCAATATTGTGCCAGAGCATGCGCATGCACTTGAGATAACAATTTCTTTCTACCGTTACGAGCCAATAAAAACACAGATGATGGAAAAAACAAAAACAAAACGGATTGAACCACGAAACATGGCTGTCTGTGACGGTGCCTGTCAGACAAGCCAGGTTGCCTAGCAACCTAGGTGTGACTTTGCCAGCTTTGCAAATATTTCTATTAAATACCCAAAAGTATGAGTTATTCAGTGGATTCCTGTAAGTTCTTTGTTCTGGGTCCATTAGCCACAACAATAAATGCATTGTGAGACAGTCTGTTGAGTCTTGAGGTCTAATAGCAGAGACAGTAATACTCCGTCTTTGCCAAATGCATTCACAGCCTTAAATAAATAAAAAGCATGTGTCTGATAATGATGAGTCTTTATTAAAAGGTAAAGGTCCTCGATAGTATTTTGCCTGTAAATAAGGTCATTAATTTTGTATATAGCATTTGTATATATATAAGGCCATTTTGTATATAGCACTGTGGTGGATAAATTAAATGTGGTTATTAGCTTTGTTATTATAATCCCCTTTTATTACAGCCTAACAAAAGGTCCTGTATCTCTCTTTGCAGACGATCCCACACGGAGTTCACAACCACTCGTTACAGCGAGATCAAGCTGAAACGGCCTTCTCGCGCAACGCCAAAAATCAAACACAAATGATTTGGGAAGCCTCTGCAGCCATTTCCCCGCGGAGTACGAGTACAACGCTTCAAGCTCCGATCCACAATCTGAAAACATTTTGTTCTGGGTTAAATATCCGTACTTTGCCTTTTCTTTGAATCTGACCTCTAGCTCGCGTTTCACCTTGAAGGATGCGCATTTATCTTTCCCCGTCCCAGGAGACCGGAGAGGACAGCAAGTCATCGCTCCAGCTGTGTTGGGAGACCGGGCTACGGATCGCTGGATCTCTGGGGCATTGCGGTCTGGATCAATGCAGACTATTAACCGTGTTGTGGCGGTATTCCCGAAGCTGGTGCGAGTCTTTGAGGGAGCCACACCTTGACCTCTGATTGAAAAAGGGTTAACGCTTGTTGAGAGAAGGGCTTGGAAACCGTGCGGTGCACAATCATCGGCTCTCTCCCTTTGCTCCGTTAAGCGCACCTCCCAAAATCAATAGACGAGTCATTTTCAGTTTTCATTGCAGCGAGCTCTCTTCAAACCTGCCATTATTTATTCCATGTAATGGGTCTTTAGATAAACTGAGTGGAAAGATTCTCTGCGTCCCCACAGACTTCCTGCAGCAGGAAAGCATTTACAGATATAGGCTTTTCAAGGAAGTAAGCAGAACATGTGCAGACACCCCAAATATGACGCATTCAGAATACAGCAAGCTCAAATGTTCCAATACAATAATTCTGAATATTAAAAAGCTCTTTTTGAACTTCAGAAAAAGCACGAAATACACTTTTATTAAAATGCATGTAGAGTGGTGAATATAGGCTAAAATAAAATTTTTGATAAAGACCCCATAAGTTTGGTTATATAGAAATTATGACCCAGATATGTATTACACAGGACATTTTACAGTAGAGAAATAAATTTGCTTTCTGGTGGAAAACTTTCATGTTACTCAACGACTGGTATCAGCCATAAACTATTAGGGGCCACTATACTATTAATCCCTCAGGCTCTATACTGTATAACTGTGTATCTTTAGGACAATGTCCAACTGTTACACAGTTAATGGCAGCTCAGTCACTCAGTGCTGAGTAATAAGTCAGAAGTTTAGAGAACTAATTACCATACATGTCAGGTAACAGGTAATAGTGGGGCGGCCAATAGGATCATTAGAAGTCTTCCATGTGAGTCAAAAACCTGTTTTTCCAACAAGTCTAACTCTCTAAACTGCTTCCCAGTAATTTAATGGTATTTTTTGTTTCTATTATGAACATACAATAACATTTTAATATTGCACAAAGGAATAGTTACAAAAAGGTTTGTGCGTAGGCCTATGGCGTAATAGTTCTCAGAAAGAAAACAAACGGCAGGTCAGACTTAAAAAATAAAATCGGAATCGGGCAAGAAACTTACAATCGGGGCATTTTCTTGCATCAAATTATTTCCTACTGACTCAGGACAATTACCATTCCATTACTGTTTCACTATGACAGAGGGCTCTTTTCTCTGCAGGCAACATTCAGCAGTGTGTTCCTATAATGAAATGGTTTTCAATTTATTCCCTACAAGATATGCCGTCAGTCTCAATCTGCTCAACATACAAATCCACCAGCTAGAGGAGTAATATCATCAATCTTGCACCGACAATAACATTTTTGTCTGGCCAAAAAAGCAACGATTTCTTCTTTTTTTTTTGCAAAATTGCAAGTAGCAGATAAGAGTTAAATATATAATTTTACATTTTCCTTTCCGGATACTATCAACTTAATGAATGAGATATCCAGAGGCATTTCATTGAGTGCAGTGCTCTTGGCTGCAGCAGCATTAGTAATGACAAAGAGTTGGACCTCGTCTCTATAAGTACCATAAAACTTTGAGAAACGGCAAACAGAAATAGGAATAAACTAATTGAAAATGCAACCATCGCAGAGACTTCTAAACAAACTCAAGTTCAAGCTTCCTGCCTTTGATGAGAAATAATAATTTTCAAATTCAAAGAACACTGAAGCCGTGAACTTGAGTGATTCTAGCGTTTTGAAAACACCGCTCGATGTTTTGAGCTTCTAGATGTGAAGCTCAGGAAACGCTCCGCCTATTTCCAACAGTAGATGAAGACAAAACTCTCTTTGAACCAAATTACCCAATTTACATTTTCATTCGTCACACTCTGGGATTGAGCCGGGGCCACAATAAGCCATCGCCATAGTAGCACACGGCCGTCCCCCCATCGGAGCGGGGCCTATTAGACAGGCCTGGTGGAGTCAGAGAACGGGTTGAGAGGGCAGATGGGACCATGGTGATGTATTATGCATGGGTAAGAAGAACCGAGCTCTGGAGGGCCAGCTGAGCCTCCGGTCGGAGAGGGACAGACTGACCCAGCCAGACCCGTCACACACTGGCTCCCTCTCCAGCACCTCCCACCAGTCCTCGGAGACCGCGGGCTGTTCCTTGACCCTGGGCACAGGTCCAGCCCTATTGGATAATATATGTGGAAGTCGGTCCTTTGTGTTGAAATATTAATTTGCACACAGGATGTGCTTTTGATATGATGTAACAGACTCAGCCTACACTCGCTGTAGATAAGGGGAATTATGCTGTGAGCAGCATTAATTGTCTTTTGGCTGCATTAGTACAAGCAGTGAGCACATCATTGACATTTTATCAGTTATCATGCCTGTTTACACATCCAGCAGACACGGAGCTGCATTATGTTTGGAAATGAGATTCACGAGCGCACCGAGACCGAACCAAAACAGTGAAGTTGTGAGCTGTCAAACCAAAACAATGAGCATAAAGACAATAAAACGCTATCTGGAGCAGAGGGTAACGGAGATGGGTGACACGTTGCCTGTTGGTTCATCAGTGAGAGTGATGCCCTTTTACATTACATTTCATTTTCTCATCTATTAGTATGAAAATATTGATTAGTGCAGCTTCATGGCAAAATTACCATCAATTTACCTCCATACAACTCGTGTTTTCAGGGACATAAATTATACTGAATCCGTGTCAGTGAGTTCAGCGAGAGAAGACTTGTAAATCTACAATACTTACCAGCCAAGCTAAGTTTGTGCACTTTACAGCCATAGAATATCGATCCTCTCAGAATAGCCGGCAACGCCAGCAATATTGATTTGCACTGTGTTTGAAACTGCCTTTTTTGTGAAAAATTTCATTACATGAAATATTGATCCGATATGTTCCTGTATTCATTGTTTTTAGCTCAAGAATTTTGTGCAAGTTTGTTCCTGGAGGAGAAAGAAAAGAAAAAACCATGAATCTGCTTTGCTTTTTCAGTAAGAGTGACAGACGTGTCTGCAGCTCTCCGCCGATGATTAGAGCGGAGTGGAGGTCAGAGGGGGTCAGATAGATCTTATTTATCAGTGTCTCCACTCAGTCACTGTCAAAGTCACCTTTAATGGCCTCCAATCTGCGTCCACGTCCCCCCTGCACTCAAACTCTCCATTTCTCCCCCCTGTTCCCCTCCACTGATGACTGACAGCACAGCTAACGTAGTCACAGCCGGGTACAGCACGCAGAGGGGAGATGGAGAGAGGGTCGGAGGCAAAAGCTCAGCAGCACAATCTCCTCCCAGCTTGACTGCAGGATACACACCAGATGGGCCCTTGGAGGAAGAGAGAGATCCTCACGGAGCCGCTCTGCAGCGAGCTGTCTGTGGCAGCCAAATAGTAGTGGTTTGATAATGGTTTGTTCAAATTGCCATGTTCTAATAATATGTCGTGAGAAAGGTGAGAGAGGTGAAGGAAGGATTTGAGAAGCTGAAGTTTACTCAGAGATTTGTGGTCAACTGCCCCGTGTAGTCAGTGTGGTGCACGGCCCTCAGTCTCCGCCCTGCAGCAGGGGATCCAGCAAGGTGGAAGTAAAACTAAAGAAAGAGGCAAACTATTTCATTCGATAGCAGTACGAACTTTTACAAGAGGAAAACTATCCCATAAAAGTACCAGAATCATCCGTGTGTTGTCTGCTGATCGTTTATTTCCAGCGATCCTTGATGAAGGTTATTTCATTTTAAACGTGAGATTATTCATAATCATTTGAGCCAAATTTTGTGTTTTCTAAAAGGAATTGATTATCGTCTGTGCGTTCGACTAGTTGGGAAGTCATTTGGCATTAAAATGTTAAACAGGATTGTGTCAAAATGTCCATGAAAATGTATGAATACACTTTTTTAAATGTCATTGATAGGTTTTCAAGGTTTTCCCTGACCACAAAAACCCTCCTGTATTATCTATTATGAATGCTTTCTGTTACACTATGAACTATAGGTTACTATATTCTCAATATTGCAACATCAGACACTTTATACTGCATGAAGCTTCTTATTCTAAAGAAACAAAAAAAACTACAGCCATACTTACTGATGGACACCTGTTTTGTGACCTTTTCCCTGTGCCATGACTAAAACCAAGAGAACGAGGTTCAAAAGCCCGCTGACAGACTGAGAGGAACCGGGACTGAGAGGGAATCAACAAGACAGTCTGCTGTGTTGTTGAAAGAAAGATGGCTACCTGTCTATTAGAGGGGGAATGAGAGATAAAGTGATATGGGGAAAGAAAGATGGCTACCTGTCTATTAGAGGGGGAATGAGAGATAAAGTGATATGGGGAAAGAAAGATGGAGAAAGGATCGTTCAATGTCAGTCAGCAGTCACTCAGTCGTCCCCGGTGCGCAAATGCATTTCCTCTTGAGCTCTGAGCACTAAATAGACGAGAGAATCAAAAGAGACAGCGATGCTAAGTAGGTGCTTTGTTTGGATCTGTGCGGTAACCCATTTTAGTTTTGTATAAACCATAACATATCAAAATGTCCAACCAGCGAGCACTTAAAGCCTCGCAACCGTGTTGTGGATTAGAGTTCACGACCATTTTGATTCAGCAGCAGCTGTTGCATTGTAGCTCGTATACAGTGCATTTTCTTTTTTTCCCAGCACAAATTAATTTGTATTTGTGCGAGAGAAGAGGAATGACGCCGGAGCAAACGAACACGACAAGCATATGTTGCGATAAATTGCAAAACAGCTCAATCACACCCGGGACACCGCCACTTCAGCTGGCAGCATACTCCCCTCCCCTAATTGGAGCTCGTAGGAATCCAGCCTCTCGTCTCCTCCTCTTCCATCACGAAGGTTATGTGAAATTATCAGTGAGGAGAAATGAGCAAAAACAAGAGGAGAAAGTGAGGGGAGGCGATGGCGGAGAGAGAGGCGGTCAGTGATGTCGCGTCCCCGTCGCCTCCACCTGAAGCAAATTCATTCCTTCACAAAAAGGTGCCAACGGCATCAACCCTCAAACATTCTCACAGCGGCTTACTTGGGTGATTGACGCTTCAGAAAATGATTTTTAAAGGACACTGGGGTCAACTCTGAATAAGTTGATGTGGAGGAATATTCGGTCCGAGAGAGAGAGGGAGGGAGGGAGGGGGTGAGGAGGAAAAGCAAATGAACTAGCGGAAGACTGTCGAACACGATGCTCAGCGTATCGGTCGTCGCACTGGGGGAATTTAAGTGGCAATTGACTCTGATAGAGGAAATGTAACCTTGTTGTTGCACCCCTATTACACAAAGTCAATATTTTCATTTCATCTGAGGCCCTTCGCCGGAGCCGTTCAGAAAATAGCATTCTGTGTCTTCACAAACAATTTGCGCTGGTGCAAAATGAAGCGTGACGTGGACGCCTACACTCCCAGTCTGCAGCTGGCGGCACAAACTGGGATGTTCTCCTCGTGCCTGTTTTTACCTTTGTTCTCCGAGAGCGATTTATAAAGTCGATTACGTGCATCTGCTCTGCACAACTAATGATCATTTTCTAACTGATAATCCCTCACTCATTTTATTTTTGATTTATCATTAGTCTATAAAAAAACGCCCATGACAACTTAACCACGATGTTTTGACAGAACGAGCCCCCACTACCGACTACAATCCATTTATCTATCAACTAGATCAGTGGTTCCCAACCACCGGGCCGCGGACCAGTACCGGGCCGTGGGTCCCTCGGTAACGGGCCGCTCAGAAAGAAAAAATACTTGATTTATTATCCCGGTCTGAAAGATGTTTTATTTTGAAAAAATAACAGATAAATCCGCCTGTGTGTCTTGACACATGTCAAGACGCTCGTCTCGGTCACGTGATACGTTATCCCAAAAATGAAGCCCACAAGCGAGAAAACATGAGTAAAAACAAAGGTCTTTGGAGATCTTCTCTGGAAAGGGGGAAAGAACCAATGAGGAGACAGAAGAAGAAGGGGAAAAGAACCAATGAGGAGACAGAAGAAGAAGAAGAAGAAGAAGAAGAAGAAGAAGAAGAAGAAGAAAAGAACCAATGAGGAGACAGAAGAAGAAGAAGGGGAAAAGAACCAATGAGGAGACAGAAGAAGAAGAGCCTACGACTTCCAAGAAGAAGAAAGCTTTATTAAAGACAACATCAGGAGTCCTACTTAAAATACGATTCATCCTCTAGGAGATTCTCACGCTCTGCAGAATATGTGGAGATAATTCAGCTTAATGGTGAGTTGTATTTTTTATGTACTTTACATTTGTTTTTATGCCGGTCGTATCATTTTATTACGTCATATTTTATTACGTCATATTTATTACGTCATATTTATTACGTCATATTTATCACCCACACCTTGAAGGCCAGTCCATGAGAATATTCTCTTACACGAAACCGGTCCGTGGCGTAAAAAAGGTTGATGACCTCTGAACTATATTACAAGAGTAGTTGATTAATCTAAATGATTAAATTACTTTCATTTCATTTTGACAGACTATAGGCTATGTCATAGTTTAATGCAACACAAAACAAAACAAAACACGCTACCCTTGAAATCTGAAATAAAGATATTGTAATAGAGTATCAAAATATGCTCCCCATATTCTTACAGGAACCTACACTTACCCTTCAAAACACACCGACCATGTGTCACGGGCGCTGTGTAGCCTACCTGAAGATGAGTGAACTCTTCACAAAAGCACTGCTCTAATCCGACTGCAACGGTTTCATTGATATAGATTTTGGTGGACATTTCTCGGACCCTGAAAAACAGACCTTTTACTGTTAGAAATGCTGGAGTGAGCAACCAGGAATACCAGCCGCCCTCCAACTGCCAGGTGGATTAAAACCTGAGGAGATGAATCCCCCTCCTCCTCCTAACCCCTCCACAACCTGCATCCAACAACCATTTTGTGAGGTAATGAGTCTGTCTTTCTTGAGTCCCACCTGCCTTCTTGAGAGCAGATTAATCTACGGTTTCTTGTACCTGTGCATCCACAAGCAGGTGCCTCATCAGGGTCATGGACTTCTGCAGCGGCTCCTTCTCGGGAGGAGGAGAGACCGGCTGCTCCTGCTCCAGCGGCTTGGGTCCAGTCACCATGAAGCTCGCAATCTGGTCATTCAAGCTGTTCAGAGATTGCACAGCTACAGGAAAACACAACAACAATAAAAAGTCAGTTAACATAGATCAGCTTTGTCTATTTGGATTGGTTGTTAATCTAGTGGCTTTACAAAAAGTCAATTAAAAAGCAAAAATGATAGCTTTTTATATGGCCTACCGATCATGACTGCAGGCAGACCTTAAGTGTGTAGAAAATGCTTTCAATAGCAGAGCGCCATCACACACACACACACACACACACACACACACACACACACACACACACACACACACACACACACACACACACACACACACACACACACACACACACACTTTGTTGGTGTATTGCCAGCCTCCTCCTGAGCAGGAACAAGAGATAACAGTGGAAGAAAATGGTTTCCTCCTGTCACACTGTCACTGACTTTCTCTGTCGACGCCCTCTCTGGTCCAGAATGTTCCGTGTTGGCCTGAGAGCCATCCTGTTTTGTTTCCCTGTTCTTGCCATTGCGTGTCTCTGGCAAGCCTCTCCTTTCAGGTTTCCACATTAAGACATCGGCAGCCCTACTGTGTTTCCTTCTCCTCACACACACACACACACACACGCACACACAGGCTTCCTCTGCCCTCTTCCATTCACCATTAATCCCCCTGAGTCTTTGAAAGGTCATCTCAACTATTTTCCGAGGCCACCCACATGGCGGAAATGTTGGCTAAATGAAAGTGTGAGAAAAAGCAATTTCCATATTTTTGTGCATTTTAGCATAAGTATCTTTTTTCATGAGCCGCTAAACTAACCCCTGATGTCTCATTATCAATCTTTCCAGCATTTAAACTTTGCTAAAACCTCAAACTTATAGCTTTGTCAGTTATAAAGGGAGACGCGGTGATCAAGGGTCGACCTTCGGTCCAGAGGTCATCTGATACGGACTCTGAACCATTAAATCTGGAATCATGCACTGGCACATTTCTGCCAAATTAAGAAATCCAACCTGCTAAATCCATAAAAGAGAAGGATGATTTTAGGCCAAGAATCTGGATAGGGTCTTTTCAGGGATGCAAATATAAAGCCTCTTTCACACACAAAAGCCTACGCAAAAAAAAAAAAAGAGAGAGCATAGATTAATGTGTTACATAACTAAAAAAAAAAAGAAAAATATTTCTCTTTCACCGTGGCTGACATTTCCAAGCAAACAAGCTTTGAGTGGGACATTTGACAAGTCGACACTGAAGGCAGAGATAAGAGGGGGAGAGGGGGCTGAGGAGGGAGGCCGTGTGAGAGGCGAGCAGACGTCAGGCGCTTGAACACACGAGTGGGCTGCTCGTCGCCCGAGTTCACAGACACTCCAACCAGCTCACCTCTCTGAACACGGGCCTCACGCAGGATGGACTACAGGAAGCCAGTGAGCGCTCTTACACATTTTTTCTCAGTTTATGTCCAATTGTGGGGATTTTTTTTTAAAAAAAGGAAAAAAAGCCACATTTACTCTTCAGAATTTCTTTTTTTTTGTGAGGTAAAAACAACACAAACGCAAAATTAGCAATTAGGTGTGAAGCCTCTTCTCTCCTCCAGTGGCCTTTTGGCAGAGGTGATTTCAGCTGCTTCCTCTTAGTGCCCTCTACTGGCCAAATAATGAACATGCAGGCACCTGTGATTCAAAAACTGTGTAATATTAATTATCCTGTTCATATCCTGAGAACACAACTTTTTTTTTTGCGAGCCAGCACAGTTTTGATGTATGAGAAATAATTTGATGTTAAACACAAATAAAGGCGACATCAGGATGTCATTTTGGCTCCGAGTTTATGAATTTAAATTTCCATGAAAGAAAAGTTACAAAAATGTTTGTGTATTCATGTGAATTAGAGTGAGATTCTGGATCGGCAGGTCAGACTTTTTAAAGAAATCGGTCAAGAAAATGTGTCGACTGCACGGGAAAGTAAAAGGCTTTATGGTAGCATGAATGATGAAAACGTTTTAAAACTAACAACGGATTTGACAAATTGCCACAGTAGGGTAAACATTATTGATAAAACTTAAAATTCATAGCCATTGATCATGTGAGCCGCACTACGCACTGAAATCAATACAGATATTTTACGGTAACCTTCACTCTGTGTATGCAACATCAGATATTGATTGTCCGGTAGCCAATGCTGCAATCATTCGGCCTTCAGAGCAACGAGGAACAAGCAAATGGTTTGGAAGCGTCCCACATCGTTTCACAGATAAACTAAAACCAGCACACAGTCGTTTATTTCCTTTAAAAGGCGTTCGCTCTGCGCGTCTCAACAATCTTCATCTGCAAACTGAAATAGATTCCCCCTGCAGCTCGCCTTCAGCACATCTGAGAGCAGACGAGAGCGAGCACACATGGAGGATGGGAGGAAGGGAAAAAAAAAAGAGAGCTGAGATTGCAGAAGTTAGCTTAAAATGGATGCAGAGCATATGAAATTGTCATTCCAGCTCAGCCCCCTTTGCGCTTCTCCCGTCTCCTTTCTTCCGTCGGCGTCTCGCCAGCAGAGGCAGCTCTTAGGGTGCCTTACACGCCCTCCTATAGGGCAGGAGCACACAACAAGGGAGGAGGAGGGATGGCACCCTGTCGGGCCTGTGTCTGCTCAGAAGGGAGAGCCCCGGGTGCCCGGGGAAATAAAGAGCACGAGCGATGGGAAATGTTTGAAAGAATGTAATGCAGCAAAGCTAATAGGACACGGTGCAGCAGGCAGGATAAAGTTGAGATAAAGGGGCTTATTTCATGGGGATTGTTCACAGCACACACGACATCTTGGAGAAATGTTGAGAAATGTGGAGCCTGATGAGCCAAAATACATTCCTGGGGTCTCTGATGTCAGACATGTGCTGATATATATATATATGTATATATATATATATATATATATATATATATATATATATATATATGCACTGAGCTGTGCAAGGTCATTTTGGTGTGAAGTATCAAATAACTTCACACTGCACAGGATTTGTACGCAGTATGGTCTACGCTTGCCATTCTAAAATAAATTATTAATTGTGCTCATTAACTAAAATGTATATTCAGTAGGAAGGTGAGGCTAACGCGTTGAACTAAACAACCCCTCCGCCTTCTGTAGTGTCTGTTTCAACATTAGTCACAATTTTCATTCTGATGTATTTGTCGTTAAATAGTATAAAAGAGTTTTGTAGAAAAGCACGTTTTTATTCTAACATTTTATTGGTATTAGCACTGAAACTCTGGTTTTGTAAGACAAAGTATTGAAATCTTCATAAATACTTATTATAGCCCTCCAAGATGCCATTGTGTATAATAATGTATTGCTCCATTTGTCCTGTGAATTATTAATTAATTAGCTCTAAGTCGGCCTTTTCTCTTTCTGTCCTTTTTTTTTATTCTCAAGGAAAGGCTGTATAAATAAATACACTTGAATTTAATCTTCCTGAGCAGTCTTCAGTGAGAGTGAGCCACAGTTTCACACACCGATAACCGGTGTGAAATTAAAATTGTGCAGGGATTCACTTCTGATTTTTCATACGTTTAAATTTGAAAGCGTTTTCTGCCGTAGTGACATCCAACAAAAAGAAACCGAATAGTTTAATATGGCCTGTTGCGTTTCTTAAATCATATACTTTTCATAATGGGGGACCGTTCCAGCCAGGGAGCAACACTTCTGAGTTCATGTTGGTGAAACTAACTCCTCTGGGAGCCTGGCATGTGGTTTAGGCTGCGCATAATTAAGCACAGTGTGCATCTTAAACATCTGGCAAACGGAAAGGATGGACTATAAGGGCTATTAGTTAACACTAATAAAATTCTATATTCAAGCATGTGTGAGATCATAAATGGCATGATTAACATAAAAACATAACGTAATAATATTTATTTTAGGCAACGATCAACTCTTATGGGCTCTGAAGCTCTGAAACAAACGCAGTTCGAGATATGCTTGTGGGGGTTTTATTGATTTAAACATTTTTAAAAAGGTTCCCATTTTCATGCAGGAAATGTTATTCCGTCAGCGCATTCGACATATTATATATCATATACAGATAAAGAGACGAGAACTACAAACAGGACCAGGACTCTGAAGCTGCTGCTGACGAGTGACTGAAGGCAGGAAACAATATGCAAGAACTCAGACGGGGACAGAGGAGGTCTAAGCTGAGTGGTTTGTAATACTCATAAAGGTTATTCCATACGTTGTAGTTGAAGGGATGCAGCATCCTAAACCATTTCCAGAGTAAACAATCTGCCTTGGCAGTAGTGCTATACAACACTGCCCCCTAATGATGACAATACAACACTGCAGTATCGGCCTATTGCTAATCCCAATGCCTGTAAACTGAAGGAGTCTGACGTTGTTTGCAGCACTTGAATTCAAACCGTGAAATGAAGGTAAAAATAATCAAGTCCCTGAGGCCGGAAACATTCCCAGGCCTAACGTAATAAAAGAGGAAAGAGAACACGACAAGCTTTAAATGAATATCACGTTAAAGTCTGCTCAGAGACTGATCGTGATCAGATGATGTTTGAGGTGTTCTCAGAAGTTCTCTGGGGGGGTTTCATGTGTCGAGGCTGATGGGGAATATCAAAGTGGGACATCCGTTGGAACAAAACGCACAATAACACAACAAGCATCGACAGGAGTGTTGTGTCGGAGTTGATCTGTGCAGAGCTGTAATGAACCTGACTTTACCCCTGGTAAAGGATGTGCTACAGTCTGACCCCTTGAGGACACACAGACAAACATGCTCACACTCTACATCCTGCTGAAATGAAGATGAGTAATCCATATCGTCTATCAACGACAATTTTTTGAATAATTTAAGTCTCAGAAGACGTGAAATATGTCCTTGTTCCAGCTCCTCAAGTGTGAGCATTTTACTGCATTTCTCTTTTATAGCGTTGTATTACTTTAATGTCACAACCTTCTGACTGTTTTTTTTTGGATTAATCGTTTAAGCTGAATAATGATAATTATTTAAAAAGACCTTTGCTGCGTGCATTCTTCCGTGCACACGTAACAACGCAGCACGCAACAGAATCCGACGCCCTAGAATAACTCAGTTCATGTGCACACAGTTTGCCCCCACGTTCAAACATCACGCATGTTTACAGGCAAGTGCACGAATGCGTACATCGCCACCATGACTCCCACCCACAGTCTCAGCGGAAGATGTACACGCCGCCGACAAAGAGACGGAGATGGTGCAAAGCGAGGACCACGCATCATTGGTTCTGCTGAACCCCGGAGGTTCTGTGTCTGTGAAGCGGAGCGAGCGGCAAGCAGAGCTCTCATCTCTGCAGAGCTCATTAAAGCCCACTAATCGTATCTGTTACCCCGGTAATGGGCGAAATAAAGGGAGAGGAGCAGAAATGGGATGTGGTTTCCTGGAGGTGGATCGCTGTGCACTTAAAATGGTTTTGTGTATGCGTGTGTATGTGGGTGTATTTATGTGTGTGTGTGTGTGTGTGTGTGTGTGTGTGTGTGTGTGTGTGTGTGTGTTCCTGTGAAAGAAAAATCCAGCGCTGGCTCAACATATCTGTCTGTTTCTCCCTCCAGCAGAGAAAGCATCCCCCTCGATTTCTTCCCTTCTGTTTCTGCTGAGCCTGACGTGACTGAGGCGCTCTCCTTCTCTCTCTCTGCCCTCGTTCTTGTGTTTTTCTGCTGCAGTTGTAACAACATCCTCAATTGTTGAATGGATTACAGAGCAGCTTGAGCTTGTTTCTCTATTTCTGCAAAAGAGACAAAAAAAACCCCTAAAAAAACACACAAAGGGGGACAGCTGCTGCAACATAATTGGACTAATGCTGTTTGTACATCAACTTCAGCTTCTAATAACGTCGCCTCACAGACACTGTCGGCTCGTGAACAGATTTCAAGGCTCTTAAGTTAAAAGGAAAAGCTTCTCGTCTAATGCTTTGTTGTCTCTGGTAAATTTTTAGATTTTGTCTTCCAAACAGGAAGGATTGAATACAGTCTGGGTGAGATTACATCGCTGTGTCTGACCAAACGCAGAACATTGGTGGAGTCTTCCCTTAGATGCTGGGTGGTCTGACAGGCTGCTGTTCGCAGGCTTCTCTCAACCAGAAGAAGTGTCTTTGTAGATACTGTCAAAGTTTGGATCTGGGCCGAGTATCGAGAGGACGATGAATCTTTGCCTGTGTTTGCTGTGAAAACAGACTGTTTATTGTGTTTGCCCGCGACTATGATGATTAAAAATGTGGATCCCAGGAAAAACACCTCGGACTGAAGTTCAAAGTTGAACTTCTGAGCGCTCCACGAACGTCTCACATCGACGAGGCGGGAGAGTTGTTTTAAGATAAAAAAAATAAAATGCTCTCACTGTGAAATTATTTCAAACGTTCTTTAACAGGAATATGCACTTTCTCTGAGCTCGCGGATGAACAGTTAATGTGGCTCCTGCTGAGTGCATTAGCAAAAACATTACGGCAAATGAAAGCTAAGAAACTTGAGTCCGACTGCAAAAAAAAACAAAATGGCCTGAATATTCTTATCGTTTGAGAGCCAACTGAAAAACAACCTCTCCTCTTCACTACTTGATGTTTGGAATTTGAATATTCACGGGAGTGTTAAAGGTGATGTTCAGTGGACATGATGCTGTGAATAGGAAGTACGGCCGTCTGTAACGTGAGTGCACATATCTGCCATACCACGGCTTCTTAGGGTCGGGCCATCGTTTCTATTTTCATATCGCCCAGTCGTGGTCACTTGAGACCGCCAACGGGCAATCCGACCATCAGGGGGCGGCCGCGAGGCTCGGCGTCTGACGGAGCTATGAAATATAAATATCTCAACATCAATGTCTCCGTGACGAGCAACGTGTCCTCTGATCAAACGACGGCTCCCATTTAAAAGTCTGTGTGTAACACAGCGTTGAGCATCACTTAACATTAAGCCATTTCCTTATTTTTGATATCACACAATACAAATCATACCCATAACTAGGGCTGTGCCGAATAGTTTGAAGCTTTGAAGTTTCATTTATAATGTATTGACATTCAAATTATTATCGTTGTCAATGTTTGACAGAAACATCGGGTGCAGCAGAGCGCTCTTCCCCTCTCTCCGTTACTCCACTCAGACACACAGCGAGCAACGCCGAGCTCCTCGACTCTGTCCTCAGTCCTTAATATGTTGAAGAGAGAGATGATTTCCAAAATTCCAAAATTCACACGTTGAACAGAACATTCATTAGTTAGCGTTCAGCTTTTCAAAAAAAAAACTCTCCCACAAACCTGTCGGCTATCAGCAGGCCGTCCAGCAGCAATCTAACAGCACCATGTATTACATCTAGACAACCACAATAACACAAAATCACATTTCTCCATCTTTTGGGGATGATAACGCCGTACGATGACAGACATTCAGAGCTTCATTCAAAAACCTCAATCAAACCTTGGGACGAGGAAAAATGACTTTGGCTACGTCCCTATCCGTAGGTGTTGGTGAGCAGGCAGGCGTATGTGGAACGGAGATGTGGGGTTATTAGATTCATATGAAAGAGACGGCTAACTGGTTTGTAATCAAAGATTTAAAGTTCACTCATCACTCGTGCCGATTACCGGAGCTCAGCGGGTAATGCCGCTCCACCGGAACCGTCTCTAAATGCATAGCAGGGCGCAGATTCAAGAGATTATTTTTAGAACATTTTAGTACTGATAGTAGTAATAAAGCGCCTTAATAATCGGCAGGCAGAGGAAAAAACATTGTGAAAACTTATCAGCACGAGCCTAACAGCTTCTCAAACCACACTTGAGCAGTGTGTATACTGGCACCAGGAGAGAGAGGGGGTGGGGAGGGGGGGCATTAATCATACCTGACAAGACCATTTCCTTTTATTGTCATCCCTGCTGATTTGCCTGTGGCGGCTGGAAGCTTCTGCCAAAACATAAACAGGAGGGATAACGTGTATTATGTCTTCTGTCTGGGTTTGGTGTTTCAGTTCACACTGAATGTTGTGTTTCTTCAGGAAAACTTCCATTTAATGAAACGGCTTCAGTGGACCGGTGTCTCGTTAAATGTTTTAAAAGGGTTGACAAGTACTAACAACTCAAGGAAATGCTCATTACGTTGATGTATTATATCGCCGTTGCTTGCAGAGTTACCTACAGGACACGATGCCGGAACAAGACGAACAAGTGCTTCGATGATCTAGAGATGACCGGGAACACATTTTTCAACATTAAAGGGTTGAATTACCGATATGACAAAACGACTATTTTCTTACTTTCCACTTGAGGACATGCAGAGTCTTGCAGAGAGTTTTGGCTTTCTTCACCCAGGTTTCTGTCTAACAAACAATGGAAAGGAAGGAGGGTTTGTTCCAGCATGAAAACTTATATTTACATGATTCTGTGCAGAGCTTTTCCTTAGCTCTGGCTGTCAACTACTCATTTAAGTCCAGCCAGCTACTTTATTAATACATAATATATTAATTTTGGATTCTAACCAAATGGTTTTGATTAACAATTTGAAGACAGAGAAATGTGCCTGTCTGTCTGTATGTATTGCCTCGTGCTCTATGATGGTCATTAGTACCAGTGCCAAATAGCCACGCAATTAATGAATAAAGAAAATAGAAAAAAGAAAAACGTTTTTAATTACTGTGCCCGTGTTATTAATACTCTGAACACTGTGAATCCATAACATTCGGGTTTAGGCTGCATCCTGCTGTCATCGTCATCAGTTTACTGGCCCGGAGTTATGGAAAATAAATAAACACCACAACAACAGTAGCAGGGTTTTTCATGGCTCAAAATGATCATCTTGATCATGTGCACATGTACATCTGTACCATGCTTCCAATACTTTTTACATGCAACATATTTTAGGAGTTCACGTATTGGCTCCGATATGACGTAATTATACTATGTGGAGGTTTCCAATCCACATAAATATGCAATAATGGTGGAGAACGTCCCTCTGGCCACATCACGGCCGCAAAGAAGCTAACGACGATAGCATCTTTAGCACAGAGGTCGAGTGGCTGCTCGAAGGCCGCAACGGGAGATAAATATGACAAACAACATATTGCAATTGTTTGTATTTTCACAAACACGACTGTTTAAGCAGGCGGTGAGAGTCCCTCCCTCGCGGTGTTCGAAATAAACCATTCAACGTTTAGGAAACTTCTCGCGGGTATTAATGACCTAGCTTGTCGCGCATGTTTCTAACTCTGCGTGGTAATCCAAACCATCCAAACCTGGACAAAGTACACTAAAAGTAAGTGCGTGATAATAAGTGAGGAAAATGTTTTTATAATTTGGGTGAAATGCCCCTTTAAATGAAAAGTTCGACATTTTGGGCAATATGCATCGTTTTCTATACAGATTAAACAACGTGTTAATTGTTGAGCTATAAAGCTGCTGGGAGGCGGAGTTTGTTCCCTGGACAGATTTAGGCTGCTTGTTTCTGCTCAGCTGAGTTAGCCGGTTATAGCTTCATAGATAGCGTACTGACATGAGAGGGGTATCAATCTTCCCGCCCAACTCTCGGCAAAGAAAAATAAAATGCCCCCAAAATGTTGAACTTTTTTCTTCAAGGTCCTTTTAAAATTCAATATAATATGTCCTGTTAAAATAATTAATTTAACACATTTCTATCAGAGGAATAACGTTCATGACATGTTGTTAAGTTTGGCTTCAGTTGAGTCCACACCACTCAGCTGTTGAGGCCTGACTGATCTGGAGGTCAGCTCAGTCTAACAGCTCTGCTCGGTGGTTTTGTAGCCCGCTGCGCTGAGCCATCCTAACACCTCAGCCGGAGTGAGATTACTCCCTGAGGCGGCGGCGCCTCTGATAATTACAGTGGAAGGTGAAAGTGTAAGCCTCTTCACACGTCCAGAGAATGAAACACATTCCTCTAACCTTGGTTAGATGATAGAGCATATCGATGGCCAAAGAGCAAAACCTCCTATCTGCAAAATGATCCAGAAAAAGTGGGAATAACCTCCTATCTGCACTTTGTATATTTATCTTTTTTATTTATTTATTTATTTATTTTTTGTATTTTGTATTATGTTTTTTTTAGTATTCTCAAAAAAGTGCATTTTTCAGATCGGAGGTTTTGCTCTTCAGGCATCAATGTGATTTCTTATCTGTCCGATAACCTGCAACCAGCACATAATAGTAAAAAAAAAAAAAAAGAAAACCATAATTGAATATTCTGCTTTTAATAAATGTTTAACATTTGATGAGCATAATTTCTCCATTCATAATGCAGTTCTCCTTGATTAATGAGAACTAGACTTCTAGCTTCTTTTCTCTCATTAATTTAATCAAGCTGTGAGTACTGTATAGGGAATTTGAAGTAGATAGTGTTTGACATTGAGGATATAAAAAAGGGAACTTCCTGCACTACCAAAATATTGTATGTTATGCTTATTGAATGCACAGTAGGAGGTATAAGCTTTTCAGCCACTTTCTTTCCTCAGAGTTTCATCATTTATTGGATTGCATAACGATTTGTCTACCACGGTGATTTAAATATTTTAACATCATTTTTGAGTGTGCATTTCAATTTTCCCATGTGACTTAAGTTTAATTCACCATGCACTGCACTAACTTTTGGAGATCTCTTGGTATTCTTTGTTTTACTGGCTGAAATAGTAGTAAGTCAAAATGTTATGACAGAACCTGCCAAGATAAATAAAAAAAAAATCAATAAGTAAATGATTTGATAAGCAGGCAGCGTTAGTTAGGATGAATAGTCGATCTTTGCACTCTGGATCAACCAATAAGGGAAAAGTTGACCGTATGACATATGACTCTCTTTTGCATAATGAATAAATAAATGGTAAAAGAAAAGAAAACAGCAATAAATACGTTTGGGGGAATAAAAACTCGTCAAAATGGAAAAAGGAAAGATTATGCGCAAATAAATAAATGCATAAATACATATATCTAATAATTAATTCTAAAAAGAAACATTTAAAATATATAAAACAAATGAATGAAAAAATAAATAAATGAATGTCAAAGTTGATGAAAATAAATAAATGGGAAAAATAAATAAATAGTAAAGAGTTAAATGAATACAACGGTAAATATCACGTCACTTTATATCAATTACTTTATGCCTTCAGAGTCATGCATTTATTAATTTTTGATTTTGACAAGTTCTGTCCTCCATATATGGGACATGACCAAGAATAAAAAGCTGACTGTTCTGTTAGTGGTTATTATAAAAATGTATTTGAAAACTATTGAGTGTGGTTGGATATTTACTTGGATAATTATGACCACAAGTGAACTAAAAAAAGTTCCCCCTTGTGTTCTCAAAGTCAGCGTGCGTTATTGCTTTACTTCAAATGTGCAACACTTGTCTTATAATCCTGTATGTGTTAGGGATTAAAGTCTAAGCTTTTATCACTCATCAATGATCTCTCGTCTCACAGAGGAAAGCTTTGCCGGAGATGGATTGTCTAGATGGGAGAGCACAGACGCCTGAAGTGAGGATTTAGAAGCAGAAAAGTGAAGGATTAGAGACTTCGGTTGACGTGATTGGCAGAAAAATCATATGCTGCTGCTGACGCATCATCCGCATGCCGCCACAGATAAATGCAGCCAGCAGAGAAGAAGAAGAAGAAGAAGAAAAAAAAAAAAACACAGGAGAGGAAAACACGTGTCATCTGAACGCCACAGAATACAAACCCGCTGCAAAACAATCACAACTGCAAACACAATCAATTCCGAGTGATTAGTGAGGATTACAGTTGCCTTGCAGATCAGCCAGAAGAGAAATGATTTGTCCCTAAAACATGGCAACGCTCATCAGAGTCAAACAAGACACTTGTCAAGTTTTAATCTGAATCCCATAATTCTATTGTTGGCGGGATGTGAACATCTGATGCAACACTCCCCACTGAACTCGGTGCCTTCAGGCTTCACTCTTGTACATTCTGGAAAAAACCTGCACCAGTCGACGTCAAATGAGAAACCACCTGAGAGCGGAAGTTATTTTTACTTCAGAAGCAGAACGATAGAGACTATTTCCTTACTCATAATACATCCGCCACCAAGGGAGGGCAATTTGAGAAACACAAATCTATAAAATTAGACAAGAGATCCTTTTTAAGGAGCAGATATCTGCCATGTCATAACCTGCGCTGTAAGCAAGCAAAACACCGACACTCTCTTCTTATTTATCGTGGGCAAAACCAAACGCATCCGCCACGGCCGATGATGGCTTCTAGCTGAAACACATTCACTTTTTCCCACGATAGATAAGAAGACCCTTTATCTGAGAGTGCCGGTGATTTGTTTCTTTGATCCTTGCTACTACCTTCCACCCGATGTCTCCCATGAAAGAGATTCGTAGCTATTTTTGTTTTTTGGGGTCAGGGGGTTTGTAAGGGTCAGTTAAAATACACAACGTGTGCCATAGCACTTACTTTGTGTGGACATTTTTAAATAAAACAAAAAAAGCATAGATTAGGTAAGGTACCTATCATAATCCGTGGAAAAAAAAAAAGTAAAAAAGTAAAACAAAAACCAGCTGGAATCCAACCGTAATGAATGGGTCCCAGTCAGCCCAGGGCCGAGGAAGAGGGGTCGCCTAGCAGCCGGGGCTGCTGCCGGTCTGTTGACTAACATCCAGCCCTGCCAGTTTGTGGCCGGCCTGCGGTGCTGCTGTGCGTCACTGCCTGCTGTTAGGATAATCACAGCACCGCTGAGAGCTGACTGGTAGTTTGTTCACCAGTTGGCCAACAGAAATTGAGTAATTACACTGCAGGGAGTTTCAGTGTGCACCGTTTGTGTTGGAATCTGTTGTGGCGGAGTTTGCGGCGGCAAAATGTGACACGTGTGTACTGCAGCAACAGCACCTTCAGTTTCTTATTCAAAAGAGAAAAACATTTAATGATCCTCAGCTCCTTTACATCCAGATTGAAGACTCTTCTGTTTGCTGTTGCCTTTAATTGAACCAGATTCAAGGATCTTAATCAATTTCTGCATTTCACTACTGTGTTTTATTTCTTAAACTGCACTGCAACATTTTTATTTTTAGCTTTTTAATGTTTTACTGACTGTTTTTAATGTTTGAATGAATGTTCTTAATTGTTTTTAAATCTTATTTTCTTTTGCATTATGTTCTGATGCTTTTAATGGTTTAATGTGAAGCACTTTGAATTGCCTTGTTGTTGAAATGTGCTCTATAGATAAACTTGTCTTGTCTCAAACACTGGACAAAACGATGACTTGCCAGCGGTTACTGCTTAAATCCCATTTATTTAAATATAATCCATAATCTTTCAGAGAACACACTGGTTTTCACTCAGCTCCTTTTAACAGATGTGTGTGTGTGTGTGTGTTTGATACCAGTCTAATGCAAAGTAGCCCTTCGGTTTCTTAATAATATTACTTTATCTATTTCTTAACAAGTTGTATGCTCCGTTAAAAGTAATGATATAAAGTTAAGTCAGAGTGTGTGCTCACACTAAACGTCCAGTCTACACTTTGATCATAAAAACTAACTGAAAGGGCTTCATCATACAATAGTAGGGGAGTGGAATACACAGAATCATTCAGCATACACCTGTTGGTGACTGATAAATCATAGACAGCGTTGTGATGTCCACCTACATTGAGTCTGCCACCGCTGTTGGAGCTGAATGACTAACTGACACTCTGACCAAGAAGCAACACTTTAATAATTGCGCTCTGCAAACTGCTCTGCAAACTGCTCCACTGTTGATTAAACAATAAACATTATCGAGCGTAAACACTTTTTTTCTTACCTTAAAGCAGGCGTTTGCTTTCCTCTGTGATGAAATGTACCTCACAACAATAAATCACAGGCCTCTGTGCACAGCTGCTGTTACCAGCTCCCATACAGGCCAGACTCTTCTTGACATTCTTAACGTTAGTTCATTCTTCAGACCAAAACATCCAACCTGGAAGTTTGGCGCCTCTGGAACACGTTAGCTGTTAGCTGTTAGCTATTAGCTGTTAGCTTTTAGCAGTTAGCTGTTAGCTACACACGTGCTAACCATGACCCCCTACTATATATATTGTATATTAAACTGGGCCTAGTGCCATGTATAAACATACCGTGTTATTGTGCATTCAATACTAAGCTATTTAAATAATACACAGGTTCATATATTCATGTTTTTATTTTTTGTGGTACATTACAAGAGGCCTACAGTTTATTCACATTTGTCAGGCAGCAATCTAGTCTAACATTTTCTATTATGTTAGTTAAAAGCATTAGTTAAAAGCATTATGTTAGTTAGTTAAAAGCATTACATTAGTTAGTTAAAAGCATTACATTAGTTAGTTAAAAGCATTACATTAGTTAGTTAAAAGCATTATAGCTCTTGAACACATTGTTCAAGAGCTGTAAAATTCAAATTCAATTAGCTTCAGATGCGGTGAATATAGCGCATTCATGCCTTTTGATTTTCAGTTAGAAATGTATGAAAACATCAGCATAGCCTATTGAGTGGAGCAGCAAGCAGAGAAAAGGAAACAATAAAATAATAATAAAACAATTTCAGGGAGATACCCTCTACTGTAATATCCTTGAGGTGTGTTATGGTTCTACATGGCTCACGTATCAAACATGTTATCTTTTTACGGGTTTTATTGCACTGCAGATAAAATCCGTAGACTGAAGTGTTTTTCGTCACCGGGCTTTCTTGTTCTATATCTCCTGTAAATGCACAGTAATTCTAATATGAACTCAACGTTCATATTAGAATTTTTATTTTTTTTCAGCAGAGGATAGAGGAGGAGAAAAGTGCGTGCAGAGACGGCGCCCGCTGACCCCCGGTCTGTTTTCAGTCAGGCTCTTCTGGCAGAGTGCTCATTCATCTGAAGGTTAATGGAAGTTGGAGATGTCCAATTTAAGCAGGGGAACGGGAAAGTGGGGCATTGTAAATGTTGTGTGCCAGGTGTCCCGTGGTCTGCCGCCTCAACTCAAGCGACTGCCTTCACAGCAGTTTTCCTCTTTCAGGAGTATTGAATAATAAACGTTAAAGGCTATTAAAGCGATTCCCAGAACAACTTGACCCAAAAGTGTTTCGCTACCACGAAGGAAACATCACCGATGCAATTCCAAAAAAAAATGATTTGCATAGTTTACAGTCTGGTTGAACACTAGCTGCAAGCTCTTTAGTTCACATGTGATTCCGGCGTGATTTAGCGTCACAGATAGCAATACTATGGTTTCCAACTCATGTGAGGAAGCGTAGGCCCACTGGTGCAGAAGAATGGCTCGCATTCATCTGAGATTGACTTGTCAATAACAAGTCTAGACATAAAGTACATCAGGGCATGTTACATGATTATAATCTTTCTTTTCCTCTGGTTGGGTCATAAATTCACTGTTAATCCTGACCACAAACCCACGGAGGTGAAAATGCATTCCCAAAACAAACCGAAACTACAGTCACAGTAATATTATGCTGCAATAAGCCAAAATACTGCAGAGAAGCCATTGTGAAAACACCAGATTACTTTTAACTTTCTCTATGTTTGTGAGCACCAGGCGCCACATTATTCATGCTCTTTGTAGATTGTGCACTTGGTATAAACACCATTTTTAAAAGGAGATTAAATATTAACAAAGATACATAATACTGAATATAATATAGAGATTAGTAAGTATGAAATATTTCTAAGGTTTATCCAAACCTCTAGACTGTACAGTTGAAATGAGTGAGGTACCCCAGCACAAATGTGTTTACTGCTACGTACTAATCACCACAACATGCAGCAGTATGCACAATTCAATGTATCCCTTAAATTCTACAACATGCACAACAATCCCTATCATAGAACTAAATGCACATTTTACCTCAACATACCAAAAACTGTGTGGTAACCCGAATATTATGCAGAAATGCAGACCAAAGAGTACTGCACATCTTGTTTTTGACATTAATAAGGAGTCATGATTATGGTCTCTGGAACATTTTCGTCTCTTACTGAGATTGTGAGAGATAATGTAAGGACCTGTGCATTGAGTGTGGCTTTATTTTTTCAATAAAGTAACAAATTCTGTTTTTATGCAAATCCAAATGAATAATAACATCAATGCACAGGTGTTGTTGAGTCAGAAATAGAATGTCTATTCATTCTCAGCTATTGAGTTGTTTTTTTTTTTTTTATCAAGAGAAACTAAATGAATCAATAAAGGCCCAAATGAGTGACTCACCATGTGAGGAAGAAAAGAACGATGCGTTGCCTTGCCGGGTGCATACGCTTACTGTACCGGCAAACCTCTTGCAACGTGACTCCTTCTACATGATTAGCAACACCAGGAGCATGAAACTAATCTCTTACTGCAGGAAAGCCCACCGGGTAAGGAGGTGTGAGGAATCTGCGAGTGTGCTGAAACCACAACACAAGTGGAAGCAGGAGAGGAATTAATCACTTCAAAGAAGACCAAAATATGTTTTACACCTGCAGTGGTCACATATTAAAACTTCAAATCACGTCCACCTCTCCTGAGTGGGGATTTACCGACGGTTTATTGAGGTATTAAGGGAATATTCAAGGGTAAAGAGGTGGTAAGAAAGGAAACAGTCTCGTACTTCGACTGCTAAACTGAAAATAGATACTCTCATCATCGTCAAACAACAAGTAATCATCCACCTCTATCAGCGGCATCGATTCAGCACAGCTTCAGGGCAGTCGGATGCTTTCTTCACACGTGTGTCAGATGCTCTGCCGACTCGGGATCTCACATTAGCGGGAAAACTATAGGGAGCAATTCACTTCAGTGTAATTGCAGCTTTAAACAATAAAATGCACAACAGAGGAAATCAATAATAGTCCAAATTAATGTTGGACATTAATCATTTTACATGTTGATTTATTTTCAGACTGACGGGGGTTGATATTTGGAATACGGGCCGAGAGACAATAGCAGGCACGAGAAAAACAGGAAGCTTTTGTTCGAATTCAGTGAAGATGAGTTGTGAGAGCCAGACGTCTCACATCACGGGGAGGTGACACTATTGATCCGCAATCCTGTCGACCGATGTGTTTCCAGTAGGTTTGTGCTCTTCAATGTTAAGCTTTTATGATTTCAGTTACAGGGACAGTGCATTTGAAAGCACAATCACACACACACACACACACACACGAGCGCGAGGTGATGGGTAGAAATGATTCTCGACCTAAAAATGGACTAACCTTGAAAATTCATAGACATGAACTTTTCCAGAACACTACTTTAAAAGAACCAAGTTGTCACGCTCCCCCCAACAAATGGGAACATTGGCTACCGAGGGGATTTTTGACAACACATCACAACACTGAACACAGAACCAATCAAACCACCGGTGGGGAGCAAGAGAATTGTTGCAGGATTATGCACCTGGCACTGCCACGTGAATGCGATTCATGAGGCAAAAAAATAAATAATCTGTCAAGTGTTATTCTGCCAGGGAACCACCAGAAGGTTGTTAATATTCAAGTCTTTGGGCATGAGCAACACTCGTGTAATGGTTTTTTTCCCTCTGCAATTCAGGAAGGCCTTTGCATATAGCTGAAGGACTTCTGATCCAATGATGGGTGACAGCCAAAGATAACAAAAAAATCCCCCTATAATTACTGTTCAGATATTGCGAGCCAGCACTACTGTGGATTAGTCTTCCAGCAGCTGTGTAACAGTATGTAAGGTTGTTGCTAAAAATAGAAGAAAAAAAAGAAAAAAACACCCATCTCTTATTCACACAATTTGCAGCTTGCTCACTTTCTTGCCCCCCCACACCCCAACCCCCCCATCTCCTCCCTTCCTCTCCCTCTTCTCTCCTTCCATCTCCCCCTTCCCTTCCCTTCCCTCTCTCGCACATCTGAAATCACAGACATGCAGCACAAGCTTCAAAGAGCATAGATAACTTGGGGAGCGCGAGACTGACTGTAATTCAGCCCAACACATGCAATGATAGTGTCATTTTCACAACCGGAGAGTGACATTTAGGTTTAAATTTGCCCGGCGCTCTCACCTCTGCTGTGACTGATCAACGGGCATCGGGGGAGAGTCACTGTGAATGAGTACCACGGTTTGACTTCAAGTTGTCTGTAAGTTTGAATGGGACAAAGCAACAGAGGAGGAAGAAGACGATTCCCCCTTTGGGTATGTGTAAAGCAAAAATGCAACAAAGACTGAATATTTAGTGTAATTTCAGTGTGTGAAAGTCCAAAAACAAATTTCACAAAGAAAGCTTGATGTGCCTTCAAACGTTTAAATAATCATGTCTTCTCCGTTGATTATCCAATTATGTAAATTATTGTTTCAATCGTTCAAATCAGGAAACCTATCCAATCTAGTTACAACTAAAGACTCAAAAAAAAAAAACGCTCACAGAGAAACAGTTCTAAGAAAATGTTTCCGCAGTAGAATATGTTATTGAAAGAAACTTTCCCAAACCAGAGGAAGGCCAGGGAAAGGCCATTGCTTTCCTCTTGCAAAAGCATAGTTACAGATGAATGAGAGATGAAATCACACAAAGTACGGCTCAACTCAATGCGAAAGAAAAAGCTCAAGGTCCTCCTCATGTGGCAATTGAGTTGAAGAAATAAAAATCAATTTTTGTACCCCAGTGGATGAACATGCCAGCAGATGCAGTACACGCGTGTTCATACAATCAGCTAACTCCCTTTGCTCCTCATCAGGTCAGCCGGGACCAAAGGGTGCCATTTTCTGTTTTAGGAATTATGTGACGCCTTGTGACAGAACACCCGAGGCAGAATGTGTCCCGCTGTGGGGTTTGATCCTGAAAGGAAAAAAAGCGACAAGACCTCAAAGCTCATACAATCCACACCGACACAGTTCGTATAAATAATGCATATTTGCGCCCATGAGCAGAGTTCGAACGCTATCTGTGGGTGCCTGGCACCCATGCTGCAGGGAACCCCTTCAGACATTGATAATCGTTTTTTTGTTTTTTTAAAGAAAATAATTACATAAGCAAAATTTGTATTTCACTCACAGACATGAAGAGATGAAATCTTAAACATGTATTTGTAATTTGTAGTGCTGGTGCAGCATTTAATGCATTGAGGCATGTGTTTGACTCAGTGTCTCTCACTTCACGGGGAATCAACACTGCATTCTGACCAGGTGGACAAACAATATGCACTTCTCTGTTATCAGTCAACAACAACAAAAAGCAAACATAGGGGACTTCACACAGTCATTTATTGGAAGACTACTGTATTGTATTATAATCTGCAGTTGTTCATGCTGGTGTGTAAAATGGTTGACTGTAATTTTCTTGTCGTTTTTTCTTTTTAGACCTGTGGCATGTTCGCTCGGACCGAGATCAAAGGATCGTACCCAGACGCACGCAAACCCACGAGCGCACACGCACGAGACGGAGCGTGCACGTTTTCACATCTCTCTTTGTGCACGAGAGCAGCATCACAGTCCGTCACCATTAACGCATCCCTGTGACAAACTGGATTACACTAGAAATGATTCAATGTTGATGGAAACATTACGGTGTATTATGTCATTTTTCCTCGGGAAAACAAATGTAAAAGACGTACATTTTAGAAAGCCATGCAGTCGTATGAAACACAAATTGTGTCTTTTTTTCCTCGTGGTTTAACTACAGAGAAGAAGCCTATAGAAAACACACCCATATGAAAAGGAAAGGGAAACATGATTTAAAGTATTGAGAGAACTGAATGATAAATTGAAAGCAATATTCATTTTTCGGTGAAACTGAGACACACTTCTTCAACTGTTGCCTCCCAAAACGTATTCATTTTGTATTCCAATATTGCTGTATATATACATCTGTCTCATCATCAGAACAGTTTACTTTCAAACAATCTGTATTTAAAATCCAATACAAAAGAACATTATCGGATCACCACATGCAATCAAGTTACACTTTATCCGGATCAATCAAGGCAAATATACAACTTTGATATTTTTGCAGACTTTAGGTGGCTGTTAACACTCACTGGCTTGCATGAGCTGACCCTGACGCCCAAACACCTGGGAGAAAGGGCTGCGGCTGCAGGTGAGCATCTCCTCCATGGCTGAACTCCTCCGGGAGAGACGCGGCGCTTCGTCTTCAGAAAGAGAGCGTGCTCTGTGAGAGTGTGCTCTGTGGGTCAGCCTCCGAGTGTGGAGACGGAGCGATGCTCTCCTCTCAACTGATAATTTGCCTTTGAAGCCACCTCTCCTACGCCTTTCCCCGCCCGCCTCCCCACTGACTGCAGATCAGTCCTGTGTCTCGTTCGCCTCAGATGCCGTCAAGAGTTGCTGCTGCTCCCGAAGCTGATGGGAGATCTGTGTTGGGTTGCTCTCAGCCTGCTCATTAGTGCTCCAGTGTGGCGCCGCTTCAGACGGAGAGCACAGCAAACACAGCGTGAACAAAGCAAGAGAGAGAGCGAGCGAGGGAGGGAGAGAGGGAGGGAGAGAGGGAGAGAGCGATGAGAAGGAGAAGCCTGCTGCAGAGAGGAGACGGACTCTCTCCCCAGACGAAAGTGAGAACAGAGATGTATGTAAAATCAGTTTTAACATTATGCTGCTGATGCTGATGCTGCTGCTGCTTGTAGTTTCCCCATCTCTCCTTTGTCTCCCCTCTTTTTTAAATCCAATATGACTTCTCTACCGTGAGTTGACAGACGTATACGTTGGGGAAAGTGACAATATAGATGCACAGCAGATAAGCATGACAACATCTGACTTTGGCCGAAAAACAAATGTGGCATGTTGGTAGACGGCTGTCGAGTATAAACCTGCAAGCAAAGCAGAGACGCTCAATGTGGCCCGAGGTCTGTTCCTTCTGTAGCATCCTTATTCGATGGGAGCTCGGGAGTCAAAGAGAAGGGAAGCTGGACTCTCAAGTCCTCGAACACAAAAGCTAAACATAGACACAAACTGAAAATGAACTGACACAACCAATCATGACTTTGTTGTTCCGCTTGCCAGCATGCACACACTGTGTCTCAAAGCCAGGAGCAGGTCTCATACCCGTCACTGGATTGTTATTTGGCGTACACCTCCACCCTTACTTGTTCCCCTCTTCTCTGTGCTCTACTGTGTGTGCGTTTTATGCCTTGTTCTCAAACAAATTTCCTTCAGGATAATAAAGTTTGAGTTAGTTATCCCCCCCCCCCCTCCCCTCCTCCCTTATTTCCAAACTTCAGGTATTAACCTCCAAATATAGACCGAGAAAAAGCATCCTGCGCCTCGCTATCTCTCACTCGCACTTAAACAGTCAGGTGTATGCAGGTCTTATGCAGCACTTTGCTTATACGGGCAAAAAAAAAAATAGTACATCCGCGAGACCCGCTCAAAGCAAAAACACAGATTCTGAACAGAAAACTCAAACACAGACGAGAAAATCAGTTTCAAACTAAAGGGGCCAGTGGTTCATTAAATATGGATCCACATCCTTTATTAATGTCCTCATTACCATGTCTGTTCCGGTCCTGTACAGCATGCAGAGAGGGAAGAAGAGACTTGTACAAAAGTATTTTATCCCAGCATCCTGTTTGCATTATTTGCTTCTACCAGTGCTACTCTGAGAGGTCGGTCACCTTCACGATGACGGAGTCAGGCTCCTCGTTCCTTTGAACCCTCTGTCTTGTACAAGCTATCGGAGGCAGCTGTATAAGGACATCTGCAAGCATACATGTGTTCAAATATTAAAATTTTCAAGGGAGATCCGGCCAAAAATGTTACAACTGCACAAAAAGAAACATACAAAAGAAGAAACATGCAAGAATAAGTTTAAAGTTCAGTAAAGAGTTCATTAAACACAGTGACCTCCTGACATTAAAGAATGAAGATCACATCAGCCTGAACCAGCAGAGATGGTGTGACTCAGCTCTTTTATCTGTCTGCACCTGGGACATTGGGATCCTGACAGCTCCCTGTCATCATTTCATGCACTTACATCATTTCACCTAACTCTACTTGTTTGCATTTTTTTTTTTTGCATTTCCGAGGAACTGGAAACAGGACAGACCTCAAACCCACCTCCTGCAGGAAGGAAAGGAATAGAATTCGTATGACACTATTTTACCGGATTCAGTTCAGATTTGATATCTTTTGTCAAACTTTTCAACACGACTGACGAAATCAGCGACGAGGAGCGGAGGTTTCTCCTCAGACCTCTGGGATGAATGTTTTTATTTTCGATCATCTCTGATCACGCGTCCTCGCTCGTCTCCAGAACTTCCTGTGAGGATTCGACATGGCCCTGGGCTAAGAGCCGCGGCTGTGTTGAGCATACGAATGCAGCCTCGCGGTTTGAGGTTACTGCTGAGCTGGTGAGCTGGGAGCCGCTGTACCTCGGGGCTGGGGCTCGTCGCTCCAGGTACACTGGCACAACTCCGAACTATGTGAAGATCATCTGCCAGAGGCTGGTCCCTCGCTCCCAGAGACTTTTATAATCATTAAAAAAAGGACACAAAGTGTAATAAATTTCTTTTTATACATATCTGCAATGAATCTTAAGAGTATCTTACAGATTCAGTTTTTCCTCAATTCAACTGCAAACTTTACATGTGTGCACAATTGTATATGTTCAATTTCATATATATATATGTCTATCTATCTATCTATCTGTCTAGCTATATATATATATATGTATTTATCTATCTATCTATCTATCTATCTATCTATCTATATTTAAATATATATATATATATATATATATATATATATATATATATAATACATACGCACACATATAAATGTAACTGCTGAAGCTGTGAACCTTTCTGAGGGAAACAAAAGATATCCAAAGAATGCAAACCACCAGTGTTGATGTGTCACTAAGGTGCTTAAAAACTTCTGAAGAGTGAAAGTAAAAGCTTCACCAGGGGAAGAACAAACCCACAAGCCTCTCCACGAGAACACACGGCGGCAGGCTGCCGGCTCGCCTCACCTGCTGCTGCTGGAGAGTGTGTGTGTCTGCATTGTGTAGCGTTGGCTATAACCATGACGCAAGGGGATCAGGGGGATTGCTGTGATATCCCAATGTCACAGACAGGACATCAACACAGATACTGTTTTAATCCATGTTTCCCATTGGACCCTTATATCATCGGCCTGTAGCAAATAAAAGATTCTTCATAACTGGCAACGTTACAATTGATTGCATGCCCATTGCATTGCATGTTGACGAACTATTAATGTTTGATTGAGAAAGCGTGCCGACACGAGCCAGCACGTGGACCCGGTCTCTGCAGACACTATTAGACTCTTTACACTTTACAATAAATCCCCTCTGGCCAAATCAACCATCCAACTATAGCACCATTTGTTTGTTGTTGGCTTCGTCTTTGCACTACTGTTTTGTTTTGTTAGTTACTTTAATTTAATATTATTATTATTATTTATTATTATTATTCTATTCTATTTGTTGTATATATTGTGCATTTTTCTTATTTCTTATTGTTCTATTCTATTTTTTTATATATCTATCTATCTATCTATCTATCTATCCATCCATCCATCCATCTATCTATTTATCTAGTTGTTGATTTAGTTTCACTAAATTAAAGTCAACATCCATGTAAAGTTCAAAAATGGATGAAGTGTTCTCTGAAGGCTTCTGCCATGCCCAGATGTCTTATCTTGGTAAACATACCCTATGCTGTATACGAGTAGGCCTACTTACAGGTATTCAAGCACAAAACCTCTACGCACCCTGCAGAGTTTGACCATTGGATGGAGCGGAGTTTTAACGAGTGTAAACCCGTTTAGTTTATTCTCGTGAACGCACACGAGGATGCGAGTGACACATTTCCTGGCAAGGAAACATGAGACAATGCCGGTTTCAATATGTTCCAAGAAATCATCTTTGCAAACATTTTACGACAAAAGGAAAAGTATTAAACACATTTGTTGGGCCTCAAGTACACACACAATGGGTTTTTTTTTTTTTTTTTGCGAGTAACCTTGAATGTGAAGCTACAAAAACATTCCACAGGGAGTACAACCCTTTATGGTTTGGTTGCGGAGGTTAACGTTTTGTAATGTGCAAATAAGTCAGCTTTAGAAATCTCCCAATAATCCTCACGCATTTCCTAAAATATTGGACCATCCATTTAATAGTAAGAGAAAACACCCTATATTTATGGACATCCCATACATTTTCAGATACCAGAGTGCACATTTTGTGCAGATGTTACCCAACCATTAATTAATAAAGTCTTAGCCGTATGCAACATTGAGTATTCATCATCATATTATTATTATTCAGCAACAATTGCCCGGCCCACGTACTGAAAGGACCAGTGTGTAGAATAGTGGCTGTTACACGACAGTCACAGAACATCGGTTCTTCTTGAAGACGCTTTGATGAAACCAGGAAGGTCATGTAACGCTCGCCCACTGATTTTAAAGTATTTCCAAGTCCTTTGAAAGAATCTTCTTCACATTCTGTCTGCTGTCAGAATGTGAAACGTGTCACTGTGTCGCCGCTCTGACTCTTGTAACTCGACTCCTTCAGCCGTCACTGCTGCCACGAGCTGATCAAAGGGTTAAATGCATTGTGCTTTTTGAATGATTGGTTGAAAGAAGGGTGTTTGTGTCCTCTTACAACCAAACTGGTTCCACAGGAGATCACAGCCAGCTGAAGCAGGTGTTTTGGGACTTTTTCGGGGCACCATGATACACGGCCACTTTTTAATTTACAGCCTTACAGCAAATCCGGTGCCTCTTTACTTTGACCAACAAAAGCTCTGCTTCCCTGCTCTCGGTGTTCACTCGTGTTATTTGCTACTCTTTCTACTTTCTCAGCTTCTCTACCACCCACAGCTAACTTTGCTAATTAGACTTTTCCCACAAAATTGTGTTGGTGCAGATTAGTTTTCCTGAGAGGCGCGGTGCGTCACTGGATGCTTCTCAGCTCATCACCAGCTAAAGCAAGTGCACGTACCTTTTGATGCATGCACTCTGCCATTTCTATAGCGTTGCCGTGTTTTCACTCTTCACTTGACTCATCATTTTATTTGCAAATTCATGTGCAGCATTTGTTGTGCCTTTTATTGTATATATTAAATATGAAAAGGTAAAAATGGGACAAACAGTTGATTGCTGCTCCACAAAAATACCAATTTCACAGAAAACAGGTCACAGGCTGGATATCTTTGTATTGAGACTTCTTTTTTTTTTGCATCTTTATACCAAATTGTATTATACTGGTGGTGGAAAGAATGCTTTAAAATAGGGCAAAAGCATCCCTGTATATGGATTATCTAACAGAAAGAGCAGAAGAGATGCAGTGGTATTACAAAATCCCTTCTCCATTGAATCCACTGCTCCAGAGGTTAAAATAAGGAAAGTGTGCCACCACCTGGACATTTTATTAATTTCTAGTAAGGCTCATAATGCAGGAGTGAAATTCTGTTAACACCGTTAAAAATAAAAAGTAAGTAAGTAATTTGGTATAATTTCCCAAAATAAAAATGACAGACATTATGAATCAAACAATAATCTGATTATTTTCAATTTGCGTACCGAAGAAAGTTTCACACAAACTTCACACGATCTTAACTGTCTCCATTTATTTTGAACACTCGCTTTGAAAAACCTTAGTGCAAATCATACAGAGGAACTGTTCAGATATTGATTACATGATTTTAAATTATTAATAAATATACATGACTCAATTTACACTTCGAAATGCTACAAGCACTTTTCACAGTTAAATAACAGTCTCCAAACCGCCCTGTACATCCAACACATCGCAGTCCGTCTGAATGAAGCAGATGTTACCAGTGAGGGTTGAAAAGGCAAAATGTAATAGAGGTACTATTATTGTTTCTCTCTCAAATACAAGGCCATTGCCAAGTTTGTTTGCCAAAATTAACATAATCATAATGAAATAAGTACCCTGTATAGCTCTAGATCTTCAAACTAGTAGCTTATAAAAAAAAAAAAAAAAAATGTAAATCAAACAGATACAACTCATCACACTCACTCTGAGATTAGTGACAACTTGCCACAAAGCGTTCCCATGTCTCATTACAGGGTTCCAGCATTACATTTCCATTTTGTGATTTATACTGTACATGTGGAATTTATTATACACACACTTCACACAATAAACTGTTGCCAACGGATCACGAGCAACGACGAAACTCTTGTACGCTATGGATGACAGAGACCCAAACAGACTGCATTTCTAATATGACTATTTATAGTTTTTGAAGGGAAGGAAACAACCAAAATTATATTTCTGACTAAAAAAAAAAAAAAAGCCTAAAAGCAAACTGGACCACTGTAAATATTTCAGAGGAAATGCAGTGAGGCCAAGCATGAGTTGGCTCTTCCAATGCCGCTCAGAATTAAACTCTTAGTATTGTAAAAGTGGCAATGATGCATCCGAGCTGTTCAGATAACATAGTACTCATGTTTACAATTGCAGTGCCCATACATCAAACTGTTTCCCAAAAGTTGAAAATGTATTTGTGGTGGCCTATAAACTCCAACATCCCACGTATGAGACTAGGCTACAGAGGGAAGCCCTTATCTAAAATGTGAGAGCACATCAGTGCTTTGTTTTTAAGTAACCTGTAGTTCCATACGGAGACAAAAGATTTAATATATTTTGATGGGCTACCAAAATAACTTCCATATGTGGGGAAACACCAAACAAGCGTATCGCTCATCCCCTTTATGCCACCTTTTGTCATATTATATACATTTGATGGCACAGAGAGAAGTGTTCTCTAAACATTCATACAAATACATAGCAACTGGGACAACCAGATTATATACAAATTTGATTTGCAAAGGCTGACGCATTAAATCTAGCAATGTTACATTCACACCAATAATGACAACACCGACCTTTCCAATAGTAATCAAGAGATGATATCCTAAACAAGAAGTTTGACAGGTAGCTTGTAGCCAGTGTTAGACAGTATCATAGAGCAGTGGTTCTCGTGGGTCACGACCTCCCCCTATTGGGATTGCTGTCGTGCGAGCAATCGTTGCTTTAGTTAGAGCAGCTTGCACCTCATCGTTGGCCAATGTGCTCCAGGCACTGTGGCTGTTTGATGCTTTCCGGGACTTTACTCTTCCCTTGACTGGTCAGCAATCCCCAGTCAGACCGACTCTCACAAACACTCACTAAAATGTATTCTGAGGCGAAATATATTGCTGGTACAGGCAATATAATGTAACAAAAAAAAAAATAATAAAAAAATAAAAAATTCTCCAGTTATTTTATTTTGAATACGTTAATAAATCTTTTGCCTTCACAATAATCCGACGACCCCCAGGTTGAGAACCACTGCCAGCGGTGTGTTACTTTTCTGAGATCCTGTGGTCTTGCGTTTAGAAGTAGTCTAGATGCATCTTACACGTATTCACGGCAGTTAGACCGATAGAGCGTCGTCAGAGTTTAAAGGCATAATTGCATCAACATAACCATCCTAATTATTGTAGCTGTAGTACGAGCATGCAGGAAGAGTTTAAACCGAAAGGACACAGACAACAGAGAAGAAAAAGTGCAAATGCATGCTGAGAATGATTGCCACCTGCTATCCTCGCTCTAAGAAAACCACAAAGTAGGAAATGAAAGCAGCCTTCGAGCTCAATTCCTCCCACTTCCTTTCCAATTTGTGACATGTAGCAGTCAGAATAACTTCAAAGTGCAAATCCAAGCTGTTGACAGATATTTTGTGAAATGAAAGCGAAATATATATATAAAAAAGAAAAAAAAAAAAAAAAAAAAAAAACTACTACAAAGCATTCAAATTCTCAGTTGAATACTGCAGTACCCTTAGTCATCCGTTTCATCCGTCTTCATTTATCGTACGGCGTGATGCAACCCGGGCCCGTGAGGTCTACAGTGTGATGAGCAGTTCAGCATCACTATGACACGGGTCACACAGCAGGGGCCTAAAAACAACAAAACATATGGTGCAAAAGTTATAGACATGAGGTTTCTGACAATTATCTGGTTGTTGCATTTGTTGGTGGTAGTTTTAATTATTATGATGTTTTAATTATTCTTTTATTTTTAATTTCTCTACATAACATTAGCTATTTAACAACATGGCAGCGCTGATATCGTATTGGCGGTCTATCCAAAAACAATTATACTATACATGACCTTAAGATTAATTATTAAAGCTGGATTATTTTAGAAGCTGCTGGTGTGTTACTTTTTTATGCTGTTGTACCCATCGAATCCAGACAAATGAGGAATTACTGTGTACTGTAGGTCTTTTCTAGGTTTTTTTCTTTTTAAAAACACATCCCTAAATGATCATCACCATTATAGAACTGAAACATGCCTTCCCTACCTGGTGATCGCTGGTGGGCTGATGACGAGTCTTCAGGCGGTCGGACTCTGCTCAGAGCTGCTGGCCTGCTCTCGGCTCTGGGCGGGAGGCCGCTCGGCCTGTTGCGGCTTCACGATGGTGATCTTAATGGGGAGTCCTTTGACGCTGTGCTGCACTCTGCTGTACTGGCGCATGGAGGGGTTGAAGGTGCGAACAATGGGGAGTTCATTCAGTGTGGGCGTCTCCTGTTTCGGCTGCCTGCTCTCTTTTATAATTATTTTACTTCTCTTGTTGGAGAAGACGGTTTGCACCGGTAGGATGGCGGGCCTTTTCGCGGGCACAGAACTCTGGAGTCTCGTTTTGTGCCGAGGCGAGGCTTGTTGTTTCTCTTCCACTCTTCTGTGCAGGCGTCCGTCATTTTCCTTCGTCACAGAGATCCCTCCTTCTTTCCTTTTCTTGACCTCTTTGGGCTTCTTGGGGCAGACGGCCATGTGTTTGGTTCTGCTGCGACGCATCGTGAACTCCCTGCTGCAGTGGGGGCAGACGAAGAGCTCTTGCTGCTCATCCACACGTGCAGGGGACATTTTATTTGACGAAGGGGCTGATTTGTTCCTCTGCGGCATGACCCTTTGGACCAACTTTTTCTTCCTTTTGTTCAGTACCTTGAACTTCACCTTTACTGGCGATTCCTGGCTCGGTTTGGACCGGTTTGACTGACTGGGTCTGTTGGAAGCATTTAGTCCGTTAGTAGTATTAGTGGTTGACAGAACTCCATTTTGAGTTTTTGCAAAGTGGCGTAATGGGATGGGATTTCTTTTGGGCGTGTATCTCCTTTTGTCACTGGCGTTTGCACAAGCCAGGATATGCTTGTGCAACTCCGGCATGTTGTCAAAGCTCTTTCCACACTTGGTGCATCGGATAGCCGTAGTAAAGGTTTGTGGGATGTTGTGGGTGGTGAAGTTTGTGGCTGAAGCCACTGAGCCAGCGGGTGATCTGTTATGGTAAGGAAACGGTGGGGGCTTAAAGCTGGGATAGTGTTGGTTAATGCCAAGACGAACATCAGGCCCCTTGATTTTAGCTCCATCGGAGGCCATGATTTTTATTGTCGTAAACAGTTCTTCAGCAGCCACATCCACTTCCTTTTCTTCCTTCTTCACCAGTTTCTTGGTTTCCTCTGCAGCATCGGCCACCGATGGCTCCGCGTTGACTTTTATTGAGTTATTGTAGTTCTGAGGTCTTAGTTTACCCTTTTCTTCTTCCGTGTAGGTACACTGCTGGCCGGGATGTAATTCGTCCTGATGCTGTTTCAGATTACAAAGATAGACAAATTCTTTTGTACATGCACTGCAAACGTAACTCTTGCCGACGCCGTGGAGGCTGGATCGATGATCGAGCAACGCGGAGGGTTTGCTAAAGAGCAGCACGCAGAACTCACATTTGTAGGGCCATTCATCCGCATGGTCACCTACATGATGGCCCAGTTCTTTCATTGAATGGAAAAGCCTATCGCACACGTTGCAGATGAAATTCTTGGTGAAAGTCTGCTGTTGAGCGTCGCTCGGTGTGTCGTTTGAGGCTTCGTCCTCTTCAGCTTTCTCAGACGGTGGTGAGGTTTGAGATGAGATTTCGGGTATGGAGACAGTGCAGTCAGCAGCTTCTTCCTCTTTTATGATTGGTGGCTCCGCATTAACAACAAGCTCTGGCTCAGGACTTGATTCCCCCACAGTAGGACAATCAGATATCACTGAGGTGGTGGATAGACTTACTGATTCTGCAATGGAGGACATAAGAATAGTGGGGTCCACAGTTTGAGAGTCGGGCACCGACACAATCTGTTGCTGTTCAATGTGATTAACAACCATCTGTGTAGGTGCTGGAGGCTCAGCAGTGTTCTCCAGTAAGGTAACTGCATCAGGGACTATACTCCCAGGGGCTTCAAGAGCTATTGTGCACTCGATCAACACGGTGTTGCTGGTGATGTTGTAAGAGTTGATAAGGGAATCGTTTAAAGTTACAGTGGGCGTGAATGGCACTTCTGACATAGGAATGGACTCAACCATAGGGTGATTGAGAGCTATTTGCTCAGAGAGAAACAGGTGGCCGGGTAGATTTAGAGTCGGGTCAAGGGATTGGGATAGAGTGACGGGGTTTGCAGAATCTGTAGAAGCAAATGTAGTAGTTAAATCGCACTCTGAAAAATGTAATGCATTGTCTGTGCAGATGATCAGGGGCTCAGGAGATATATTTGGGGCTAGTAACTGGATTGGTTGGCTTGGAGGGTTAGAAATATTTGATGGTGCCAAAACTGTTATTAATGAAGAAGCAGTAGGAAGCACTGTGTGTGAGGCCGGGGAAGCAAATGTTATAGTGCACGGTGAAGCTGGCTGCAAGGCAACAGGGTTAAGGGATGCGGGGGATGGAGTCAGAGAATTGGAGGGAAGTGCAAGCCCATAAACAACTCCCTCTGCCATGGGCTGCATTGAGGTCATCACATCTGGACCTGTAAGTATTGTGAAGTCTGTGACTAAAGGGATCTCAGGATTCCCTAGGCTTACATTTTGCTCTCCAATAGTTATTAAGGCCGCCTCTGCCATGCATGTATTTGATTTCCCTGCTTTCAAAACTGCCTGTGAAACTAAATCCAATGCCAGTTCAGAGTTACCTAGGGTCTTCTTTTGAAAGCTCAAATCCAGCACTGCATCACTTAAAGCGAAATCTTCATTTCTTTTGACTGTATTGGAGAGATCCAGTGGTTGCTGGTTACAGGAATTACCTCCGGCCGTGGGGGGCCAGCTTTCTGTCGAGGTGACAGGTGTCACTATTGGCTCCTCCACATGTGGAGTTGTGTCATCCGTGGCTGTTTGGTGCACAGGTGAACTATGTTGGGTCTCTGTCTGCCCTGTACTTACAGGATCACAATCTCCACTATCTGCCGTTTCGTCTTTAGATGTTGGGTTTTCCTGTGGAGAGCTTGGTGGAGACCCAGTCCTTCTTTTAAACCTACCTGTTCCAGCAGCCAGGACAGAAAGAGAGACGGGTGAACAAGGCTTCTGGGCGTCTGCGATGAGGGCAAGGGTCGGTTTAAGGCCATCCTGCTTCTCCAGGAGCTGCTTCAGCTTTGGAGACAGAAACACAGTTCTTTCCTTCTGCACACCTGTGGACTCGGTATTCTGAGGAAGTAGATTCTCCAATAAAGAAGATACAAGTGAAGATGACGAGGAAGACACGCCCACCTCAGACTCCAGTTCAGTCTTAATCTGTGGTAAAAGAGGTGGTGTTGCAGTTCTTCTCTTGACCTGTGGTTGACCAGGTATCTCTTTGCCTGCAACTGAATCTGGATTTAAAACCTGGCTGATTTGGCCGGGGTCTAAAATCAGGGCATCCAGTCCAACTAAAGCCGAAGAACCAGAATGAATCTCGGTTGCGTCACAGCTACTGACCGTACTTGTTGACACTATCTTTCCATCAATATAAAAGCTGAGATTCTCTGAAATATTGCCAGAGATATCGAGCATGTATTGTTCTGCGCATTCCGCGTCATTCTCCAGAACGGCTGCAGGTGCTGTATTGTCAGCGATCTCCGTTTCCTGTTGAGAAGGTTCACTGACCATCCTCTGAAGATTTTCCTCCTGGGCCAGCTGGGTTTTTTCCACCTTTGGGACTTGCAGGTTCTGCTCGTGGATCCTGCGCTCATGTCGTCGCTTGTTGGTATGTGTAGTGAATATCTTTTCACAGTACTTGCAAGCATGACGCCCCTCTAATATTCCCGGTTTGTCGGGCTGAGCACTGCGGTCACCGGCCAACAAAACGTAAGTATTAGAGCTAGCGGAGGATGAAGTATGAAGCTGCATGACTGAGCCTACTGAATCCAGAGGCTTCATCTTCTCATGCTGCGACTGACCCAGATTTGAACCAAAAGACATGTTGCTCTGATGGCTTATGAATGCGTGTGCCTCGTTCGTCTCCACAGCATGAATGTGCATGTGTCGCTCTAAGCCTTGTTTGCTGGCAAAATGTCTCTCACAGTGCTGGCAGGGAAAAGAGTTCCAGTCTCTCTCGGTATCCTGGTTGGGAGGTTTATGAAGATCAGGGTACAGTGGCTTAACCATATCTGGCTGCATGTTAGTTTCCTCTTGTTGAATGTCGTCGTCGTCGTCGTCGTCCTCCTCCTCCTCCTCCTCCTCATCATCCTCACCTTCCTCCACATCCTCATTGTCGCCAATTTCAGAGATGTACAAGTGAGGAGAGTCCTCCATCCTTTGTGGAGGTTGTATCCAGCTCTCTGAAGGTCACACAGGACTTTTGAGAGTTGTCACACCTGTTGAATAGATAAAGTTATTGTCCTTTAGCAAACCCACACACAGTATAGCTGTAGGGCCCTTTAAGGACCGCATTAGTTAACTTAAATGTCAAACATAAACACTTGTGCAGTCTAATCATTCACCCTCCACTGCGATGCAAATCAATACATCTCAAACCTTTATCTTCTGTTTAAGTCGTCTGCATCACATTATTGTGTAAAGCACTTAGTACTACTAGTAATAGCAGTAGTAGTTCTGACAGTATTTCTATTCATTAATGACAAACATCATATTGCCACAACCTAATACAACTCAGACATTCTGACATGTATTACAATTGAATAGTATTACATAGCATGTTCATGATATAAACCAAATACTATCATAACACAATGTTATTCTTTTCATAAATCAGTCTATTTGTTCAGACATATTGCATCAGCCCTCAACATTATTGTAGAGAGTATATTATGATACTTGCATTACCTAAGCATTTAAAGAATAAGTAAGTAAGTCAACATTAAAGAAATATATAGAATTGTTATCACGCCATCTCACCATTTTAATGATCAACGCAGAGTAGAAGGTGCTTGTTTGAAAGACGAACACAGGCGCTTCTTTCTGTTTGAAGAAGAAAGACAACAGCAAAGCACACATTACAACACAAAAACCTATGAGGCCCATTCCATAATATAGCATGACACTTAAGCTCTAACTACGAAACGTTTAGACGCACAAACTGATCAGAGGGAACAGCTGTAGTGTGGGATTAGTCGAGCACAGTGTACTTTATCTCCTCGGTCATTTGGCTGCTGAATAAACCTTCGGTCCTAATTTGTTTGCTAATGTACCTCAAGCACAGTGGCTACATTATGCAACAGCAAACACCGCACAAACTAATGGACCCACACTTTGTAACACAGAGTTATGTACAGCTAGTGTTTACTTTTCATCCATTAGTTGACTACAGCGAGTGCAGTCCCAGAATAAAGCTAATCTGTCCCCAGATTACCTCCTTCACCATGGCTGCCCTTTCTACAACCTGCTCACTGTACACACACCTCAATCATTGGCTTAAATAGCTACCTTTCACTTATTTGAAAACATTAAGTTGTCAAAACATAGAGGTGCATTTTTGAACTTCATCTGTATGCTTTGGAAGGACAAAATGGCAGATTTTGTCGTGCACTTCCTCCTCCTCCTCCTCCTCTCTTGTAGCATCAAAAACCTCTTTTACTAAATCGTTTCTTCAATTATTCGTTTCTTTAAACATTAGCTCGTTCATCCTTCATAATTGTTCGAGTACTTCACAGTTTTCAGGCGACTGCAGGCACGAGAGGAAACGTAAACAAAGACCTCACAGTTCATGTTAATGCACATTATCGTTCAATTATTAGTTCCAGTTGCACAAATGAAAACAGAACCAGTCACGACAACAAGGCCTCTGCATGCATGCTGATTTCTTTTGAGCCAGTGTCGTGACCTCAACTTCTGTCTCCATCCATCTGCACTGCTAAATAACTACTTATTTGACTTCATCTGCCGAACATGAAACGGATGCACGACCAAAAAAAAAGGATTTATCCATTTTCGACTGGGCTTATATTTGGGGCGCGTTCACGCGCTTCACCTGGTATGATGACGCTGCCCTGTCCCTGCACCATTGCTAGCTGGTCGCAGATCACGTCGTCACGTTTCTGTTTTAGCCCACAGAGTCTGCTAGTTCGACCACCGAAAGGTCAACTTCCCCCGCACCCCCCTCCACCCTGTCGCCCTGACACGCGAGAGCTGCTTCACTTAAATCAAAAAAAAACCCGATAACCGTCCAGGTCTTCACTTCCGTGAAATAAAAGCAGCTGTTATCACAATCAGAGCGTTGACGATGCCATGCTAGCTGCGATGCTAGCTGCCGTGCTAGCTCGCGAGCCCCCAGGCTACCTTGAGGAGCGGAACGTTCCAACTCGACCGTTACGAACACTGTCCGTTGGTGCACACCTGCACGTGGCAGGTTCGGTACGTACTTGTTCCAACTGCCGTAGAACGGTTTGAAATACTCCTCTCGTGCAGGTTGTGTACAGTTGAGTGTGTGTTTTCCTCTTCCCCAATGTACAACCAGATAAAGGCGTTTTGATTGGTCAGCGTATGTGGATGTCAAAATTTGGACCAATCAGCAGCAGGTTTGTTAAGGCTCGTCAAAAAAAAAAAATACATCACGGTAAAAGGCAGCTGTCATCTCGGACTAAAACGCCCCCCAGCATGTTAGTTTAAATGTATTTTACCGTTTCTTATTGACATTTTTTTAAATTGTACATGTGCAAATGTTGAATAAAGAATTATAAAAAAATGAGAACATTAGCCATTTTTTATTTATTATTAAAAAATGAGAACATTGCCAGCCTTTATAATGTTATATATGTTTCATTTAACGTTAAATGTGCAGATCTAATGCCGGAGGTAATATATTACAGATATTCATCTAAGCTTTCTCCAGCTAGTTTTTTTTATACATAACGAGTTTTGTATGAATCTAAAACGAACTCCAAATTGTAAAACTAAGATTTTGATAATCTACAACTACTTCAGATGATCAAAGATACATTTTAATTTTCTAATTATCTAAATCAATTTTAACCATTAGTTTTAATGGTTTCTAAATGTATTTCTGGTCAAACTGTATCCTTGTAGTGTGTTAAACGGACCTCTAGAGGGCGCTATGTAATAAAATCTCAATCTAAAGAAGTTGGTGATAACTTCAGTACACTTCTGTTGAATATAGTGTAACTTTAGTCATATACGTCAAAAGGGTATTTCTGTGTTTATTGCATGGCATGAACATTTAAAAATGTGCATAGTAATTAGTTCATTGTTTTCAATTGTAATAAGTACAGTAGTGTTATTTTGATTATTTGTATAATATGACAAATTACTGTGAGCTTGTCTGCAAAAAAGTTAGTTGAAAGACGGTTCAGTATGCATTTTAATCTACAAGAAGTGCATACACTTCTTACTTGATTAAATTTTCATCTTGCAGAATTATGAGGTTGATGGTTGTGGAGTTGATTGCCAATGTTCATTTTTATGTTCACGCTCAAGTTGTTTATTATCATTTGCACAACAATTACTGAGTCGTATCTGAATCATAGCTCTCAGGCTCCCTTTCAACAATGGTCCTTAAACATGTAAAAAAAAATCAATCTAAATGAATAAATTGCAATGTAAACAGTGGTGTAATAGAAATTAATGAATAAATGCCACATATAGAGATGTAAACAGGATATATATATAGATATAGATATATATCTATATCTATATATATATATAGATATATATATGTCACATTTTGCCATATGTCAATATCTTGAAGCCATATTGTCATTTCTGTTTCATAGCTGTTGAGAAAACAGAGGCAAAACCAAGCTGAGAAGTTGAGGATTTATAATGTGCAGTATAGTAATTGTTCTCTTCCCCTGACCAGCTCTCTGTTTTCCCCCAACAATTATCAATTGAATCAAAAGGCACTGCTTTCTATACAGCTCTCACCTACACATACATAAAAAGCTGCCCTCTGGTTTCACATGGCATTATTTCAGAATCTTTCAATCAACATAAATGCCATTCTTTCAGCGGATCTGTAGGAGTTCTGCAGACCCCACATGTACATTCGCGACATTGTGCAGCACATGGGTGGTGTTCTCATGCCACATGCATGGTATGTCTCTTGTAGTAATGTTGTATGTGGGCTGAGTGGCGTTCCCCTGCCCGACTTCTGTGAGCCATAATGAAAGATCATAAACAACAAGCCTCTCTCTACTCAGGCTTTTCTCCTTCTCTGTATTTTAGATGCAGCCTCTCAAACTTCACCGTGAAATTGCTGACACAGTGTGGTGCGTGAAACCTACGTACAACTTCAGGAACAAACTATTAAACATAAGATTCTTGCACATAGTTAATTTAATTTCAAGTTGACCATGATGGTCTTTATTTATAGCTTGTCGTAGTGCTCCAGGCTCCAGAATGTCTTTCACAGTTGATGTCTATTGCAGCTGTGGAGTTATGATGAGCAGTTCGCGATCGGGTCCACTGGTCAGACACATACGTCAAATCATCATATAAGCAGGTGCTGAACGCCTGGAAGTCATTTCACACACATGGCTAAGCAGTCAGAGTCTGTCATAAAGTAAGTGGGAGTTTTTGCTCTATCTGAAAGCAAGTCGTTACATATGTGGCTTTATCAGAGAACAAATTGTACTTTGTTGCATCATGGTTGCATAGCGAGAAACAAATCTTTGCAAAAGCTGTGCACCTCAGACTCCCTCAGTGTAAATGTTAAGCTGAGGTACAGTATGGCGAGGTAAGGTACGCTGCTACCACATGTCACGTATAATGCATCCTCTTCTATGGAACTCAAAGGGGCCGCTCGCTTCACTGACAAACTTAAGGTCAACATGCGAGGCCTCAGCTGGTTTGACTATAAATAACCCTGGTACTGTGTGTTTGAATTTAAAAACAGCGTTTTAAGGAATTAAAGAGGACATTTATAATGGTATAAAAGCTAAATGAGACATTTGAGGACACGATAAACCTGAAGTATTGAGTATTGAGACTTTCAGTGCTTTCATACATACCTATTGTGTTGTGATATGTATGATATACTATATGCAGGTATACGTATAGGTATGTATGAATATCACAATGCTGCACCTTGATTCTGACGTTTCTGCTGATAAAAGCACAATAAAAATGTAAAAATCCTGTAATTTAACCACGTCATGAGGTCGGTTCTTTTCTTTTCATGAAGGCAACTTTAAAAGCAAACAGGAAACTGAGTGATTGTGGGAGAAACTGAGACAGAGTCTGCCCCAGATTACATGCATTATAGCATATCCTGTGGCAGTGGGCGCCGGTTCGTGCCAATGACTGTTCACAATGAAACATTCACCATCAAGATGAACATATAGCACGAGAGAGACAAAGAGGGAAAGAGGTGGTGCGCAGCGTGTCTGTGTAACAGGGGGATCAGTAAGCATGAAACAACAAGGGTCCTCTCATAGCAGACATGTGCCACACAAGGCAGACAAAGCATTGTCTGTAATCCTACAACATGTTATGTCACCGGGATGAAATACTATTTAACTGCTTCATGTCATGGGACGCCAGATGTGCAGGCAGGAAAATGTAAATGTGAGCATGTCGGAGCACAAATACAAATTGTACAGTGCAAAAACACGTGATACTGCATGTGTGCACACAACTGTAGCCCACTGTACTGTATATTTATGTACTGACAGCATACACACACACACACACACACACACACACACACACACACACACACACACATACATACACACACACACACACATACATACACACACCACACCCATGCAAATAATCCCCCAAAGTCTAATAAACTCCCTTCCACTTGTCACTTTTGCACACACACACACACACACACACACAATAAGAGATGCACTCTGACCCCTCATGAAGTAGCATGCCATATGTACATGGATATTGTGCATGCTCACTTGCATACCACACACACCCCATCCATCCATCTCCCCTTTCACTGTCTCCGACCCTCTGCTGCCACACAGCCACTCGAGCGAATTCCTCTATTCTTTGCATCATCCGTACTGTATGTGACCACAAACACACTGTTCCTGTCACCCAACTGTATTCCCCTGCCTCACCCCTCCACCCTCCCCCTTCACCCCCACCCCCCCGCCCTGCCCTGCCCTCTCCGTCCATCCAGCTGTCTGAGGCACTCAAAGCCCACGGGCCTGTGGGCTGACATTTATCTCATGACATCACAAACCCGGGCTCGACATGTGGCGCTCCTGGCACACACGCATGCAGACCTACACTCTGCTGCTCCGATCACAGTGGGCATTCATGTCAGCTCCACCAGATGAACACTGCCGAGTGCAAACTAACGGCACACATGGAGGAAGCTGCTCCTTGTTTACACCAGTGGCTCGACGTGTATAAAATACTCATACTCTGTTTGTATCTGTAACTTCCTGGAGATTTAAACAAAACATCCACTTAAAACCACAAATGCATTTCGCCCCAAGACTTTTCAAACATCACACTCCAGATACTGGTTTTATAAAGTCCCTGAATTTAGTGCATTTGATGCTCTCAAACTGTTTCTGATACAGCCAACTGTAGGCTGCATGACTAACACTAACATGAAAGTAGCAAGAAGGTAGCTGAGGCCGCCATGTTTTGTACGTACATGCTCCGGCATCTTCCCACAGGTACTCTGGTATCTGGTATTGCGTAATATTCCAGTGAGAGGATTGACATTGTCATCAACCAAACACACTGAAAGTGGATTCTTACAAATGTGTATATTGTTTCCAGTAGTCAGTTAGGAGAATTAGCCTCATTTCTCCATTGTTATGCAATCTGTTCTTTCTTTCTCACCGTTAGGATTATAATTTGCTGAATAGGCACCAACAGCTTTCCTACAAATTAAAAAAGGACGACCAGTCCAGACCGCAGGTTCCCGTGAGGAGTAGAGCGCAAACTCAGAGTCAGCTATAAGGGACCTGGTATTTTCTGGTTTCCACTGTGCAGGGAAAAATACACACATTCTTAAATATACCGGTGTGGTTTCATTTAGTGAGAAAGACGTTTCCTCGCCCATCTGTCTGCTGGATCTGAGACTGTCTTCCTTCCTCTTAGAGAACTTTCACAGTCATCTCAGGAAAGAGAAAGAGGGGGACTTTGTGTATGACTCAATTCTGATGAAATCATTACTTATTTTTTTATTTTTCACGTGTACAAATATAGGCTCATTTACAGACACAGTACACAACACAGTACACAACACGGTGGACCACACAAACACATGTGAATATATGCAGTGCTTGCACACACTCAGCTCATATTTATGCCTGCACGCCACATAAGCAGGCGGTTTTAAGTCTGATAATTAAATATGAGACACAGACCTGTGTGTGTGTGTGTGTGTGTGTGTGTGTGTTTGTCATGAATCCGACTGGGACTCGCTCAGTGAATCACACACTTTTATGGTGTGTCTTAATAACTGCCTCTGCTGGGACATTTTTGTTGGAACATTATGATAGGTTTAACATGTGTTCATAGGCACAGAGGGCGCATAGTTAGTGACTTAGATCTCTATTAGAGTATTTATAAGTGTGTGTGCGTGTGTGTGTGTGTGTGTGTGTGTGTGTGTGTGTGTGTTTTAATTCACATGATCAATGCTGGGCCCACCCAGGAAGTGACTCCACCCTGTAGCGATGCACAGAATTCCCCCCTCGCTGAAGGCGAGCGAGGGAGCTGAGAGAGGGAGCTGCTGGCCAGCGGCTTCACAGAACGGCCCATAGCCTCTCCATCTGCCCCTCTCAAAAGACTCCATTGTTCCCGGCAGTCTGAGGCGAGAAAGTGAGCTAAAGAGAGTTATGAGGCTCGCCGGTGGGGCAGAGGCTGGGGCGGTGGGCGTTGGGCCGCTGCCTAAAACCACACGGAGGAGAGGGAGCCAGACACAGAGCATCTCTGTGCGACTCGCAGCCTACTGTTGGAGCCTTGCCTCAGCTTAACAGCACAGTATGAAAAAGTCCACTACATCACATAAAAAACACACCTAACTGTCAGAGGGCTCAACCGAATCAACGGCCCGAGGCCATATGTTCCTCCATATTTGGTGCTGTTTGTCCCCCCCCCCCCCCCTCCGCGGAAGAGGGGTTGTTTTTTAAATCTGAAGCGTTACTTGAACGGGCCAATCAGAGTGGACCGCTGCCCCCGTGGAAGCTTTTAAGGATGCGTGTGAATTGCAGTATTTTGGACCGACTCAAGACCAAATTACAGTGCTGCTCAAAAATGTAGCGACTTTTAGGCGTCGCAACGGTAACTACGTGATCTGCTTGATAGGAAATGACGAGGAAAATAATCAGATTTTCTGAAAAAAGCTATTGAAACACATCAGGTACGAAAGACAAAAGAGAGCTTATTAGAGTGTTTTCAGTTTTTTATTGAAACAGTATGAACAAAAACACTGCAATTAAATAAAAGGGTTCAAACAAATCAGATGGCACAAATTAAAGGCCTAGAACTGATGATATGGGGCAAAAGCAGAGGAGAGGAAACAAAGACATGTCGTTGCAAACATTTGCAGTGTCTAAAGCCTATTCATTAAACATTACATCACTCATTCAGTGCACATATTAAACGAGTTCGTAAAGCAAGCGGAGCTAAGCGGAGACTTCATTATTTGTACACCCATTTAGCACACTTACATTTGCAAATATAACAAAATAGGGCATTACTGCCTAATACTGTGTACTAAAACTAAGTGCAACTATAAAATGTCATCCTGTGCACGCAATCAGGGGTTAGCTCAATTTAAAGACCGGATGGCTGTTCTGGTAGTCTAACTATTAACAGAAGTACTATGAAGACATTATCAAGACAATGCTATCACTATGTCTAATAACCGAGGGCTGTGTGTAAGCCTGTATAAGGAACAAGACATACAAGCTGTTATGTCTGGAATGGGTGGCAGTTAAAAGGTACAGTCAATTCACATTAATAATGCACTTCAAAAGTTAAAGTCCTCCTAACTACCTAGAGAATACCAGAGACAGTGGCACAAACCCTTCTGCTAAATTTCACAGATATGTATTAGGTTTTTATATGTCAGTGTTAAAGTGGGCAGAATGTCACGTTACTCTTGCAAACGAGGGTGCCTTTTCTTTTTCTGTTAGCTCCACGCTTGCTCTCAGAGCTCACGAGTGTGTTACGTCGAAACAACTTCTGCACACGGTGCTTCATACAGTTGGCCAACATATGAGGGATTCTGGCTACGTGAGAAAAAAAAAATGTTTTAACTGGTGCTCAGGGGTGCTTCAAAGGTCTGTTAGCCACAACAATAGCCTGCCTGTATGTACTTTGTATTCCATAATATCAAATGCTAGCCTATGCAACTGCAACATATGAGAAAGTCGTTAGCTGTATACTATGTAGTCCCCTTGCATTGTATATACATCCTGTGGAATTTGTAGCAGTCTCTACCGCTCACACCTTCCATTTGTATTTAATTTCCTTTTGTTTTGTCAGTAATATCCATTTGTATGTCCTCTCAAACTTCCATGCAAATCTAAAATCAGTCACTCTTTAAAAGGAGAGAGGTTTTATGCCTAGATGTCAGATAATCCCCCACCTTTCTTTCTCTCTCTCTCTCTTTTTTTCTGAACAAAATGCTTTTTAAAAAAAGGCCTGAAATTCCTAACTTCATCCTGCCGTCACCTGGTTTTTGTTCTCTCCGAGGGAGTAGGGGGGAGGGAGCCTTTCTAATCAGCGGCTCCTGAAGGGGTCAGGGATGTGGCAGGGGGGAGGTGAGGATGTTTGCTCGTGTACCCCTCTTGTCTCACATACATACAGTTCATACATTAACACACACAAGACACCCCCCCCCTCCCCTCCCCCTCTTTCTTTTTTTTTTGGCAACAGTCCAGAGTCCTGGTTAGAATAGTTTAGTTCTGGTATCGTGCTTGTTTTAATGGTCGCGAATGACGTCACAGTTCAGTAGTTCAGAATTTCCAGAACTTTGTGCGCTCCTGCTGCTTGGCCGACTTTTTCCTCAAGGGCTGTGGGATGAGAGAGAGAGGGTCAGACAGAGGAGGAGAACGGGAGCTCGTTGAATGTACAGTAGTGACAGTAGGTACGGAAGCCCTGAATGGCCACGATTTCTAATACGGTTATCTCAAGATCACTAGTCGATCGTCTGATGATCTCAAAAAAAAACATTGCTTCGTTATTTCAAGGTAACTAGATCATTAATTCGATGTATAACGGAAAAACAAAAGGTTGTTTTCTCTTATTCCTTAAGATGTTTGGGTCACATCAGCCGACTGTGAATGCTTTCAAACGGCCCAGATTGAGCTGACAGGGAAATATATATAATATAATATATATAATAATATATATGCAGTATAAATGTTGGACTTTTACTTTGGAAAATCCCTTAACTGATACTGTAAAAATGCTTGATGTTCAGAATGTATGTAGTTAGAAATATCTCATTGTGTGGAATTACTCATAAATGTACTTTTTTATTTAATTCATAAAGAGACACGGGCAACATGTATCGGACCGGAACATTATATGAAAAATAAGAAAGAACAACACTTTGTTTTCACGTGATAATGAGTTAATTAACTTGTTATTTCGAGATAACAAAGTTAGTTTTTTTTTAAGATCACAAAATAATCAAATTAAGATCTCGAGATAACAATATTAAAAAGGTTTGAATCATGTTGATTTAGGGCTTCCGTAGTAGAGCATCTGAGGCTCAACTTATATTAAAGCTTATTAATCGGTACACTTGTTGAGTTTAGTATCATTTCATGGTGTACATTTTAATTTAATATTGACAACAATATGGATGGTAAAAAAACAGTTTTTAAAGATTAAAAGATGTAGGTCGATATATAAAAAAAAAAAACAGAAGGTTTACAGAAGAAACGTGTTTATGAAAACCTTTAAAAGGGAGACATGTTGTTTTAAAGCCAGGTTGTATGGGAGTTGACAAGATTAGTCTTTGGACTACAAGTAGCTTAATTTAAGTCAGCGCAGATTTTAAGACGATATATTGCGAAATAAACCTTTATTTTAAAATAGACCAACAAATCACAAAAAGACTGATTATTAGTTCCTGAGACAAAGACAAAACAGACGTTTACGACTTTGCGTTGCTGCCCCACTTCTGACTCACACAAGCCCTCTGTTTGTAGGGATCAAATCAAGCTGTTGATATGAAAACAGCCTGCTTGATGACTGCTGGCCACATAGACAGACACTGAGTCAATAAACAAGCTAATTTCAAGGCCAAATAGAGCCACTTGTCACCATGAATGCCCAATTTTTCCTCACAAAGGCCGTGGGACTGTGTGTCAGCAGAAGCAGCAACGAGCATCAAACTTTGTCTGTGTTCTTTTAATTAAGGCGGGGAAAAGACATCTGTTACACATCTGTGAATTAGGACCATGGTGGGCTTGAAGGGGTTAAAGTGATTAGCTGAAGGAATCAAATAGAGAAATTTACAGAAACCAGAACGCTGTCTTTTTTCGTAGGTTTTTTGTTCTTGGCAGACCTGTGACACAAGAAATATTCATCATTAGCAAGGCAGCGCAGTATTTTCAGAGGGGGGGGGGCTGGTGGGAGGGGGTGGGGGGCTGGTGGGAGGGTGGGGGGGGCACCGTCATTTGATGGGACTTCCATTACTCTCACGGCGAAAGGTCGACGTTCAAATATGTGTTTAACAGCAGAATCCAACTACGGTCGAAATGCTACGCAGTTTTATGTTGAGCCTGCCAGGTCACCGTATCACAGAGAACAGCTCTCTGTCCGGGACCCATTACATCACTCCCCGTGTTATTCCATCACAGGATGTGTCAGCGATGACTAAACGCTCATGCCGTCTCTTTCGCTCCATATTTAGAGGACGCCAGAAGTGATGACTCACTGCACAACATCAGTTTAGCTGCCTGCAGTCACATGGATTCAAGCTGTGTGTGTGTGTGTGTGTGTGTGTGTGTGTGTGTAACAACCATTAGAGATGAGGTACTTACGAGTATTTTCCCATCCTCCTCACCACAGCAATCACCACGGCGATGACGAAGACCATTGCCAACAGAGCGCCGATCACGATGCCGACTACCTGGCCAGAACTCAGGCCCTCTGCGGGACGGAAAGACAAGAGTTAGCATATTTTGAGATTTCTAGTTTTAATGTTATGTGTGTGGACCAGTGAAAGTTTGATGGGATATTTTCACACTAAGAGTGAATCAAACGTCATCTTTAACCTCCGAGAGTCATATTTGGAGAGATTTAAGGCCTGAATGTGACTTTTAAACCTCTACATTAGGCGGTCCGTTGTATGATTTCTGCCAATAATAACACCCGACTTCAAACTGACCACCATAACACTAGCCCGGCTACCATCCCACACACTCCTCACCCTCTGAGTCATCAACGACCACGTCTTCTCCCGTCTCTGCCTTGGCGGCTCCCGTCGGTAGGACCTCAACCCCTGGTGCCTCGGTGGCGTCCGCTGCAGGAGGGTTAGTGACGATGGGTTTTGGCGCCTCAGTGGCAGCGGCTTCCGTTTCAACGATGGCCTCTTCGGTGTTGACCGTGATGGCGGGCGTGGCCTCCTCGGTGACGACTTCTGTTGCAGCGGCGGGTTCTTCTGTTGCAGCGACGGTTTCTTCCGTTGCAGCGACTTCTTCCGCGGCCGTCGCTGGTTCGGTTGCGGGAGGACCAGTGATGAGAGTAAGGTCCACTTTAGGAGCCTCTGTAACTTCAGACACGGTCTCGTTTACTTTCGCGCCGATCCCAACATCGGCTTCTTCAGGGATCCCTGTGGGGCCTGAGGAGAGAGGTCACAGGTGGGTTCACATGCAGGTACACACGTGAGAATACGATCCGATGCTGTGACTGTGGATCATTTGTATATATTTGACACGATTTCCTGAAAAGTGTGATTATATAAAAAGGGACAATACTGGATAATATTGGATGCCCCTTGTCAGAGTGACCCAGTGCAGCGTGCTTATACATCGGTTGGCCTCTGGGCCGGTTTCATTACATCCAGACTGGTAACCGACACAGAAAAAGCCCCTGGTGTGTAAGGATGCAAAAAAGGTCAAAAAGGACACAACGGTTTAGATTCCTCCCTGACATAATGATGTGATGACATGACCTTTACTCTTTCTCACACTCTTTCGTAACACTTCTCCCATCACCAGCACCGTGGCAGCTTGACCCTCCACACCCCGTGACTTCATGAAATCCCCACCCTCCCCCTCCATCCTGTCTTTAAGGTTCTGTGTTTGCGTGCTGGCATGCCACATCCTCTGCCTCATTTCCTGTGGAGTGAGCTGCCTGTGAGGAGAGCGCGGGAAGGCTTGTTAACCCTCAGCCTCTTGACATGTGGAGGTTTGGGGTTGCCAGTACAACGCCTGATCGTGAGAGAGACACACCACAAAGTGGTAGATTTGCAGTTTCAGGAAGACTGAGGCAGGTTTGATGAAATGGTGGACTGAGCACCTTGAGGAAATGTCAGCCATATATTTTGAAAGCATTTATAGATTTTGGTTTTTCTCTCTTTATTAAATAAAAAAGACGTGTGGAATTATTGTATAATATCAATCTTGAGCAACGATTTTGAATGAAAACTATGTAAAATCAACTTTTTGTCAGAGCTCAAAAGACTTAAAATGGAGGCTCCCATTTTGTATTTACCATCTACCAAAGGACATGTATTTATCCTTGTGTCTCTCATCAAGGTCTGGACTACGAAGCAGCCAGGGCTCAACCTAATCATTTCCCTCCAATAACCCCACGTTCATCATCCTCGTAGCCACAACTGAAAGCTTTGCCTGGACAGCACTGCTTCAAAATTAAGGAGGTAGATTTCAGTGTGGCAGCAAAATTACGGTCTACAGTTAACTTTCCACTGACAAGATGTTGGCCTGGAAATCGCTTCTTCTTTCCCTTAAAAAACGACTTCACCCTGAAAACACTCTTACTGTAGAGACCTTTGAGTCTTCTAATCTTAGCGTCTGACATCATGCTCCCTCCATCTCCGTTTTCTCCAATTGTTCTGAATACTTGAAATAATAGAGGTAAAAATAACCCTGAATGGTCTAACAACTGATGCAGTTATTCATAGTTCTGCGTCAGCTAGCATGTTCATTAGCAACGGGCGGGATAAATATAACTAAATATGTGTGCCCACTGTGGCAGAGTACTGAAGTCTTTTTTTTTTTTTTTTTTTTTTTTAAAGACAACTCAGACTGTTTATTTGGAAAGCCTGTAAGCGATGATAAAATGGTCTGCGCTTCACAGAGTATGGCAGTACACCGGATAATCGCCTCCTCCTCCTCTAACAATTGTTTCATGATGTGTCCAGTTCCCACAATTAGCTCTGAGTAGTATTTCCTCCCCACTGTGCCGACTATCCTGGGTTAATACAGCTGCTTAGTGAGTAACAGTCCCCTCTCCTCCCTTTCCTTTTAACTTCTCACGTTCATGACCCGGCCACTCCCTAAGGATAGGTTTGTTGCAGCTGAAAGCTTTGAGAAGGCCGAAACCCTGGAGGGAAACAAAGGGAGGGCAAATGGGAAAGTAATAGGGTGGAGGGGAGCTCCTGAGGGAACAGCCCCTTCTGATGCTGGATTTCTTTGTGAACATGGCCTGTCTCATGGCCTGTCTCTGGTTTGTATGCAGTGGTTAGCGTGTAAGTGACCCCCTGTTAAAGCTCAGGAGGGTCGGAGCACAGGATCAGGATCAGGATCAGGATCAGAGTCTGGGTCAACCAGTCAAAGATGTCTCTGTGGGCACCATGTAAACTCATCAAAAGCTCAGAACTTAATGGGACTTTGCGAGGAAACTCAGATCCATGCACCCGTTAGTAAAAGCAGTTTAAATTTCTATTTCTTGCTTTCTCAACTGAGAACGTTTACGTAACTGTGGCGTTGTCTTTATTATTCCAAATGTTTGGTGGTGCACTCGGGGGATTTTACCCACGATGACATCATTCTGGCCACATACTCTCTCAAATCCGTTTCCACGTCAAGCCTGAAAGAGCCTGAAATCATCAACACTTAACAAGCGTAAAAGTGCCAGTGAGTTCCAATTGAATGTGTGTGTGTGTGTGTGTGTGTGTGTGTGAGTGTGTGTGTGTGTGTGTGTAAACCTATGGCTGTCTCAGCCACTGACTGTGCCTTAAAGGGTTGATTCATTGAAACATTTCTCACCCGAGTTAAGACGAGGTAAGTACAAGTAGACAACAACTGGTGATGCCACGTTCCGTAAAACTAGTTCAGAAAGCAATTCAAATAACAAAGGAGTAATTGTGACTGTGAAGGATTTAAAAATGTCCCTTAACTAAGGTTTATGGATGGGATGTAGATATACAGGGCGGGACAGAGAGGTGTAGTGTAGCAGGCGGGCAGGCAAACAGAGTTTAAAAGTAGGAGAAGTTGTACAGGAACACAGCAAGAAGCTGTGGAGGCACCCATGAGGGGCTTCACTCTTGCCAGGCGTACATAAAATCTGCAGAGAGAGTGAAAAGAGGGAGGGAGGGACACAAGGATATACGAGGGAGTAGCAGCTTCCATCCATTACGATCACAATCAGCTGTCACTGAGGCCCCCGTGTGTGTGTGTGTGTGTGTGTGTGTGTGTGTGTGTGTGTGTGTGTGTGGGTGTGGGTGTGGGTGTGTGTGTGAGAGAGCTACTAATTCACAGTCCTGTGTGGGAGGGGAAGGGTCCGTGCAGGCGGTGTGAGGGAGTGTGTCCACCTTTGGAGCCCAAGAATGTTTTCGCCGCGCTGGAGGAGGGAAATGTGAGCGAGATAGGCGCCCTGCCCATCTCAACACACTTTGACGAGATGCAGCACAAACTCCAGCGCCCAACCAGGAGGAATCAGCTGTGGAGATACTGGGGTGTGCCATGCACTACACACTGGGGATTTTAAGCTGGAGACAGGCTGGAGTGGAATATTCTCAGCCAGTCTTATCACACAACGAGCTCCACACTCGTACGGGAAAAGATTTTGTTTTTTTCCTCCTCCTGGTCTAACTTAGATAGGACAACAGGCAGCGGGTCCCATCTGGACTCCATCGCCAGGGGCAGAGACTGGACCAGAGCTAGATCAAGTGGGCCTTTAATCTCAGGCCCTAAAAGGTCTGATTAAATACCTAAAATGTAATGGATCCGGGCAAGGATGACATTAAATGCAACCACTGAGAAATGACAGAATAAAAAGATCATGCTGTGGCATCACAAAGCCTGCCAACTCTCTTCTCTACTTTCAAACACAACTAAACACCACAGACCTACAATTCAGTTAGGAAGCATCCTGTTTTAAGATGATGTTTTGGGCATGTCTGCTTCATTTGATAGTGAGAGAGGTAGACAGGAAAGGCAGGGGGGGGGGGAGGATGACGTGCAGCATAAAGCCTGGGACAGAGCTCTATCTTGTGAGCTACCAAGCCGCCCAAAATCAAATCTTGTTAACCTTAAAGTTCAACTCCCACGTGTTGGAAGAAACTCAGGTGTGTTGATTGAAGTTCGCAGTGCATGATGGGTACGCTGGCGCACGCTGGCTGCCGCTCCTCTTGACACTTTGCTACCGCTTGTGTGATTTATGTGACTTTTTATTGATGTGACTTTTTATAGCTATTTTATTCAACCCCGTTTTAGTTTGTTTTTTTATGTATTGTGATTGCTCCCTGAGTTGAAATACGACAGACTTTTGCCTACCTCCCGTGTTGGAATACGGTCCTCCAAAACCACACCCATCTTTTATACCTGACATAAGTGATCTCCTCACCTCACTCTGCACTATGTCAACTAACATTGTCATTGTTGGTGATTTAAATATCCATGTGGACAACCCCTCCTGTCAGTTTGCAGCAGATTTCCTGAGTGAGCTTGAGTGTCTTGGCCTGCAGCAGCATGTTGAGGTTCCTCCTCACACCAAGGGGCTCACTCTGGATCTGGTTATCACTGACTCTGCTGCCATCAGTAACCTACAGGTTTATGATCTTGGTGTGTCCGACCACAAGGTGGTCTCAATGGCCTTGACTTTTATGCTGCCTACTACTAGACCTAAGCGTCAAATGTCTTTCCGGAACTGGAAAAGCATTGACTCAGCCACTATGACCTGGACCTCCAGCTCGTCACCTGCCCAGCCTCTGCATCAATGGATGAATTAGTGGAACTCTATAATACATCCCTGAGCAGTGTTTTTGATCTCCATGCCCCTGTCAAGTCACGTGAGGTCAATTTCTCCCGCTCCGCTCCCTGGTTCACAGATGAGCTGTGGAAAATAAAAACAGCTGGGCGTGTCCTGGAACGACGCTGCAGACACTCTGGGCTCACTGTCCATAAACTGGCTTTCCGTGAGCATCAAAGGGCCTACTCCAACTCCCTTAAAGATGCTCGCTCACAGTTCTATTCCAGCTTAATCAATAAAAACCCAGGCAACTCTAAACAGCTTTTTTCGACCAAAAACCATAAACCATCTCCTGAAGCCACAACCATCCTCTTCAGCGCTCCATCTCTGCTTCCCTCTGACGCCAACACCTTATCTGCGAGTGTGCTGTCTCTTCTACATCTCGCTGAGGTTCAGGAGAGCCATGTTGAGGAAATCCTCAGAAAAATGAAATCCTGTACCTGTACCCTGGATCCCATTCCCACTGCTCTGCTCAAATCACATATCCCCACTCTGAGTCCTTTCATCACCAAAGTTGTTAACCTTTCCCTTCAGTCGGGCTGTGGACCAGCTGCTCTCAAGGTTGCTGTCATCCGCCCCCTTCTCAAGAAGCCCACCCTGGACCTGGAGGTTTTAGCCAACTTCAGGCCTATCTCCAACCTTGCCTTCCTGTCCAAGGTGTTAGAGAAGGTAGTTCCTTCTCAACTTCAGGACCACCTCAAACACAACAACTTATTTGAAACCTTCCCGTCAGGTTTTCGTTCAGCCCACAGCACTGAAACAGCTTTGCTCAGGGTTACGAATGACCTGCTGATGACAGCCGATGCAGGATCACCCTCACTCCTCATCCTCCTGGACCTGACTGCTGCATTTGACACAGTGGATCACACTATCCTCCTAGAGCGCCTCCACACCACCATCGGACTATCGATGCAAGTCCAGACTACTTCCTGTCTCCTGTGGTGTTCCGCAAGGCTCGGTCCTCGGCCCCATCCTCTTCATTATTTATATGCTACCCCTCGGTCGTGTCATCAGCAGACATAGGATGCAACTTCCACTGTTATGCTGATGACACACAGCTCTACATAAAAACTGCCCCAAGCCCCTCTGCAGCCATGTCATGTCTCAGCGCCTGTCTTGGGGGGATAAAGGCGTGGATGAGCATCAACTTTCTACAGTTAAACAGAAACAAAACCGAAGCCCTCCTTGTTGGCACTCCACACCAGGTTCAGTCATCCTCCATAACTCATCTCACCTTTGACAGTCAGGTCATACCCCTCTCCTCCACAGTTACCAATCTGGGAGTTAGGTTTGACGCTCACCTGAACTTTAATGACCACATAAATTACCTATGCAAAACCTCCTTTTATCATCTTAAAAACATCTCCAAACTCCGCCCAACTTTAACCCTGTCAGATGCAGAGAAGCTCATCCACGCCTTTATCTCCTCAAGACTGGACTACTGTAATTCAATTTTCACCGGGGTCACTGCCAAGAACATCAAAAAACTACAATACATTCAAAACAGCGCTGCCAGGATCCTGATGAGAGTCCGTAAACATGAACACATAACACCCATCCTACACTCACTACACTAGCTCCCTGTCTCAGTCCGGACTGACTACAAAGTCCTACTACTCACCCATGAATGCATAAACGGACATGCACCTCCCTACCTACAGGAACTCATCACTCCCCAAACCTCCACCCGCACCCTCAGGTCCACAAACAGATCGCTCCTTCGGGTCCCCAACACCAAGCTCCACACCATGGGGGACCGGGTCCTCAACACCAAGCTCCACACCATGGGGGACCGGGCCTTTTGCTCGGCAGCACCGCGGCTTTGGAACAGTCTCCCTGAACACATAAGGGCAACACAGACACTGGACTCTTTTAAGACTGGCCTAAAAACCTTTTTATTCAGGAAGGCGTTTTTTACTCTGTGTTAAATCTGTCAGCTATTTCTTTCTTTATTATAGTCTGTTTTAACTATGTTTTTAACTTTAGTCTGTTTTAACTATGTTTTTAAATATAGTCTGTTTTTTTAACTATAGTCTGTTTTAACTATGTTTTTAAATAGTCTGTTTTAATTATGTTTTAACTATGTACTATGTACTGGCTCTGTGCACTCTGAGATTCTTATGAATGAAGAGTGCGTTATAAATTAAATTTATTATTATTATTATTATTATTTATCATAAAACACCCACCCAGTTGTGTAAGTGTTCCTTAGTTAGCAGCTCTGTTTTCTATTTGTTTTACTTTCTCTTGCACCATGTCTCACTCTGGCACACACGTAGGTGCTAGAGATATGAGACATTTGTGTCAGCACTCACGGAGGAGACAAACACAAAAAAACCATCTCCACAGGGAGAGCCGGGCCAGACTCTGGAGCCCTGCTACAGTCACCAGGACTTGGGCTTGGTCCCGGCCTCAGACTCCTTTCCATAAACAGATGTTTCTTTCTCCTTGCGGAAAGTTTTGGAAGTATGACAGAGCATTTTTTTTCTTCAAAATGAGATGTGCTCCTTTTCCTCATGGTCCCTCTTTACCAGCGTTTGTCTCATATTTGGAGTATGAGCGCAACATTTTAGTCATTTCTAGAAGTGGGCACGGACAAAGGGCATTGACCTCTCCCTTCAGCAGCCAGATGTGACAGGGACGTTATGGGCCCAGAGAGGCAGACAAAACTCATTAAGGAGACCGGAGGGGTGGGGGAGAGGGGGGGGGGGCAGCAATGTGAGGGAGGAGGCGGAGGACTTTACAGGATACATGGGGTTTGCTAGTTAAGTGAGCAGGCGTGAGGGAGTTAAAAGCCTCCCATTTGTGAAGCATAGTAGTGAAATGAGCTATTTTCTTTGTTTCTCTTTTCTTTGGATGACGGGACTTATTTTTTTTTTTCAGAGTATACCGCTGTGGAAATGGAGCGGACACGTCATCTCCTACCGGTAAAGGTTGTTGTTTAAAAATAGACCCAGCCCCTCTCTGCTCCCCTGGTGCCGACACCAACCCTGTCCCCCGAGGTACAGGCCCATCAAGCTCAACAGGGGAAGGGGGCAGAGAGTTGGAGGACTGTTAAGAGACGTTGGAGAAGTAGGAGAGGGGGGTGGGGAGGAGGTTAAGTGGTAAAGCTTGATACCCCACCAAAGATGGGTAAATGCCAAGGGGCGGCGTGCCGCATGGTCTAACAACATGCGGGTAAAAGAGGGTGGGGCGCCTCTTAAAGCTCATCATGTACCGGGTGTTCTCTCTTCTCGTCTCTCATCCATATGACCCTCTTAAATATAGAGCCTCTCTCTATTAATACACTCACGCAAACCAGCCCTGCCCTGCAGCTCCCTTAGGCCTCAGCCACCCCCCCCCGCCCCCCCGTGCCTGCTGCTTCCCCTGGGCAAACACTGCTGGTCAAGGCAAAGGAAGGAAGCAGAAAGAGAGGAAGAAAGGAGAAACATACAAATGTGTGTGAGTGGGGGGGGTGGGGTGAGGGAGGTGGGTGGGGTTAAAAGAGTGGCAGAGAGAAAAACAGATGCAGTGCGAGAGAAATTGGAGAATCAGGAGTAAAATGTAAGGCGACAGAGGATAAGCTTTCAGATAAATGTGTACGGTGTACGTTACAGTTTACAGCCCCCATCCCTCCCTCGCTGTGTATGAGCACTGTTTTGGGAGCCATCCAAAGGATATTCCTTTCTTCTCTTTGCCAGTGCCAAGAATTTACAGACACGAGGCAGCAGCGCTCCAGCTATTACATCACGTTTCCCTTTGGTGTCTGCAAATCAAACCTTTTACTCCAGAGCTCGAGAATAGTGTGAAAAGGGGAGACAAAGTGAGACAAAGGGAGTTAAAATGTTAAAATCCACACAGACTTTCCACTTGAGTCGCTCCCTTTGTTAAACTAACACCCTTGACCAAAGCTTCGCTTTTTCCATCAGGAATATTATCGGCTAAAGCATAACATAAGAAAAGGCTACAGCCGACAGTTGTCAGACGCATTTCAAGTGATGATTTAACAGTGAAAATATAAAAAATAATGAAAGTATTTAAAATCAGGAAGCTCATTGATGAGTTAATGAATACACAAATCAGAATGGAGTTTATTTTACCTCCTGAAAACCAGCTTCCAGAGTGTTATTGTTCAGTCAACGGGGATTACAACAGACAAAGGGTGGTGTGGTGTGGGGTGGGCACATGGAGGCAGAGGGAGTGAGGGGACACAGTGTGCTAACAGCAGGACAGTGATAGCGGAGAGTTCACTTACTTGCATGTGTGAAGGCACAGAAAGGGCCGGCCAGGGCCAACAGGAGCAGCAGCTGAACATTCATCGTGGGGGAAACTTTTCTCCTCCAGACACAACCTTTAGGGACTCCCTCGGGTCAAAGAGCACGACACAGCAGAGCCCTCGCACACGCCAGACACACACCAACCGGCCTCTCCGGAGGGGAAGGTGAAGGACCGCGGGAGAAAAAAAAGAAAAGGAGGTGAAAATAAAGTCTTCAGGGGGGAGTTTTGGGGGAAAGTAGCAGCCTGGGATCCGTTTAAGTTGCAGAGGCGACTGAGCAGAAAGAGAGTGGTGGAGGGATGTAGAGAGGACAAGAGAGAAGAGAGGAGCTGTGGCCACTTTGAGGAAGTGAAAGGGGAGAGAGGGACTGGCACACAGCAGGAGAGAGCAAAGAGAGTGTGCGTGAGTGACTGAGCGCAGAGAGGAGGAGGGGTGCTGGTACTGGTGGTGGGCTGGGCGGGTTGAGGAGCAAGGGGCAGGTTGGGTTGGGGGGAGGGAGTCCGGATTGGGGCAGCAAGGTGGTTTCAGCCCCTCGTGGTCCAGCCCCGTGTAGGACGTGCTCTCCTCTCGGTGCACAGCCAACCCTCCTGTTTGCGAAGCCTGCAATATCACGCACACACACACACACACACACACACACACACACACTCACAAATGCAAACACACTTGGAAATACCAATAAATACGGCGTCGACTTATTTCTCGAGACAACACGAGCACTTCAAGCTATAATTGGCCGGCTCGTACAATTAGAGAGCCAAAGCAACCGGCCTTGAAAATGCTTTCTGAATGAATGGAGCTGCATGTAAACAAAGCTTTAATCACAGAGTTAAGGGCCGAGAGAGAGAGATAGAGAGAGAGAGAGAGAACACAGCTTCAATAAGTGTTACCGATCAGCATCTTTAACCGTATCCAACTGTTAAATAGAGACCAGAGATCGAGCCGAGCTTCCGTGATGCGTCTGTATTGATCTTTTAAACCACCAACCTCGTTCTCTCAAAGAAAAGTAGCAAGCGTACGACTGAGCGCTGCTTTTTAAAAACGGGTTTCCCCCGGTGAAAGGGAGCCGTAAATACAGTTAGGACATCGTGTGACTTTCACACAGGCAAACATGGGTGGTCTGCCGAGTTTACATGTGACGAAGGGCAAACAAAACTGCTGCTCGGCACTAGGCTGACACCTGTTGGACAACAAGCTGCGAGGGTCAAAGCGGCGCAGAGCCCAGTCTCTCTCTCGCTCTGCTCTTTCAGTTTTAGTTTTCTACCTGAAAAGATTCTCATTTTTACAAAAGCAACGCGTTAGATTCAGAGACAAGTCTGTTACTATGGCAACTTGTCCATCATCCGTTAATTCAGCTGATTAAATAACGACAGCAGATGTGAGGTTTGCGCAGTAAAAATGGTTGATGACATTTTAATAAACACTGAAACAGATTTTAACTGTTAAACTGCCATACACAGATTATTTATAACACACAAAAACGCCAATGTCATTTTTTTTTATAACTTATTTACAATATACTGAAGATTATGTACATACGGTGTCTCCTGAAAGACGGATAACAAAATACTTTCTCTCCATTTGCGGTTTTCTTTTTTCAGTCTGTGTTTTTCAAGGGCAAACATAGGAGTAACATACTGTTATTTACATGGACAACAACACACAAACATACAAGATATATATGCTGGTCACTGTAATACAGCATTTAATGGCAATAATAAAGAGTATTTTTTTTTCTTTTTTTTACTATGAGACCTTGTTTAGACCATTCGAACAATCACTGAGATCTTCCAAAAGAAAGAGCACTTTAAGGTCCCAAATTTCACTTTGTACCCACGTAATACAAACAAATTACTTTTTTATTTCTTATGAATATTTTTTGAGCTGTACGGAGCTGTATGCTAAATGAAATCTGAGAAGACTATACACACTTGTACACACAGACAAAATTAAACATCACAGTAACAAAAGTTGAGCATTTGAAACTTTTGTTTAGTTTTTGCTCTTTTGCTGATCTCCATTTTTTTTTTTTTTTTTTTTTAATGTCTTTTGAAACAAAGAAATATAATGTTCACGGTTTTCTTTTATTTCTGTTCACTAGATGCGATCAAGTTTGGTGTTGTGCAAAAACTGCTCGTTGTCTCCTAAATGAGGCATCTTGAAATCACGGCCGACCTTCTCCGCCTGATCATAATCGATGTGCACTTTCCCAAAAATTATAAAAACCTCGAAACACTGAATTACATCTCATCGTTATTGACAAAGTCCCCAAGTCCAGCCGGCGTCTCGTTTCCATTTAAATTCGTGTTTGTTGTTTGAGCAACTGAAAAGCCTCGTCCACAGTATTTTCTATCCGTTAGCTTATAAGCTGACAAATGAAGGTTTGAAACTTTTTGACCGCAGTCACCAGGAAGTGATGACCGACAACACGCAGTGACCTCACGCACAGACATGTGGATGGCTTTGTGTTGGTCTGACGTGGTACATGAATGTAAACACCCTGAGAACATGGCACCATGGACTGTTCCACACACACACACACACACACACACACACACACACACACACACGCACAATGACGACACTTTAAAATAAAAGTTTAGACTTGGTTTCCGATGTGACAGACCAAACATGAAGAAAGAGCAGATTGTGGTGCATAGAACTTTTTTTGGGGGGGGAGGAAGCTGTGATGGTTCCTGTTTCAACCACCAGGTGGTGCTTCACTCAACCACCGCTGATTCTAGTTGAACAGCTGCACAATCATTTCTTTCTTCTTCTTCATAAATCATCCTTCTAGCTGCAGCTGTAAAGAGCCACACAGATGTCCAGTATCAGAGTGAACAAAGGGATGTTACGAGGAGGAGAGGATGAAATGGTTTGTTGAATGTTTGTGAGAGATGATTTTTTTTTTCTGCAGGGAGTTTTGGAAAAAAAAAGAGACAAAAACGTTTCTATTCGTTTCAGGCACGGGCGCTGAGACTTTGCAGACATGGCACACGAGTTTTTTAGCAGGAAACAAATTTGAGAAAACAAAAAGTAATTCACAGACGGTTTGACAACACTTTGGCGACCTGTAACCCCGTTGGCACTGGGGGGACACGACGTGAGACAATTCAGAGAGCTTCAGACTTCATTGTTGCTTTGGACGATGTGTGGTTTGCATCTCAGCTTGGTCCAATCCCGTGTGAGTCTCATTGTTTTGAATGATTGTCTTTAGACTCAACATCCACTTTTAACAGGGGTTGGGGGGGGGGCAGCAAGATCAGAAAAATGACTTTCGGTTTGTTTCCTGTTGGATTGTCTTCTGTTTTTTTTTCAGGTGAAAGGTTGTCAGCTAGTTCCATACCTCACCTGTCATCTCTCTCTCTCTCTCTCTCTCTCTCTCTCTCTCTCTCTCTCTCTCTCTCTCTCTCTCTCTCTCTCTCTCTCTCTCTCTCTCTCTCTCTCGCTCTCTCTCTCTCAGTCTTCACCCACGGCTAAGTTTAGACGATGGAGTCCCAGTCAAAGTCGTCCTGGATGTCGTCTGCGGCGAGCATGCGTCTCACCTGGAAGTGTCCCAGAGGCAGCCGGTGCTGCTGCTGCTGGCTCAGCTGGCTGAGATGACCTGAACACGGAGAGAAAGCAGAAGCATCAAGACGAGGAGATACGGTCGCACACACAGTGACGTCTCAGTGCCACTTCTGCATCATATATCTGTGTTATAGATTTGTGAGTGGGGTGAAGAAAAGGAAAATTCTCATGTCACAGGCAGCAGCGAGTGGGAAAAGTCCAAAAGCACAGAAATTCTCGTAAAGGCATCAAACAATCCACCACACCTTAAATACTCATTTATCTACAAACAAATGGCCATTCCATCACGGAGATGCATGTAATTTAGCATAACATCTCACTGAATTTAATCACACACTGTGGTAATTATATTTTACAAATAAATATAGAGGGTGGACAAAATGACAAGGATAACTTGTAATTTAATCCAATGCAATAAAAGATGAGGCTTATAAAATTAATTTTTTTAGACCGTCAGATAGATGTTGATTCTACTATATGATAATATTCGTTACTTAAGTGCGTGGCGTAGTTATATGTGTTGCATTATGCATGCTGTAAATATTTGTATATTCAGAAGCATTTTCTTACGAGGTTGTCCTCGTTAACAGGAACATTTATGAAACTGAAAATTGGTGCTTTTGCTTTTTGAAACGTTTGAATATATATATATATGATGTTACAGTTATGTTATAACTGATGTTGCACCGTCTACTAGTGAAACTCTGCTGTTGACAAACACAGACACACTAGCATGGATGTAAACCTGCATGCACACACACACTCTTCACTTCCACCTGCTCCTCCTGACCTGCTAAGAGAGCGATGGAGGAGTCACCTGTCATGGTGGGCGCCGTGTTGCTCATGGGAGGCATGTGGGGGTATCCTGGTGGGCCCATCAGAGAGGAAAGGCTCTGTCTCGAGTCGATGTACATATTCCCTGTGGGAGAACAGACAAAAGGGCAATGACTAACTGTCAGATTAGTATCCCGCCTTTCACACATGCCTGTGTGTCTCTGCAGAACAGTTTCACTGCCACATTATGCTAAGCTTGAGAAATCCTACAGAAAGTGCTGGAATTCCCACTGGTGAAATGTCTCCTCATCTCCGTATCTTTACTCCAGCTGCCATCATCCACAATTCTCCTATAAATCTACAATACTGAAAACAATGTGAGGGGAGCGACTGTAATTCAGCTCCCGTCACAGCAGGAAAAGTGCAGGAATCTGACTCTGAACGTCTACAGTCAAAAGGTGGCAGGTAACTACGACCATTTTTAAAATACCGTTTTTAAGAACAAGGGAAATCTTGTATTTCTTTACTCTATTACAAGTGCGATAAACTCAGAAATGACAGCTCTTGTATCTTGCAGTAAAATGTGTGTAAACCCCGCTCTGTACACTGACCCGTGCTGATGTGCTGGTTGTGTTGGTTGTGTTGCCCGTGCTGATTGTGCTGGCTGGCCTTTGGGTGCATCGCCCCGTGCGGCTGAGCTGGGTGCTGCGGGGCTCCGGGTGGCGTCGGGTGTGGGACCTGAGGTTGTGGGTGGGCGGCGCCCTGCGGGGGGATGACGCCCGTGGCCGCGAAGAACCGGTTAATGGAGGAACACAGGTCGGCCATCTGGGCGGCGTCCAGCGACCAGTTGTTGAGCTCAGCCTGCCGCATGCTCTCCTTCAGACCTGTCAGACACACACAAGGGCCAAAGACATATATCTCACCGCTTTAATATTACACATAAAATGTACTTTTATTTTTTACTGTAAAACAGCTTCACCTGCGATTTCTGTCTGTTACAATCGTTCACTGAAGCTACATCACACTCATTAAATGTAAAATATTAAATTAAATAAAAGTTGGCATTTCTACGGCTGCCCAGTTGCACCAGATATAAAATTATAGATGTCTTTTGCATAATTTTATTCACATGACATATTTGGGTTTTTCAGGTTCTTAGCTATAATATAGAATAATGTTCTTTGAGTGTTAACGGTGCATATCCTGGGTTTCCAGGATTTACAAGGTTATTAATAAATAATTAATAAGATATACGAGGATAAAAAAGGGACAAAATACCAGGCTAACACTAACACTGTTCATGAATGAGGTCCAATCTGATTCCTCTTGAATCATAGCGATAGTAACACGGCCTTTACATTAGACTAACAATGCTTCAGTCAGAAATTACTTATTCCAGACAAACGCTCCAAGCACCTCAGAGGAAAACTACATATCAGAATCACAAAATTATACGTAATTAACATCCAACTCAATTAAAAATCAATTATTTGTAACGTGTCATTGTGAAGTCCCATCCAAGAAAAAAAATCCCCGCCATGAAAAGTGTCACTATTGTTCCACCTGACTCACAAACGAGACCCTGAACCGACAACACCTTCTTCTCTTCTCCAAACAAAGACCCGCCGAAGCTTCCGTTCACAACCCGCCGTCTGATATTTCCCAAAAATCTAATTCCCATTGCGCTCGGCGTCGACAGAGACGAGCGGCTCGGCCCCGGCTCTTTGGAGGCGAGCCAGAGGCGGTGAAGGATGGCATTACGACGGTGTGAGGGAGGTCAAGCGCTGCGGGGGGAGAGAGCAGGAGAGAGAGAGAGAGCGAGAGGGAGGGAGAGAGAGAGAGGATAGAGAGAGAGAGGGAGGGAGAGAGAGAGGGAGGGAGAGAAAGAGAGAGAGAGAGGCGAGAGAGAGGGAGGGAGAGAAAGAGAGAGACAGAGGAGAGAGAGAGAGAGAGAAAGAGAGAGAGAGAGAGAGGAGAGAGAGAGAGAGAGAGAGAGAGAGAGAGAGAGAGAGAGAGAGAGAGAGAGAGAGGGGCTGTGTGTTGTAAGACCAGCCGTCGCCATCCATCGTGTGTGGATGTTGCCGGCTTTGTGTGCTGACCGTGATAAGAGGCTGTTACTGAGCCGGGGCCTAATTGGATTATTCACATCGTACAACTGGGAGGGAGGGAGACTGTGTGTGTGTGTGTGTGTGTGTGTGTGTGTGTGTGTGTGTGTGTGTGAGAGAGAGAGAGAGAGGCAGAGAGAAACAGAGAGGGCAACCTCTCAGATGCAGGATAATGACTTTTATTAGGGACACTACTATTACAACACTGGATGTTATTATATTGTGCCTCAAGGGCGAATGTATATGAAAGCTCAGAGAGGAATCATAATGGTTTAATCAAAGTAACTGATCGGCATAATAAGCCATGCATCTATTCTCACTGTGTCAAAACAGGCTGAAGTAGACAGCTTCATCATTACAGATGCTGTTTACACTGATGGCACCAGGACTCTTAGTGATGTGTGTGTGTGTGTGTGTGTGTGTGGAGGGGGAGTGAGGGGGGGTGTGTGTGCAGGATGTGTGTTACCTTGAAACGGGGAGAGGTCTACATCAGCCCAGTTGTAGCTGGTAGCTATGCGGCAGCTCTCCTTCAGCCAGTCCAGGTTGGGGTACCAGTCTGATGACATGCCTGGGAGAGACACACACACACACACACGCGCACACACACACACACACACACACACACACACACACACACACACACACACACACACACACACACACACACACACACACAGAGTTATTCAGTCGTTTGTAAATTGAGGACATCACAAGTTTCCCGGAGCTCAAGGTGACATCTACAAAATCGTTTAATTTACATTTATAAATAAAACAGAAATAAACAGCAACCTCACATCTGAGGAAGTGGAACCAGATAATATTTGACCATTTTCTTGATACATCCACTATTTGTTTCAACACTAAAATAAATACGAGCTCCGTTAAATTATCTGAACCGATCCAGATTAGAAAGTCTCAGTAAAGTTCTGCAGTCCACCACAAGGTGGTGTGGCTTCACGTTGAAAAAATGCCAGCCACAGGTTTGCTTTTGGTAGAACAAAATAATGAAGAGGCTTTTCACCGCCTTCACCAGCCCAAACTAAACAACAATACATGCGGAATGCCGTGGATCAAAGACTGAGGGATTGCTTTCACGCACCCTCTGCTTGGTTAAGGGGAATACTAACCTAGATAAATAATGTCTGAAGAGTACCTGTTTTGGCCTGAGAGCTGTGTTGCAGAGACACAAAGGGAAGAAGAAAAAAAAAGAAAAAGAAAAAACAAAGACTGGGGATATGAGCAGGACGAGCCTCGGTGAAGCTTTGGAGATGCCTGTCTGTATCCGCCCAGCCTCATAATATCAAATGCTCTGGGACCTTACAGAGGAAAGAATATAATATAAATGCAATGAGCCTGTGCAGAGACGAGTCTATTCGGATGTTTAAGGGTGAATTGTATTTACACCAATGTGGCTTTGGGAGTTGGGAGAAGAAGAATCATTGTTCGCTGCTGAACAGCATCAATATCTATGAGAGAGTAAACTATAACAGACACTTTGTGGCTTGCTTTCACATAAAAATCTGTGAAGAAAATAGCTGCATTGACATCACGAATGTTGGTGTTGGATTTTATTTCCAGTTTGTGGACCCTTCTAACGTTGATTACACAGAGGAGACCGACGTTAGTGGTCCTCCCACTCAGCCGCTTGTATTAATACTCTGTACAATATCATGTGGATATCAACAATAGCGGTCAAAGCTCATCGCCATTTACTATAACTCATGGAAACAATGGGAATTATCGATCACGATAGTCAATATTTCATAACTGTATCCGAGAGTATTTTTCAATAACTCGGGGTCTCGCATGTTGCAAAAGAAAACTTCTTTGTGTGGAATGTTTTTTGTGTTTATAGCGTCTTTCAAATGAGTGTGATGTTTTGTCTTTTATTTTTAATACTGTGCACTACCAGCAGGTGTCCCCACAGTCAGAAATGTTCAACGCCCGCACATGAAAACCTTTGTAACGTAAATAAAACCTGCGTCTGTGTTCTCACCTGTTGAGGGGCAGGTTTGTCCCGTGTGACTCTGGTGGGAGAGAGGCGGGTGCTGCTGGGAATGAGCAGGGTGCTGTTGGTGTTGGCCATGCTGACCGTGCGCCTGGTGCTGGCTGTGGGTGGAGTGAGGGGAGAGGTGCTGCTGAGGGTGGTGGGGGTGGTGTGACGCCTGGCCGTGGTTGTGTTGGTGGTGGTGGCCTCCGCCGTTTCCCACACCAGGGGAGTGCTGGTAGGAGCAGGCGGTCCGGGCCTGCTGGCTGGAATCACCGGGCATACCCATCAAACCTGCTGGGGGGGGGGGGAAAACATAAATATATAAATAAAATATAAATAAATATCACAAACAAGAAAACAACAAAGAGACTCGGCGTGACTGGAGATACCGTGGCTCTGTGGAATACACATGTACATTCAACCCTCAACCCACTGTTGCCCTTTTAATCTGACGAAGGTATTTCTGCAGCTTTTTTTTTTATTTTGACACATATTTACACCCACTCGTGTTTCAGTGTCACCAGCTACACATCGTTTACGACTCGCTTGCTCTCCTGCAACTCAAAAGGTTATTTTTGGCGAACCGGTTTGTGACCTGAGCCACAGTACTGAGGAGCGCTTCAATTCATGTGTTTCATGGTTTACTTCCTGGTGCATATGAATCATAACAGAATATTCCTCATGCCCCATTACCATCACCCAGTAGTGTTCTGCTTTTTGGGTGATTTTTTGGGGTGCTTTTTGGCATTTCCTTCAACTAATTGAACAGTCTGGATTATCTCTATATCTCTATATTATGGTACATATATGCCAGTATATTTATGATTTGTCAGAGGTTGGGTCAAAACATGTGGAAGGAGATAATGAAGGAGGCCAAGTGGTCTCTTTAAGTATTTTTGACATTCAGGTAGTTTGTAAAATGATTAAGTCAGGACGGAAAACTATTTTTATTTACGTTCTTAATTCTTATTATTAATGTTGAGAGTTTTCAACTTTTCAGAGAGATTTCAGAGAACTATCTATTTAAGATCATCACCATGTGCTGAACAGACTGCTAGTTCAAATTTCAGTTTCAATTCCAGTCAAATTTCTATAATTTAAAAAAAAATGTGGTTTCCAAAAAATAAGTAATCCTAAACATTGTAATGATTTCAGCCCAATCTCTTTCTCTGACACGCACACACACGCACACACACACACACACACACACACACACACACACACACACACACACACACACACACACACACACACACACACACACACACACACGCACACACACACGGTAGACGATAGAAAATTCTCGTCATTGGCTGTAACTTTTCTCTATTCATCTCCTTTACACTTCATCATGGATACTGGAAGCTGCAGGATCTGTATAGCAGGCAGCCACTTTTTGGGCCGTAGTACAATGAGAAGTTATTATTATTTAGAGGAACAGTGTGTACGTTCTAGTGGCATCTCGTAGTGTGGAGCAGGATGCAACAAACCAAATACCCCTCTGCTCAGCCCCTCCCTTTCCCAGCATGTCTGAGAACTACGGTGGCCTTCAGGTAGGGATGGATATCTTCAGGATTTTAGTACAACTAGGAGCTACTCTTATCAATACTCTGCTCTTCTACATGCCGAAATGTTTGCTTTTAAAAACATATCGATGGCCAAAGTGCAAAACCTCCTATTTGCAAAATTGTTTTGTATTATGTATTATTATTATTATTATTATTATTTAGTATTCTCAAAAAAGTGCATTTTTCAGATCGGAGGTTTTGCTCTTCGGCCATCGATATCTATCATTTTAAAAAGAAATAAATTCAGAATAGGATTAAAATATAACTATATTTTGAATATAACTAAATACAAACACATAAAAATGTACTGTTAGCTGAGCATTAGCGTGCATGCTGTTGCTTGTGTAAACATAGAGGCGGTGGATGAGACCGCGGACAGAGCCGATTGAATTAGGTTTCACTTTTGTTTGCATGTTAATGCTTGTTGAACAGATGTATTGGGTATTGGCTTTTACTTATAAATAAATAAATACGTGTGTGTGTGTGTGTGTGTGTGTGTGCTTGTGTCTATGCGTGTGTGTAGTTGGATGAGCTCAGAGGCCCTCTCTAGAGTGAGTGTTTGGTTTGACCGCTCCGGGCTGCTGTAGAAACATGGCGGTACAAGATGGCGGACTCCGTAGTTTTAAATGGCCTTTTCTAAGCGAATGAAAACACAACGATTCTTAGTTTCAGGCACATAGTTATGAATATTATATTCCATTTCTGCCAATTAATCCCCCTAAATGTTATACACTGCTCCTTTAAATGTAATGCACATTGAGTTAAATGTGTTATGGGGTTCAACAGTCAAAAATGGTTAAATATAAAGACAGAGATGATGCTTAAGTGCGGCCAGCAGCGAGTGCACTATAGTCAGAAACTTATTTCCTTTCCATATCTACATGTATCTGTTTTGTTGAGTCTTTTGACCTTTTCTTTTATCTGCCCGAACAGTCCTGTTAAGATCTGTTCAAACATCCGAGGACTGATACAGAGGGACTAGAGTTTTTATTTTTCTGACCAACAAATCATATCGAAATCAATAAGCATACCGAGGCTATCCGAACACATCTTAGCGGGTGACTTTTCATTCGTGCCGTCTTGAAGCTGTTACGCTCTACCTGCTTGTATCGGGAGTCTTCTATTCCCCCTGCCATTATCAATTTGAGGTTCATTTTGTCTCTATTGTTTGAACTGTTGTTTCTGACAGGAAATGATTGCAGCACCACCTGAATCACTTACAGCTTGCTGCGTGGTCTTTGGACTCACTGTAGTTTTTCTGGGTGACTCAATGTGACTCAAATGCTCAAATACTATGACTTCCTGCTAAGCCTCACACTTAAGGGCCCCTTTCAAGCATCCACTAAATCCATTTTCTTCCTCACTTTCTTATTGAGTTGTCTGTATAGTCTGTTTATAACTAGTGTTGTCGTTGTCTTATCTCTTCTGCGTGTGCACCCCTGACCACAAATCGAAGGGGACCTTGTCAATGTGAAGACGGGCAGCAGTTGTTGAGCTCGACGGAGCGCGTCAATCTCCTCGGTTACGTAACGTGTGTGTGTGTGTGCTGAAGGTGATAGGAGGGTCGGGTTAGGGGGGGGGGGGGCGGGGGGGTCGAAGTGGAAGAAGGGCTGGTGACCTGAAAGCTTCAGGAAGCAATTAGCAAGATGCTTCACAAACTGGAGAACCAATCTAATTAGCTGCTATCAAAGCTGCGAAACCCTTTGCTCTGCTCAACTGCAGATGTGTTTGAGAGTTTTCCTCCTACTTCTGTTGAATTCTTCCCCTTAATTGCCTTTACTCATTTGACTGAGCGAGTCGTAAAAGGCAGATATGCGGAACAACAGGTTGTTTATTAAAATACAATGGAGTAGGAGTGGAGTGTGATGGAGGTTAATACTGGAACGCTTTCGCTGCTGTGAAAGCAATGTTAAATTCTTAGCGATTCATTAGGAGCTTAAGCTTGACAGTTAATTATGTGCATGACATAGAGGTTTACATTTTTTCTTTTCTTTCTGCAAACACATGTGTCAATTAGGATGTTTGACGTGCACACATGAATCCACTAATCCACATACAGAATGAGGGTCGACACCCACCTTGCTGCGAGAAGGACTGCTCAAAGACGCACTTGTACAGACTGCGGAAAGAAGAGCTGAGGTCCTCGAAGTCTGAGAAGCAGAGCTGCTTGTCCCGGGACTCCAGGACGGGCAGGTCGTACTGGGGCTGCGGGGGAGGAGGGGGAGGCGGGGGCGGAGGCTGGGCGGGCTGCTGGAGGCTCAGGGACTGGGACGAGGGCTCTGAGTGGCTACTCACCTTCAAGACGGGAGAGAGGGAACAGACGTAGAGGCTGTGAGAGGTACACAAATACATCAATGAAGGAATTGGTTTGAGGAAAAAAAACTACATCAAAGGATGAATTCACACCGCGGCTCAAAGAGAAAAGCCCGCGGTCAGACCGACATCGGCACCGCATCAAAAAAACATATATCTCAATAAGACCAATAACGGCCACTGGCTGGAACAACCAGGTTTTTTATTAAAACAAAATGCAACATCATCCATTAAAGCACCACAGTCACAAATAAAACACGGCTATGTGCACGTTCCTGGTAGGCAACTGTTCGAGGTTCTCGTCATTTATAGCCACGGTTTCAGTTTGGCGGAGTGACTCTGTGATGCTTTGAAACAAATCACCACGAGCTCGACGCAGACTGTCCCTGAGCTCACAACCCCGACTTACATGAACATTTACTGTCATTAAAACACGGGACAAATACAGGAGGAGGCTGTGGAGGAGGAAGGAACTATAAGGATCAATAATGAGCGACAAATGTTTATATGGACTGTGCATACACACACACATATATATATACACACATATATATATAGATACACACATATATATATATACATACACACACATATATATATATACACATGTATATACATACACACACACACACATATACATATACATAAACAGTATACACATACACACATACATTATATATGTATCTATATATACACACACACACATACATATATATATATACACACACACATATATATACATGTATATACATACATAGACACATATATATATATATATATAAATATGTGTCTATGTATGTGTATGTGTATACATATATATATACACACACACATATATATACATGTATATACATACATAGACACACATATATATATATATATATATATATATGTGTGTCTATGTATGTGTATGTGTATACATATATATATACACACACACACATATATATGTACATGTATATACATATATATACATACACACACACACACATATACATATACATAAACAGTATACACATACACACATACATTATATATGTATCTATATACACACACACACACACATATATATACATGTATATACATACATAGACACATATATATATATGTGTCTATGTATGTGTATGTGTATACATATATATATACACACACACATATATATGTATATATATATATATATATATATATATATATACACTCACACATATATATATGTGTATATGTGTATATATACATATATATGTTTATATATATGTGTGTTCATATATGTATGTATGTATGTATGTATGTATGTATGTATTAGTGAGGACTACCTGTCTGTCTAAATTGAGAAAACCTGAATTTCAATTGGGAGAGCTGCATTGTAAAACAGATTTAAAAAAGTAACATTCAATACTCATCACATTCAGTTTCAAGAAATGTAATTTATTTTCCAATTGTATCATTCAAATTAAATTTTCACATTAATTCTTTTAACAAATTTTTCTTTTTATCATACCAAATTCAATTTCACGCAATTAAAAAAGGGAAATCTTGGCCTGGCACTAATTTCCTTTTTTTCGTATGAACACACACAAAAACAAAAATCCCCTGCTTCACTTTTCTGTCTCCTCTAGCGATCGCTGCCTGTCTCCCTCCACCCTCAATCATCTCATCCTAGCTGTCATCTTCCTCAGCAAACACAAGCAATTTGCTGTGATCAGTGTGCCTCCGCAGATATAAGTCAGCTTAGCATGACACATCCCCCACACGTCTACCTCCACCCAGCAATGGCTGCCTCTCTGTCAACTTTCTTGGCGTCATTCGAGATGCCGGCGATGCCACTAGTAATCACCGTCAGTTAGGATGGGGGGTATCACCTGTGCCAGGTAATGAGGCAGAACTAACCCTGATCCCCCTGGACCCGAATCGTAGATGAGGTCTGAGGCGATGGAGGAGGAGGACAAAGAGGGTGGAGGAGACGACGCAGGGAGGAGGAAAACAAAAAGACGGCCTCTGGAAATGAGAGGTTAACGAGATGAGATTGCGCTGACCTTTGCTAATGCAGGTGGGAGGTGAGTGGGGAAAAAGTGATTGATGGTAAAAAGGTGAGCAGCTGTTACAAGAGAAAAATAATAAAGAGTTGGGATTTGGAATTTTGGACCAAATGATTTTGGGCTGAGGCTGGCCTTTAAAATGGTGTTGCATTTGGTTTAAAGGGACAGAACACAAAGACAAACGAGACTAAAAAAGTCCCCATTCAACTTTTATTGTGCCCAGCTGCCAATTTAAGTAAAACCTGTTTGCATCTTAACCTGTGACACTTCAAATGTTAGTATTTTTTGTCAGAAGCCTTTCTCATATAATGGGACTCCTCCTTCAGCCATGTTTTCTGCAGATGATCAGCTGGGGATTTAATTGTTTGTTGTTTCCATTCAATATTTTGTACTAAATCTAAATTGCGCAGCATGGGACAGTTTAGTTCCTGAGAGGAGGGTTGGCTAATCTAGTCCCTCCTTCATAAAACTTATTATCAACTCACACACTGGTTGAGAATAATCAATTTAAATACTGCAGCTGAAGGATTTCTTCTCAAAGTCGTTAATACTGGAGTGGTCAGGCATCATTCATATTCATCAGAGCCGATAAAGGTGAACTGTCAACACGAGGAGGGATGACTGATGTTTAATTGTTTGTTTTTTTTGCACAACAGAGGCACTTTTATGAAAAAAAAAATACCAGCATTTCCCACTGAATTTATTTGTGCTGGTCGACCTTGAGGGGTGTGAGGAGTTGCAAGCAGTATTGATAGCTGGCTGCAAAACAAAAATTAAATTCACAAGCGGTCTATATGAATGCAACATTCAAAAACAAGCGAGAGAGTTTTCAAATTTAACCTGCACTGTTAATTGTATTTCCACACCTCTGAAAAGAAAAATATATATATAAATACAAACAAATCTTTATGAGAGTCGTCAATTTTATTTGTTTGGGGAGCCTAAATAAATTCTTTTTATGGAAAACATGCATGTCGAATAGCAATAAAATGGATATTTAGCAAAACATTTTAATTATTTAGCAAGAGAGCACAACTAAAATCTATGATTTTTGCAGGTTAAAAAGATATACAAACGTGTCTGCTCATGTCATCTGCTTCACTATATATATATATATATATATATATATAGTATATCTAAGCACACGGAAGGTGCTCTGCAGAAGCCGACTGGACATATATGTGCTTGCAAAGTATAAATGTGAAACACAGTTCCAGCAGCGCTGCAGATCCAGGGTCGTTAGCTGGTTGCCACCTCCTCAGTCTGCGAAGGCTGCAGCAGACACCTTCTGCACCGACCAAGTGTCTGAACCGTCCGCTTTATTTCAGAATCAAGTGAAGTAAAAACTTTTGGTCTGAATGCTGTTGGTTTATCATTTGCCAGTTCGAGATAAAAAAAATAAAAAAAAGCAGAGGAAAAGTGGGAGAAAGCCGCGGCCCTGCTGAAGCGTCCTTAGACAAGAGTCTTGTAGCGGGTCAGCTGTTGTCCGCGTGCAGACGGAAATAAGAAGAGAGATATTTTCCTGCAGCAATCATTAAGACGGTCACCCGAGATAAAGAGGAGAACTCACCGGCGTGTAGCCGTGGACGCTGCTGACGCTGGTCAGGTTGTTGAGGTTGACGGAGGCCAAACTCTGCTCTGAAAGGCTGTTGCTCAGGCTGCCCAGACTCCCAGGGCTCTCGCTGCCTTCTGCCTCGGAGTTGTACAGGGCTACCTACACACACACACACACACACACACACACACACACACACACACACACACACCGGATCCATGTTAATGTGACAATAAAGGCAATTACATAAGGCCAAAACGTTGAGGCACTGCACCGTATGAACTCACTCAAAAGGTAGTGATTGGAGATTTTATTGTTCCTCTCCTTCATTTTTGTCCATTTGCGGACTCGTCTCCAGCCTGAACACTGTCCACCTCAAGAAAGTACCCATGCACCATTAACTTACGAGACAACTCGTGAGGAGGAAATATGGAAATGAAAGTGCTGGTAACTGCATATTGGTCCTGCAGCTTCGTGACGGCGCACTACGTTAACTAATGAGGATCTTTCTTCCTTGAACGTGGTGATTTTGATTAAACGTCGTGACCCAGAAACAACTGAGTAACTTCAGAGATGACTTTGTTTGAGAATCTGGCACATATTTAGAGGAAGTGTACAGTGTACGGTCTTGTGGTGACAGATCACAAAGCTTTTAAAAGAAATGCCTCAGGATTATGTTGAATCATGTTTTTCTTGTTTTCTTTGACTGCCAGTACTTGTGAAGAAGAGCGCCAGCATTACCTCCAGGCTACATTTAATTGTATAGACAAATGTGAAATTATAGCCTTTGGGTGAGAGAACAGTAAAGGCTCTCTGGGGCGGCGCTCTACCCTCTAGACGTTCTCGTAGCGGAAGAAAATAAGCATTTTCAAAAGTCAGTTTCCTTAAGTGTTATACTATGTTATGTATGTTATGTGTTGTGCATTCATTTGTGTGTTTGTAATGTCCCTTGCTGTGTTACTGTAGTAACAAGGAAATACCTACGTGGTTTACGAGGACATTTGAAGTCCATATGTATACATTAGAAAAGAAAAGGAAAAACTGATGATTATCAAAGAGCTCATGATGTCTCTAGAAAGGTTTCAACTTGTTTTTTTTACACTTGGCAGAGCTTCAATTTCTAGGAATTTAAGATTTACGGTAAAAACATTACAATATCTGAATTAAATAAATGACGACTTTAACGATCTTGCTCTAGGAAAATATTTTCCATTATCCTAAGCTCTTAGTGTCGTCTCATAGGAATGTCTTTTTCAAAAGAACAGGCACTCTCCAATGCAAACAGAATATTAGTGTGCAAATGTGTTATTACAGAAGCTCTGATGTGCTGCTGTGCCTGCAGGACGCCACCTGTCTGGATGTGGGCGGATATCATTGACGTTGGCATCGGCATCATTATCATCAAGGTCTTTCTCTCCCTGCTCTGAATCATTTTTTTTCTTAATGTATAGTGATGACTGAGACGAATCAAGTTTTAATCTTCCCTTTGGTGAAACAGAATAAGTGCAAACTGATGCAAGAGGTAAATTACACCAAACTGTCTGGGAAGACAATAATCGCTTGATGCTGATCTCCTTGGTCGTTAGCGATGCCCACCTCTCACTTTCTGTTGTCACATTGTTAAGTTTCTATATGTCTGTGGATCTTAAGCAATAATGTTATTTGAGACCTCAAATATCTGGAAGGCCGCGAGAATTTGAGTTTCAAAGACTTAAGTTTCCTACATTCTGGTGACTTTTAAACAATAACAAAATAATAGCTCCACTAACAGATTTTACAATAAGCATGCCCCTTTCCTTTAAAAAAAACTGGAATTCCTCTTTCCAGGACGTCTGACATGTGCTTGAGTGTTTCTCTCGCTCACTGAGGACGAGGTGGCTGTATAGTTGTATGAGTGGAAACAGTAGACTTCATAGGGTTTAGTATCATTCAGGAAGAATACGGGAGAATTGTTACCCTGGGAGAAAACCGGGAGAGGGCAATGCAATCAGGAGGGGTAGCAAGAAGGCAAAATGTGACGGTACCAACTACTGCTTTAGGAACAGTCATCACGTAGTATGTATTTAACTTAACCCACTGCACTACAGTGGTTAGTTTGGCTACAATAGCAACTATTTAGATTCAGATTACATCGATCTATGCATGACTTTCTTATTAATGTTAAGTCTATACAATGTCAAAATGAATGAGAAATATCCAAAATCCCAAAACCCCAGAAGACATTTGCATATATTTTCTGACAAACCTAGAAGTACAGGGCTCAATACGTGGCTACATAATGGTGGTGATAAAATCATTTTTAATTAACAGAGCGTTAATAATCTGTGATAAAAGGGTTTCGTATTGACAAATTCCAGGAAGTATGAGTCAAAATGTGTGAAAAGAGCAGGATGGAGAACTGGAATAAGCCGTCATGTCCAGACCTTCATGTTTACGCCCCGACCAAACACTCAAGAGTTATGTGAACTGCTGCTGTGGGTCAAATCTTCCTCTTTGGTCGGGGTCAGACGAAGAGGTCACCTGACACACATCATCATTCTGTGTGTGTGTGTGTGTGTGTGTGTGTGTGTGCGTGTCAGATCAGACAGGCGTCAGAGGTCCCAGTCGCTACTTGATCTCTGACCCTCATAAGACGGTCACACCCACTTCAGCTCTTTAGTCAGCGTGTGTGTGTGTGTGTGTGTGTGTGTGTGTGTGTGTGTGTGTGTGTGTGTGTGTGTGTGTGTCAGTTCATAAGGTTTGTCTGTGAAAGTGAGGGCCTGTGAAGCGGTATTTGGATGTGTCCACTATGCATTGTCTGACCTGGAAGACTCATTCATTCATAAGTACGTCTGAGTCCAGTTATAGTGATAATTATTGAAACACATTCCTCTCAGCTGAAAGTACAAATGACTACAGCTTCTTGACTAATTCATTTGTTAAGAATCCTCATTACGCATCATAACAACAGGAATATTCATTAGACTAAAAAGGGCCACTAAGTAACATTTTTTGGAGCTTTTTCAGCCATTTAAAAGGTATAACGAGTACATGTCAGCGTCACACACTCAGCGGTAGTTCATCTAAGTTGACCAGTCACCAATCCAGAGCTATATATATATATATATATTGTCCTCCTTCATGTTTTTCTCCTTTATTGAACTGTGATGTGCTGATGTTTGGTTCCTGAGCAGATTTAAATTTAAATCTGTAAAATCTGTTAGAGAGAGAGAGTAGGGGGGAGAAAACAGGGGGGGTGGTTCAAGTTTTTTTTCGTAGTACTTTAGTAGCACTTAAATGTCTCTTACTTATAGCACTTGGTAGTTTGGCTTTCTTGAGGAAATTGTACTTTCTTGATTCTTGTTGCTCTGGGTTTGAACTCTCATGGTTGAATCACTTATTGTAAGTCGCTTTGGATAAAAGCGTCTGCTAAATGAAATATAATGTAATGTAACAGTTGTTAAAAAAACGTAACTAAACTAAAAGTGCATGGTGCTCGTAAGCAGCCAAACACTTTCCCCAAACAAGCGGTTCAAAAGCGAGCAGGTTGGGAATCACGTTCTTACCGCTGACCACGACTGAATCTATCATTAGATAAAAGGAAACAGTTGCACTATGAGGTACGCGCGTCGCTGAATGCATCTTTTAACCTGCTGCGTTGCCGTGGTTTTGTTGGTGAATTAGACTTCGCTAAAGCAAAGCTTTCCTAAAGTGAGGAGCTGGTGTCGTACCTTGTTGGTCACAGCATTGATGGCCAGCGTGGGCGACGCCCCTCCGGACATAATGCAGTCCATTCTCAGAGACTCGGACTCCAGGCTGTAAGGAGTGGATGCCTGAGGACAGAGGACAGAGGACAGAGGACGGAGGACGGAGGACAGAGGACGGAGACACAAATTAATCTCTGCTTCCTTTGGATCACCTGAAAAATACTTTTCTCACGGAAGATATTTTGACAATAACGTAAAGCAATGTGCGTGAGAGCGTGTCTTCCCTTTTCCTTTTCTTCACACTCATATGGTGCCAGTCGATTTGAATAGGCATACAATTTATTTTCATTTGCGCATCAAAAGCTGGGGTTGGTCATCTTCATAAACTAGTATGCTAGATTTAAAAAACCCAGCCCAGTGTAGCAGCGCTAGCTACGAAAGTCGCCAAATCTAGCGAGAAAGTAGCCAAGTTGTCAACGCCGACAGCCCGTCCCTCCAAAGCCACACCCCTAAAATGATCATTATGAACTTAAAAACAACAAACGTGGCTATTGTTGGTACTCACAGCTGATTGTGACAGTAGAAAATAGGAAGGACATTTAATTTAACAAATGTTACGAGAAACTTCTGAACGCTACAAATTCACGATTCTGTTTTCCGATCCTCCTGATATCAGCGCCACGGCCCCTCGAGCTCCAACTCTGTAAAAACCAGTCGAGGCGCACTTCATTTTAACGGCTGGACACTTAAACAGCCTGGAAAGTTGATACATCACTCGCACTTGATGAGATGAATGAACCCGTCCCTCATGCATTATTCAAGTCTCTAAAATGGATTCAGCAGCAGTTCATTTTCTTGCTGTCCTCGCAAAGAGCTAAAGTAGAGCTAACTGAGTGTGGGGATATGAGGAACTGTTCAAAGATCGATGAGGGGCTAAATTGACGCCCGCAAAGTTGAAAAAATAAATAAAAATAAAAACGAGGACAATATTTTTTTTCCTTGTCTGACTCCTTTCAGGGTTCAAGGCGGCTCGCCTGCCTTCCCAAACTGCTTACAGTAAGAGGATTGGTTGGTAACAATGCAATCTTTAATTTATGATAAACTCCCAGTGAAATGGGTTGTCGGTTCCCTGGTGGAGGCACTTAAAAAGAAGACAAACGGAGAGGTGAAGAGAGGAGTGAGGAAGGCTCGTGGAAGAAGGGGAGCGAAAAAGGGAAGAATAGGTAGGGAGATAATTGAGTGGTGACGGACCGGCAGACAGGCAGACAGAGAGGCATACAGGAAATGAAAGAGAGTGATTATGCCGAGGGCACCGGAGACGTAGAGACTAAACTAAGTGTACATTGCCTGTCTACACATTTACACAATGCATTTATGCAGCAGCCGTTTAGCCTCGCTGCCAACTTCAAATCTTTTCATTTGCACAACCGCTGTCACCGGGAGACGGTAACGACTTTGACAGTGTAGCCTAGGTGCAACAAAACCCTAATAAAAACAGTACTACATATTTAGCCCAGCGTTTTCTTTTTTCTTTTTTTTTCTTCAGACGGTAACACTGCTATAAATCTTAGCACTTAAACCCTCCCTGTTTCTCTTTAGCCCATGTGACAGCCCGCAGAGTGTCTGCCAGCAGTGCAAGTGAGGCGTAAGAAAAGGGGTCGAAGGGCCCATCCATGTAAGACGAGATGACAAGGCTCTGAATTAATTAATGTTTGTAATAAAAAAAAAAAAAAAAAAAAGAACGGTGAAGAAAATATGTCTAATGGCAGCCCGAGGCCTTCTGTGGTAATTAACTGGAACACAAGCCTAGAATACTCTCCCTCCTCTCCATCTTACTCCTCTTACTTTTTTACTACCTTGCCCTTGCAGCTTGATTTCTCCGCTCTCTACCTTGATGTCTCCTTTTTCTGCATCCTTTCTTTCACACTTCTTTCTATTGCCCCCCCACCCCCTTTTTTCACCCCCCTTCTCTCTCTCTCTCTCTCTCTCTCTCTCTCTCTCTCTCTCTCTCTCTCTCTCTCTCTCTCTCTCTCTCTCTCTCTCTCTCTCTCAATTCTCTCTCCAATGAGCAACTGTGATTGTGCACTTTACTGCACCACGCCTGCCTGAGGTCCCTGGAGAGGAGAGGGCTAAAGCAGCGATACAGACCGAGAGGCAGAGACTGAGGAAAGAGTGGCAGACAAACAGACGCACAGCAAGATAATGATCAAGATACACAAAGAAGTTACGGAGACACAGAATGAGAAAATAAAAAGGGAGACGACCAGCTGTGCTGCACCATGATGAAAGACTCTGCAGGTTTTTAACGCAACAACAAACATAGTCAGCTGTACGTTCAGAAAAAAAGCCTCAGTGGGTCAGAAGCTGGATACAGAACGCAATGGGAGAAAAAACAGATTGGTATCTGCACACTGGAATTAAAAACTCAAAGCTCAATTGGTTGCTCAACCACGGCTGAAGGAAGGGTTGTCATAAGGGATGTTGATAAGTTATGAATACAGAATTACAGTTGTATATGTTGTATTTATACCATCTCTGAGGTACTTTCTGCAGAGCATGTGGTCATGCCAGCTCTGCAGGTGTGGAAGTAAAATACCCGCAGCTCCTTTAACCATGTGTTGCTAAACGCTACGGCAACTTCTTCTAGGGTGCTAAATTCCAAATTCAGAGCATATTGAGGGATTGATTCCACACAGCTCTCAACATGGCGATGGCTGAGCCGGCTTGAAGCTAACAGCGCTAACAACGCTAACAACGGCATCAGTGTTGACCTGGGGGGGACCGGAGGACGGGCTTTGCGATGGCTATTTATAAGCGTGCTAATCAGCTGTAGCGCACTACTATATGTATCATACACAGACAATCAGAGTTGAAACTAAGGAGATGTAAGCGGACAGAGGTGATACATTTTTCAATGCAACTTACGGACGTTTCTGAGGAGATCCAGCAGCCATGTGGTTAACGTGTATATACAATACATTGTGTTTAATTGAGACTGTAAGCTCTGCTTCTCATATCGCACGTGTGAATAGAAAATAGACGCAAGTCTATCAGACACGGGGACATTTTCTAGTAATAAGCGGGTCAATATCAATCAAATGGCACAAAGCAGATGTGGTGTCACGGATAACCCCGCCTGTTCAACTCAGCCAAAGGAAGAAGGTGTACAAAGTAATTGAAGGTGTTTTTCTACTCTTGTGTCTTTTGAATGATAATTGCACAACCCTATTCAAAGTTGGACTTTTTTCCTGGTCAACAATTATACTAATGGAGATCATCCGCACGACCTCAACATGCAGCAGGAGAGATGCATTTGTACCACAGCCGGGCAGGTAGCTGTAGATTTAATGTTGTTCATACACAAAACTGCACAGTATCAATACACAACGCCTGGAGTCGGGAGCATACGTTCCCCTGTCAGCTCTTGGCATTTTTTTATTACTTGGTATCACTGATGTAGCACATAATCACAGACTCCTTTCAACCGTGATGCAGAAGCAATTAGCCAAACGGTGTCATCGCACCACACACAGCCGCTAGCTTGGCTGCAGACTCTTAGGTTTCTTTGCTTTAAAGGCACCTTGTTCGCCTGCTGGTTTATCTTGGCATCATTATTGCAGGCGAAAAGGGAAAAAAGGATCCTAAGTGTGTTCCCACACACACATTTCTGAAGCATCTCAGTTGACCGGCGCAGCCTTTTATTAACTTTTATTATTGTATTATTGTCTTATTCTATTTTATCTTGTTTTTATGTTCTATTGTCTCTTAAATGACCGATTTTAATTCCAATGTCCTTTTCATAATGTGTTTCTTTTGCACTTTGTCTTTTGTTTAATGTAAAATGCTTTGAATTTCCTTCTGAAATGTGCTATATCAATAAACTCGCCTCGCCTTTTCTCGCTCTCTTGTTTTTTGTGACCACGGGCTCTCCCTCACAGCTACATCCTCTGACACTTTGATGTCAGGGAGCTTGAACCAGTGTAAATAAATCATTTAAAAAAAATGGAAACTGACAAAAAGAAAAGGTGAAAATATTGTTTCGTGGCAACAAAAACGCAACCGAGTGGCGTACTGCCACATTATAAGGTTTTAAAAACAACGAGCTTTAGTGTTTAAAAGGAGGATTTAATGAAGCATTGTTAAAGTACTTACCCTCTCTCCAGAGCGAGGTCTCTTCTTTGGCCTGCTGGGTACCGTGTCTTCTTTAGGATTGGTGTCTATGGCCCAGTACGAACCCTGGAGAGGAACCCCAATAAAAGAGTTAAGTCTTGTGTTTGATGGAAGATGCTCTGCTTCTAATTTTTCTACACTGCTTTTGATTTCTCTGTCGGTTTAAGTACATTTTCATATTCCCTTTTTTTTTTCTATTCTACTGAAATAAGGAGTCAGTAATTATTGGAAATTAAAGTCCTGAAATAATCACTTAAAAAAAGAAAAAGAAAAACAGAAAAATGACATTCCAATTTGTATTTGTGTTACCTGAGAAATAAATAGAAATATATACTCTGTGTATTAATCATAAAATGACTAATTTTAAGAATTCAATATTTTTGTGTTAAAAGGTGTTTTTGGATCTTGATCTTTTTA